>CANTUZ010000026.1:83635160-83993355 GCA_947846985.1 Fratercula arctica | reverse complement strand
TCCCATCTGGTCTCATTCTCTCCATGAGTGATTGCTTTAAACAGGTTTAGGCGCATGATTCACGAGGGGAATCGGGTATGCCTGCTTCTGCTGCAGCTCAGTACTCTCGACACTTCCAGGCACTGGGCCGGGGGGGGAATACCCAAACGTGACTTTTTGTTTGCTGAGCAGAAGGGCACCTTGAAAGGAAAGCTGAAAGGCTCTGATGGAGCACATTAAGGAACCGCCCGCAAGACAGTCTGCGCGCCCATGTTCTTTCATAACCTAGAAGAACCCGCACCGCTGCACGCCCAGACTCGGCCGCTCCAGCGCCGCTGGGAAGCGCCGGCCCGCCCGCTCCCCAGTGACGCGGCCGGCCTCGCGCTGCGGCTCCCCGCGGCTCTCACGCGCCGCCTCCTCCATTCGATGGTCCGCGAACTGGCCTGGGCCACGCGATCCCTCCCGTCCGCGCGGGGTCGCAGGCCCCGGCCGCAGCCCCGCACCAACCGCGCAATCACATGATCCTCAGCACGCGACGTAGATGAGAAGTTGCGGACGATGGTGAGGACGTCGCGCGCTCTCCGCCTCGACTCCTCCGGGTCCATCTTATCTTGGGCCCACCCCTCGATGCCGAACATGCCGCGGCCCCCGCGCGCGGTCCGGCGGCTACTGTGCGGGCGGAGGAAGCCACACGCTGCCGCCGTGGGGGAGGGGGCGGATCACGTGATAGGGGCTGTCTGTAGCGGAGTCGGGCGCATGCGCAGGAGGCTTCGGCCGAGGCGCGGCCCTCCGTGGGGCGCCCGGTGTCCTCTCGGCCCTGGGGGGCGGAACGTCCCAGAGTGAACCTCCCGGGGGCGGATCCTCTCGGCGGCAGCGCGTCCTGTCCAGCCCCTAGCCCTCCCCCGGCAGGGCTGATGTTGGTACGCCCGTTTCGCGCGGCCCGCCACTGCCGACGGGTGCCGGCCGCGGTGGCACCTGCTCTGTAATCAGCATAAGACCCTTGGGCCACAGGCTCTTGCCACACGGGCTAGACCACAGTTTCCGCAAACAAGTCCCGGAGTACCTATCGGAGGCCAGTAATATTTAACAGGTTCAAAGAGGCTACGAGGGCCAGGGATGTAGGCTTAGGAGAGGCCCCTTGCCGACCACAAAGCCCCCCTTGCAGAAGCTGGAAAGTTGCGCTGTGGATGATGCAGGATAATGGATGACCGTGAACGCTGACTTGAATTGTGCCCTTTTTTAGGGATAGGAGCTGATTCAGGCCTGAGATGTGGCTCACCCAGAGAACTGTGTACGCAGCCCTCAGTCCTCGTTCTTGAGCTCTGTCTGCACCACATTGGTCCTTCAGCCAGCCAAGCCCTACAGCTCCTGCCTGTGGCAGGCAGCTGGCAATGTTTTCAGGAGCCCTCCTCAAACGTCAGGAATACTTCAGAGATGAACACAGGCGCTAGTGATGCCTGGAGAGGATCAAGCAAGCAGGCAGTGTCTCTCCCCACCACCCACACAAGATATCTGGGTTCTACAGCCCACCATGCTCTGCCTGTGCTCCCTGGGATCAGGCAATGCACAGTTAGCAGATAATGAAAAAAAACGGATTTCTCTCAGCTAAGCTGCCTATGACCTGAGGCAAAGCCAATTACAGAGCAGCTGCTTTCATTGTGTCAGTGATTAACGGCACTAGTTGCATCTCCCACTGGCTGGAGAAGTTTTCCTGCCTTTCTGTGCTATCTCAAGGCCCTCCTTGACTTTGCAAAGGATGGCCAAGGAGGGGTGTTCCCAAACCACCCTCCTCCCAGCACATTTGCAGGATGTTCAATCCCAATCCCCAGTGCAAATGAAGGGGCAACCTCTTCTGGCCACAGAAGTTGTAAGACTGCCCTTGTAGACAGCTTTACAGCTGTCACGGTTTTGGCCAAATTGGCCAATGGCTAGCGACAGATGCTCTCCCCCCACCTCTCACACATGGAGAGGAAGAGGAGAGATAAAGAGATTTACGAGTTTAGAAGGAACTAAACTACTTTAATAAAATAAAATAAAAAGGAAATAATGAAACAGATACTATATATATACAAAATATATCAAGCTCCGAGGATGACATCACTGGCAGGCACTGGGGAAATTCCCAGACTGGACTCAGCAACGGATGGGATCTGTGTTCCGGAACTGGAGTCAGGAATGCATGGATCAGGATCAAAGGCAGATGAACAGACAGGGTCCTCCTTGGACATCAGCCATTGAAGAAAAAGAGCTGACCCTTTGATCCCTCAGCTTTTCTACTAGAGCATAGGAGGCGGATGGGATGGAATACCCCTGTTGAGGTCAATTTTGGGTTCACCTCTCCTGTCCGCTCCTCCCTGCAGGTGGGACCCCTCTACACTTTTCCATTTCTGACCCTCCAACAGGGCAAATAAAGAAGTTAGCTGACCTTGATTGTTCTAGCAATAAGTATAACCAAGATCCTCTCTGCATACCATACCATTCCTTGGCACTAACTGTAAACATTGGTCTTCCACTCTGAGAATGAACAGTTTTTGGCACAATATGTTGTTAATTTCAGAGAGTTAGAAGAGGCCTAGCTAAGAAGTAAAATTACTGAACAGAAAGTTCGTTCTGTTTTACCTCAAACCAAGACAACAGCAAGGCCCTAGAGGAAAAGAAAACTGAGCTGCCCAGATCTGCAGCTGGCATAAACTAGCTTCATTCTGCTGTCTTCTGGGAAATCTCATTGATTTACTCAGGGTTTCTCTGGTTTTTGATAGCAGAAACAGACTGGCAGGTCCTAAGACCATCTTGGCAGAAAAGCAAGGAATCACATCCTACATTTCAAGACTCTTGGTCCTCTCAGTTTTGGCTTGTATTTGAAAGGCAGAAGTGATGCTCTTTTCCCAAGCATTGCTCTGGAGAAACTGAAGGAATTTGGGCAAATATGAATCAAACATGACACAGTATTGAAAAGAGACTCGAGCAAGGAGAAGACAAGAAAATGATGTAAAGGAGCAATGTGGGTGAGGACTCTGCCAAGACATTGACTGGAAAGTTGTTGCCACAAATTGTTTCCCTGGACGCCCACCATTTTCCTTGTCCTTTTGTGAGATGGGGGGATGAGAAACATTTCCTTTGGGAGACATCCACATTGGATAGGCAGGAGGTTTCAGCTGTGGAGGGTCTGGCAAGGAACAGGTTGCATTGGCTTTGGGTTTTGACAGCAGTAGGAACAACTTCCTGAGCTGTCCTTGAAATGTTTGTGGCAATTTTCCAGAATTCCCTCAAACATCCAAACTGCACGGTTTTGACAGCCCATACCATGTCCTTAGTTTTACTCAGTCCTGTAATTGCATGAGAATTTTACTTTTCATTTCCTGGGGCCATATTACTGGTCACTGACTGGGCATTGGCTTGAGGTTAACAGAACAGAACAGTTCTGAACAGAACACGGATGACTGCATGACATCGTATGTGAAATGGCTGTATACAGCAGATAACTGTGAAAAGCTGACAAAAGTTGCAGATAATGCCACAAGGGATAGCTGGATCTCCCAAGTGGTTATGGAGCAGTGATGTGGGAAAAGGCCAAATTCCACAAATAACTGGAGAGAAGCACTGGGGTCCTTTGGGGGCAAGGCCAGCAGTTCCTCAGTAACTGTGTCGGTAATAGCACATAATGCCAAGATCGCCTAGGTAACAGTATCAGAAATCCCAAGCTGGACACAAGTGTTTACACCCACCATCCCCCAATACCAATGGCAAAAAATTAGTTAAAAGCCAGCTGTTCCTTTGGGAGGAGACTGGGACAGACAAGGGCAGTACAAGGATTGTGAAAAGGGGGGTGAAGAAACAGGAAAAGGGAGTACCAAGGTACACAAATGTTGTGACGTGTGCTGCATGAAGGAAGCAGCCAAGCAGCCCTGTGTATGATCACCATTGCTAGAGCAGAATCTTAAACCAAACCTGTTGTTTTGGCCATAGCTTGCATGTCAAACCTACTGTCCTGGTCAGAAGGATGAAGGGGAAGGCACATTGCTTTCCCTAGCAGACTTGAAAAGACCCAGGCAAATGGATTGAACATTCTGGAATTACCATGTAGATGTATCTTCTAGGTGTGACGGCTTTGGCGGCTACCTATCACTTCCTAACATTGTTTAAAAACAGGTTCAGCTTTTTATAGCCTTGCTGAGGAAAAGACTGACAAGGTGACACAGAATATGGATTTGCATTTGTTTACATAACAACTTAGCAAGGAAACCAGTTCACTTCACATGTCAACCAGTTAAGGTCCACATAAGCCAAAGTGCATTTCATGTTCCGAGGACAGGCATAGTCTGGCTGCCTCATTACCCCAATGGCAAAATCAACCCGAAGCAGACCCAGGTCCAGGCACCCTGTGCACCCACAACAAAACAACATTCCCTCGTGACTGTGATTCGGATGACTTGTTTATGCCTGAGTGAGGAGCTTTGTTTCTGGCTTCTTCTTGCCATTGCTGTGGGTGGGCAGAAGCTATCTGGAAAACTGAAGGATCGAAGTGCAAACAAGCTTTATGGGCCAAGGAACAGAGACTCCAGGGCTGTGTGCTGGGTGGAAATGCAGAGAAGAGGGGCTGGCTGGGCAGGGCTGCCCAGGGACCTGAGCTAGGACTCACTAGTGAAAACTTGGACTTCTTGCCCCAGGGGTTCTCCCCCTCCCACGAAGGGCTGGTGCTTGGGTAAGACACAGCTAGTGCAGAGGGCGTGTTAAAGGAGGAACCGCTGCCCTCCCTCATTCACAGGAGCGTTCACACACCATTCATGGTGTCACACACACTTACTCCCGGGCGTGCTTCCTCCTTCTTCAGGCTTGACCCTCGGTTTCCTGCAGCAGAGTCTCAGGCGTTAGATTTCATAAAATAGTTAATGTGATTGGAAGGTACAGCAGCAAGAACAGCCTGAAATGGGTGCCTCCAAAGAGAGGGACCCTGAACAAAGAAACCCTGGGCAATTATACCCCTGTGATCCACACACCTGCCCCTCATGTGACCTTCATGAACTGCCCACATGTCTTTTAGTCCAATGGTGATTTTTTGTCTGGGATCTTCTAACATCTAATTGGATTCTTCTCCTGCGTCCAGGCGGGCAGGCTCTTATCTTGTTCATTTTCAGTTTTCAGCTAAGGGTTGGAGCCTCCTTGTCTTCTGGTTTACTCTCCTTGTACAAGTGCACTCGCTGGCATGGAGAACTGAAGAGTCCCAGACTTGGGAAAAACACCACAAAAACATCAGTGTGATATCAAAATGCTTTCCCATACTAAAAGACTAAACACAGCACTGCTAGGAAAATTACTAAGAAAAACAACTCTATCAAGGCTTAAAGGCTTCAGCAAATCTAGCTGAACGCTAAGTAAAGCTCAGCAAACAGCACAAATCACACCATACTATAATCCTAAGTAGTTTATTCACTATTACTATTTATGCTAAACAACTAATACTCCTCAACAGGGCAGGCAAGAAATAGTGCTCAGAAATGAAATCTGCCCTGATCACGCTTTTTGACACCTCAGGCAGGTTTGTAGGGGAAAGGAACTCACCAAGATGACTTGATCCTCCTCGATGAAGATGTTTTGTGAAGTGGCCCTCTGTACACTGTTCTGGGCTGTTTCTCCAGGCTGCTCCCACCTCCTGGAGGTGGCTAATTGGCCAGCTGAAAGGACAGCATGCCTTTCCCTTAGGCAAAGAACTATTAGCCTGCCCTGGCCCCTTGAGCATCCAGCAGTAAGATTAAAAGAAGTGCCTGAAACCTCCACTTCTGGAGTTGGATCAGGATGTTTATCACTGATGCATATCGAAGGCATTTTAGAGGCCCAGGGGAAGCCTTGCAGAAGCACTAGGGGTAGGCAAAGTAGATAGTGCTGAAGCCTTCGTGCTACCTGCCATGTTGACCCTTTCACCCCATCAAAAGAATCAATATTGATACATACACTAACGGCAGCATTTGCCTTTGTGCAAACAAAAAGACCTTCTCTTTGTCTGGCCAATAAATTTCAGCTTGCTATTCTGTAGTCTCTCTCTATGGGCTCCACAAAGTCAGTCAGACTGTGCAAAGATACATTTTCTGGCTTCATCAAACCAGCCCAACAAGCAAATTAATGTGACTGCCAATTCAAGCTGAAGGGACAGTTCCCACCCACCCCACTGATGCCTCCCAGAGCCTCAGGCCTGGTGTGGAGGGCCATGCCATCTCTCCTGGTGCAGGGGTTCACAAATAGTCTGCATGGCCCTTACTACCAGAGTATACTGCTCGGTACATTGTCTCCCCAGCACCTTGCAGCTGGAGCATCCATACTCACTACTTTCAGTTCATCTCGTCTAAAACCAGATTTGGCTAAAGACCACATGTATGTTGAGTCTAGGACTGATACCCCTACTGCAGGCAGTGCTGCACAGGCACATGAGAAGATACAAGTGTCTAACCCAGGCTTAACCAGGGCAAGGAGAGTCTGAGTTAGGATGGCTCATTTAATGCAAGGCAGGTCTCCCTCAGGAGGGTGCTCTGGCAGATCGTCCCAAACAGGACTGCCCTGGCAGTATTGCCTGTGAAGCTTGGTCTGCCATTTCAGTCAGCAGGCTGTTTTCTTTTGGGACAGTCACTAGTGAACAGCTTTCCTCTTTATTTCCTGTGTTTTCCAGCCTGGATCTGCAGCCTGTGGTGTGAAGGTCAAGAAAGAAGACAAGGACTGTTATAAGGATTCTGCAAGTTTCCAGCAAGTTTGTCTGCTCAAATAGTGCACAGCTAAATGCAGCTGTTGTACATGGTGTCTGGGGCAGCTGTACAGCAAGATCAGTGATCATTGCTCACTCAGTACTCACACTGTCCAGGGCTACTGTAACAGACACCCAGAGACGGCATGGTCTTCCATCCGTTTATCCCCTGTCCTCAGTTCTGAGGCAGGTAACATCATGCCCATCTCACTGCAGAGAAAAAGTCTGCAAGATAGGCACCTGACTATACATGATTAGAGCTCTGCCTTTGACTCCACAAAGTCTGAAGTCTTTTCTTTTCAACTAATTCCAGGCAGAAGCTCTGGCATGGATTGCAGCTAATGACAGCTACTTAGGGCCAGGGAAGTCACCAGTGCCAATCACCTTTCCAGCAGGACTCTTGGTGTCTGTGCAAGGGGGAAGACTCTCTGGCACAGATAATTTCATTAAATGACAGACTCCAAAATGGAAACTGAATCTACCCCTAATTCTGTGCTTAGCAGAGCTGTCAACTGGATGGCTAATCCAAAGGGGAAGCAAAATGGCAAGGAGCTTAAGCAGAGAAAGATTTTTAAAAATACATCTGATCTCTTCTAGGAACAAGGTAGGACACTGTGTAGATTCTCATGCAGGGGTACATTCAGCAATAGTACTGCAGGGGCAAGTGACATCCTTAGCTGACACTAGAACTGTGAGAGAGATGTTATTTTTCTGCATAGTAAGTAACAAGAGATAAGGCAGTGTTCAGGCCTATGGAGTATCCTGGGAGTACGTAAACTGGGTGATAAAAAGGGGTAAGACCACACCAGAGCAGACACTCCAGCGATGTCAATTGACATAGTGCTTTTAAAACACAGCAGAATAACTCCAGGGCAGGAAGACTCATGCCCTCGCCTCACCTCTGCATTGCTGTAGGTGTAGTGAAAAGGGACAGTGTGGCCCAGAGAGACGCAGTGTGAAGAAATGGTGCCACCCATATGCATGGCTGAGTCCTTTGGGCACCTTGGGCTGGAAGCCTCCCCCTTTCACAGCAGTGTCGTGTTCTACCCAGCTCCCTGATCCCCTTTGCTGTGGGTTGTATCTCCCCAGCAGCCTCACTAGCTACATATGCTTGTTGGGGACCTGGGGCAGGAGGACAGTCCCTGATGTCTAGCAGGCAGAGGAGAAGCAGGACAGTGCTCACTCAGACCACTGGTCTGGCCTCTGCCTTAGGACCCCCGCAAGGCTCCCCACATCTCTGGACATGTGGGGCTTGGTAGCCAGACCATGACACAGAAAACCACAGGCTGGTTTTATGTGATAGGCTTTCCTTTACCATCAGAGGTCACCATCCCACTATGCATCCCTAAGCCAGCAGCCTGCCAGCCCTGTCCCAGTGATTGCAGCTCAGCGTGTGACAATGTGGCTTTAGTCCACCCCTTTCCTCACTGCCTGCATTGGTTAGCGCTCAGGCAGCAGAGCTGAGTTTGCTTCTCCCAGAGGAAGCACACCTCCAACAAGGCATTCTTCTGCTTCTCCTGTTGCCTCCATATGCAATACTCTGGCTGCCTCTGGCTCCTTTGTGAAAGCCTGAAGTTGTTCCTGTGATGGTTGCTCTCCAGAGCTGGAACAAGACCGGCACAGCAGCACCAAGCTGCAGCATGGAGGGGGCTAGTGGGGATGCTCCACCCTCCCCTCCCTGCTTCTGCCAGATTGCTGGAACTGGCTTGCCAGCGAGGAAATAATCTCTGACTGCTTCCTGCCAGGGGAGGCTGGACGCATCAGCCCAGGAGAGGCGAGGCTACTGCAGCCGGGCCCAGCCAGGAGCGAGGATGAGCAGGTATGAGCAGAAAGCACATGCACACACATGCACACCCTTACAGTACACATATATACATGGTTGGCCACACACACCAATGCAGACAGACACCCTGAGCACTCACTCAAATGCAGACAGCACAAGCAGCCTAAACCTGCTCCACTTTCTGGCTTGAGACCACCATGAAAACACATGCACACTGTAGAGAGTCCCTCAGGAAAACCGCTAGAAGTGGCGTTGAATAAGGCACAGAACAGACTGCGCTGACCCGGTGCAGGGCATGGCCAGACAAGCATCCCAACCAGAAAAATGTTTCTATGCTGATGGCCCTTTTTCTCCCTTTATCCTTCTGTTTTCCCACATTTATTCTCCACAAACCATGCTGATGCCTGCATTTCCCCACATTTGGTTCCTCCCCTGGGCATCTTGTAATAAGCCTTAGTCCTGGAATGCTCTTCCCCTGCACCCGCAGCATCTCCCGTACCCCTGACCGTCAGCCCTGGGTCTGTGACGTGCTCCAGAGAGGATGGGTGTCCCCCAGCCCACGGGGCTGAGCTCCCCTGGGACTGGGAGGATCTGGGCAGGGGCTCTGAGGGTGTCACTGGGGATCTCCTGCAGCTTGGGGCTCTTATGTGTGCAGACGCACTGCATCACCAAAGTTAGCATTCCTGAGCTGTGATCTTTTTTCTCTGAGAGAGACAATACTGAAAGCAGTGTTATCTGACCAGTCATATTGGAATCTGCCTCAGTCAGATCATGTGAGTCCAGATAGTTTGAAATCACCCATCAGTTCTCAATTCAGGCATCCCAGGGTTGTCCCCAGGACTCCACATCTGTTTTATCACCCTTCAGCGGATCCTATTGTTCTGGTGTGGTCTGGGACTTCAGCACAAAGGGCTCAGGGTACCCTGGCATTCCTGGCACTCCAAGGGAAGATTTCTCTCCTGCTTTTTTCTCTTAACCTTGGGAGGAACAGACTGTGGCCCTGCCAATAAGTGGGTCTGCCACTCATGGAGCTGCACAAACTGCTGCCTGACCCCCAGTGCTGCTTTGTAAGCTCAGGTGGTGAAAACCTTAAAAGCTTCAGTCACAAATGAAAAAAAAAAGCTAAAAAGCAACACCAGAGCCTCAAGGCAAATATTTCAGACTTGCCATCTATTTACTTGTGATCTGGCACAGGGAGAGACAGAGCTGACAGGAAATGTGAACCCCCAAAACTGTGACATATCACCACAGCATGTTCTGCCCGTGCGCCAGGTGGTTGAACACAATTTCTTATGTCTTCAAAAGGTTTAATGCACTGACCTTCATGCTGAAGGCAACCAGAAAGGTAACATAATTTGTATCATTTGTCTGTATCACCTTAAGGAGTAATTGCTACTGTAAGTAGAATTAGAGCATGTAGCAGAATATTATGTTACCTGTCTGCACAGTTTGAGTGAATTTGAACTTTCAGAGAAATGTTTTCTGGTCACTTGCGCAATTAACAGAGGTGTTTCTCTTGTCACACTCTCTCCTTTTTACCTCTAGTACAGGATAAAAATTGTGGGTTCCTCTTTGAACTCTCTATTGTTGAAACACATTGTCAAAGATGTAGGAAGTTTCAAGGGCAAATTATCGACTGTATAGTTTGGGTCTCATGTATTTAAGCTTTTCTGCTTTATGGGTTCATTTGTCCATTCCTTCCTAAGAGATCTGAAAGTGTTTCCTTAAAAACACGTTGGTGAGGGGTGCCTGCATGGCAGGCTTTGGAGCTTCTCAGTGCTGTGCCTTGGCCTGGTTTGCTGTCCACCCTTAAGAAGCCAGCTATTAGCAACAGTGCCAAGGTGAGCTATAAACTGGCAGGACATGCCCTTCTTAAGAACACAGAGGCAGACACTCTGCAGGAGACATTCAGAGAGATGCCCTAGCTCAACCTACACCATGGCCTGTCAGACAGGTCTTCCCACTGGGGAGAGAGAGCTGGTGGACACAGAAAGTCTTGGACGGACACATGTCCTCCTCACAAGTGCCATTTCTCTGGAGGGACTCCAGTGCAACCACTTCTGCAACACATCTTTCTCACCTCTTTTGTCTCCTGAGCTGCTCTGTCTTCCTCTAGTCACACATGCCATGCTGTATTTTAAGAAGGTATCCTGGGCTGCATCCCTAGCAGCGTGGCCAGCAGATCAAGGGAGGGGATTCTGCCTCTCTACTCCGCTCTGGTGACACTCCACCTGCTCTGGGGCCCCCAAAATAGGAAGGATGTGGACCTATTGGAGTGAGTCCAGAGGAGGCCACGAAGATGATCAGAGAGGTGGAGCACCTCTGCTTTGAGGACAGGCTGAGAGAAGCGAAGGCTCCAGGGAGACCTTATTGTGGCCTTTCAGTATGTAGAGGGGCTACAGGAAAGGCGGGGATGGACTTTTTAGGAGGGCCTGTAGCAACAGGACAAGGGTTAATAGTTTTAAACTAAAAGACGGTAGATTCAGACTAGATATAAGGAAGAAATTTTTTACAATGAGAGTGGTGAGACACTGGCCCAGGTTGCCCCTCATCCGTGGAAACATTCAGGGTGAGGTTGGATGGGGCTCTGAGCAACCTGATCTAGTTGAAGATGTCCCTGCTCATTGCAGGGTAGTTGGACTAGATGGCCTTTAAAGGTCCCTTCCAACCCAAGCCATTCAATGATTCTAAGGTAGTTTGGATCACTCATATAATGCTCAATGACCTTTGATGGGTCAAACTCCATAGACAACTGGGCTGGGCAGCAGCAACAGAATGGCATGGCCAACCTCACAGAGAGTGCTGATGGATAAAGGGTTACCTTGTCTACAGCTTTATCCTGCAGAAGGGCAGCCATAATGTTAGGCAACTTGAGCTGTTCCTGCATAGCTTGTGGAACCAAAACCCAGCAGCACACAGGCTCTCAAACATGGCTGGGCAGCCCTGCCACATCCAGACTAAGGAACTCTGAGAGAGGGGCTGACTAATCTGCTAGATTCAATTTTTCAGATATGTGAGATGTGAAGGGTTTTTTCTCCTTCATGAAATTTTAGTCACTCTTCTTCAGCAGACACAGCTTTCTGGATCCTTATGCCCAGCAATTCCAAAACAATTATCAGGATCACAGAACATGGAGATGGGTTCACAGGTTCAGCAGGAGATGGGTTCATCAGGTTCAGACTAGGATGAGCTCCCAGAGGTTTGATATTCTTGCATTCTTTATAGAAACAGCTTGGCAGGCAAGCAGCAATGCGTTGGAAGCTTCCATATAGTTTAGAAATGTTTCCCCAGACGGAAGGCTTTTATAGGTCAGCTGTAACATAATCAAAACATGGGCAATGAAGAATGCTGTTTATAGACAAAATGTCTCATAACTTTCTGGAGAAATGTTCTCTGAGCTTCTGAAACTTAGAATAATCAGAGAGAAGAAAACCACATGCTCAGTTCTACCACACACAGGTACAAATCTAATACATTTGGTAGCTTGGCATGAAGCTGTGATTTCTCTTGTTACTGGATGCCGCTTTTCACCCCCAGGAAAGAGAACTTTGCTTAATTTCTTTGTTAATTAAGCTTCTGCTTCCTGCTTGGATTGCTTTGAAAGCACCATCCAGAGGCACTGGTAGGAAAGGAAATGTGATGCAGATTGTTCAGGAAAGCTGCATGAATCAGCAGTTGACGAAAATCCTTTTCCTGGGGACTGTTTAATGTTATATTAATTACAAATGTCAGGCCCCAACCTCATTTTTGGTTAAGTTCAGTGAACACAAAGTAGTACTAACCATGAAAGGTGCCAGACAAATTCAGTTTTTACATCAGCAGAAAAAGAAAATAACCATAGTTTCTGAGGGTGAGCTGATTTGTGAGAAGAGCAGTTCCTGAAAAAGGAGCAGAAAGAACAGCAAAGGTAAAGGCAGAAGGACCCGCAGTGCAGAAATACCCTGGCTAATTAGGGAGTATGAAAGAGCAAAACCAGAGAGGCACAAAACAGAAAAAAATCAATACCTTTCAGTAGGTGAGTCTTCGTTTCCTGACCAGACCTGTGCTAAATAAAGAGATGCAGACAGTAACAGAGGAGTTTAAACACAGAGTAGGGCATTTTTACAGCAAAGGCTGTTGTCAGAGAAGGAGAGGAAGAGCTGACACAGTGGATGTGGGTTCCTGTGTCCCCAGTTGTGCAGTGAATGTCATGCAGTACCAGGCAATCTCCAAGAAGCCTTGCACCCACTGTCTTTGTCCTTAGCACCACCAAGCCCAGAGTACCAGCAGCAAGAGCACTGTACACTGTGTTATGTGATAAAAGCAGCTCTGCGTACCCACAGAGGAGCACAGAGAGGCAACAGCAGGGTGGGAAACCAAAATAATACCCTGCCCTGTCTGTTCCCAGGACCATGCAGGAGTCATCAGCTCATCAGAAGACCACCTCCACAAGCCCAGAGGAGCACTGGGGCACAAATGCAGTTTGGAACACAAATTAGGGAGTTAGAGGAAGGGAAATCCTGTCCAGGCCCCCGCCCCAGGGCTGTCCCAGGAAAGGCTCAGCCCTATGGTCCAGGCATGAAACCTATCAAAAGGAGTCAAAGTCTGAGCACCCTTGGGACCAAGGGAGGTCCCTGCTATCAACACGGGACATGCTGCAGGTGCAGGGGAAGAGCATTCCAGGACTACACAAGGCTTATTACAGGATGCCCATGGGAGGAACCAAATGTGGGGAAATGCAGGCATCAGCATGGTTTGTGGAGAATAAATGTGGGAAAACAGAAGGATAAGGGGAGAAAAAGGGCCATCAGCATAGAAACATTTTTCTGGTTGGGATGCTTGTCTGGCCATGCCCTGCACCGGGTCAGCGCAGTCTGTTCTGTGCCTTACTCAACTCCACTTCTAGTGGTTTTCCTGAGTGAGGGACTCTCTATCTGGCGTGTGCATGTGTGTCAGAGCAGCACCTGGAGCGGTGTGGTGTGCAAGTGAGTGTGTGAGTGCTGGTGATGATCCAGCCAGATGAGTGGCAAAGAGGTGATGTGGCCAGGGAGTTGGAGGGTGTGGGTCTTTAGGGGTGAGGGCTGGAAGGGTTGCCTGCTGGGGGGACCAGGGCAGTCCTGGGCAGCTCTGTACGTCTGTGTGTTGGTGCTGGTGTGTGAAGGAGGGTCTGATCCAGCACCTGGAGTGGGGTCACGGTCTCAGGGACGTGTATGTGCTTGTAGGTGCCAGCAGCTGGGGAGACTGGGACGCAGGGGTAGGCACACACACACAGACACACATACTCACACACACACTTCCCACTAAGGGACATTTATGCTTGTGGTGGTTTTACCTCTGGCAGCCAGGACCATGCAGCCACTTGTGCAGTTCTTCCCCTTCCCCCAAGAAGGGTGGAGAGAAGAGGGAGAAAAAGAGGGGAAAGGAAAGGGGGAAAAAAAACCCTTGTAAGCTGAGATAAAAATAGTTTAATAGAACAATATCAGAAGAGGAAAATAGCAGCAATAATAATAGTAATAATAATAATAAACAAGACACAAATCACTCTCACCAGCTGGTGAATTGCTACTTTCACGAGCAGTGATTGTGGATTCCCCTCCCTGCCCCCAACTAACCCCATTTATATACTGACCATGATATTTATGTTATGGAATATTCCATTGGCCATTCTGTTATTCTGTCTGTATTCCCTGCTCAGCCTCCATGGGAAGCTGAAAAGAGTCCTTGAGAAGCATAAACATCGCTTGGCAACAACTAAACCAATATGCATTATTGACATTCCTTTTGCGGCAATCACTAGAAAGGAAATTAACTCTTACCCAGCTGAAAGCAGGACGACGCTGACCAGCCAGAGGGCGGGGTCAGAATGAACTAGGGCGGGGCAGGGCGGGGAGGGGGCGGGGTCCCGGGGAGGGAGCCCCTCCCCGGGACCCCGCCCCGCTGCTGGCAGCAGGTAACTGGGAGGCTTTTCTCCAGAGCGGCAGCGCGGTTGGACGCGGGTTCTTTTTTGTTCCCGCAGCACCGGAGCTGGGGAACCCTCGGTCGCGGGTGGAGGCGGCCCGGGCAGCCCGCGGCGGGCGGGATCCCGGTGGGCAGCGGAGCTGCGGAACACGCCGAGGCAATCCAAAACCGGTGGTTTCGGCTGAAAAGAGGTGTTGTAGTAAGTAATACTGCTGGTTTCGCTCCATATCGGCCGTTTCGCAAAAGCCACGTGGAAAATGGCTTTGCTACTGGAGTTTACAACCAGCGCCGGGGATTTCTACCCCAAAACTGGCTGTCGTCGGAGAAGTGAGTGTCTCCGCACGGGTTTAGCTGGATACAGTGGGAGAGGCTGTGCTATACTAACCCAGGGGTCTAGCAGAAAGCCGGTGGCTCTGCAGTGTCGTCTAGTGTCCTGCTGATATCTTTTATCCAGAAATACCTGCTTCGCTGGGGGGGGGCGGGGGGCAGCTGATTCTGCTAGAGGTCTGTGTGAATTAAGTGTTTGTGATCTTGGATTTTGTGCCTCTCTTTTAATTTAGGTGACGTGTTTAGTGGTTTCTGACCTGATCTTGCACCAAGTGCTGTGAGCTAATTTTCATTTTTTCATGGGAGGAAGCTATACGCTCCCCTGCCATGTCCCCCCTACCCCCCCAACGAGCAAAACAAGCAAACAAAAAAACCTCAACACCTCTCTGTTGTAGAAATCACAGTCAATGATTTTGGCTTTTCAACCACAATGGGAAAATAGCGTGAGAGAAATTTCACCTGAGCTTGGGGCAGCAGAAGTCAGAGTGGCTTTAACACGCAAGCATCAGGTGCAGCACTCTGTGGAGAGATTCTTCATCACCAAGGGCAGTGGCCTTGCTGGGCAAAGGCAGGATCTCTGCGGGGCAGCTGGAGCACAGAGATCAGAACTCTGCAGGATAGTGGATAAGGTCAGGGCAGCAGTGCGTATTCGCCTGGTAGGTGTTATGGATCTGCGTTGCAGGCCAAAGTGATGGGATTTGCTCCATTTGTATGTGCTCGTGATGGCTATCTAGCCACTGAAAACACAGCAGCTTCTGCCTGGGTGTGTTCTGTTCTGGATGTGCATGCTGATCTCCACCTCTTGAGCATCATGCGTTTTTGCTAACTCTCTGCAACAGCTTGTCTGTGGCTCCCTTGTTGAAGGTGGGTTTACTACCATAGTGGGAAAGTATCTGAAGTTTCTCCTTCCTGGCAAATTTGGCTGAGACTTAACCCACCAGTGAGATGTGGGAGATAAGGCTTAATGGTCTAAAGGGGCTATAAACCAAGAAATGTTAGGAAGCCCATTAGTCATGCAGATCTTGTCCTGGAGGAGTGGTCCTGCTGGCCCAGAAGAATCTGCAGAATTGGAAGTGGAAAGGACATGTTATGTAGGAAGCCCTCAGTGAACCATTTCCCCTGTATTATCTTGTTCTTTGATGCTGTTCCCACTCTCATGTGGGAACAGTTTCTCTCTGTAGCAAGGCAGAGAGATAACTGTTCAGAGGGCTATCATAAAACCTGATAAAAATCCAAGCTGGAAAAGAAAAAAAAAAAACCAAACACCTGGAAGTCTGCAAGGCAGCATTTTATTCTCCCTGCATAAATTCAGCAGCTAGAGAGGCACCTAACCCTTGCTTCATCCCTCCATTTGTGAATTAGCCTGTGCAGCTCTGGCAAGGCTGATGAGTAAGCTCTGGGACCAAAATGGGTGGGAAGGTCAAAAGCGAGGGAGCACTGGAATGATTGCAAGGATGCAGCACAACTCAAAGGAAGAGGCTGGCCCTCTGCCCAGCCCCATGATACGAAAGAGATAATAGAGACGGTGATGTGGAGACAGGTCTTTTTCAGATAAGTATGGAGGGGTAGGAGGGCTCCGGATGGACAGGGGGCTTTAAAGAAACCAGTGAAGCCTTACAGGCAATGGCAGGTGAAGTTTTTTTCCACCAAAGCTTCTCAGTCATGTCCTATACCAACTGAAACTGCTATGGGAAAGAGTGGCTTGGCAGCAGAAATGACAGCATTTGGGTGCAGCTGGGCTTGCAGCCAAGTGTGGACCTGGCTGTGGTGGAGACTCCTTTGCTTCTCTAATTTAACCATTGGTAGCAGGCATATGGCACACATTTCCAAGTGTAGTGCTATCTAATTTATCCTGGGTTTTGCTCCTCTAAGTTTTAGTAAATTACCCTCTAAATTTATGCTAAGCAAGCTGCTAGCAAATAGAGCAGTGTGTTTAATACTATTAAGTTATCTGGGCTCTAATGCTTGTAAAGAGCTTGGCATTTTTAAAGCTGAAGAGAAGCTCTTAGGCTTTTGTGAAATAGCTCTCTATGCTGCATGAAATTCGCGAATCAATATTTTTCAAGTGCATATATTTTTCCCTTTCTTTATTCATCCTTTCTTGGCATTTGCCAAAAGGCTATGCAGAAGTTGTGTCCCAGCATATAGTCTTCATGCTCAGTGAAATCAAAGGCACATGAAAAGATCATCTTTACCAACAGGTATGGAGGAACCTGTTGTGTTGCCAGCCCTGAGCTTGCTCATGCTGAGGTGGGTTTTCTTCTGTGTGAACAGTTCCAGGAAGACACTGGAAATACTCCAGAGTGCCAAACTTTACAGGCAGGTTTGTAGTTTCAGTCTGCACCAGGACATAGAGATCAGTACCAATACATGGAGTTCTGAATGGAATCTCTTCAACACCCCACCCCCCCACGTTGTACAAATTGCAAATGGCATGAAAGTCTTGCTAATGGGGTGAGCTTTCTGATCTCATGGTATTGTGCATACAGGGGCTGGGGAAGAGGATCCAACTACACAATCAGAGGCAGTTGTTTTCATCACTGTGAAAAGAAGTTACTCTTGGAAAGCTAAGCTGGGAAATTAGAAGGGAACATTCCTACATTCCTTCTGGGCTGGCAGTTCTTGTCCAGAGAGATAGAGCTGAAGGGATGAAAGTCTTCACACACTTCCACACAAGTCTATTTTTAGAAGTGAAAGCTATTCAGGAGGGGAAGTATTGATTTTTCTCCTTTCCACCTTGAACATTCTGTTTATCATTTTCTTCAGTTTGTGTGTAATGGAGTGTACACAAAGCTATTCTTACTTCTTCCCTTCTGCTATAAATGTATGAGCCAGGCAAGGATGCAGGACCTTTGCTAAAACCAATATTTGGTGCCTGAAGTCATTGCATGCAATGTCCAGAACCTCATATTTTAAAACTAATTCAAATGTGAAGCTGCTTATGTCTGCAGGAATTGGGAGCACAATGAGTGTGTAATGGTACAGGCCAGACTTGCAGATGACTTCAGAAAGCAAGCTAACCACTGGCACTGCCCTGCAGCTGGGCTAGGGAGAGCAGCAGGGAACGGCTGACTTGTGCTTGTGGTCACTAATGACTTCTGGCCACCAGTAATATGTCTGGTCAAGCTAAAAGAGACAAAGGGACTGTCTTCACGAGTATCTGGCAGCAGTAGACATGATCTGGCAGCACCTGTCACCCTGCTGCTCTGATGTTTGTGTCTATTCTCAGGCAAACTACATGATGTGCTCCTGGCTCCCTGGGTCTGGCCAGGTATTACTTGGCTTTTGCTTAAAGATGCCACAGGACGGGTTCCTCTGGACCTCTTGGAAGATGGCTGTGCTAGGTGATTGCTGTGGAGGGTGTAGCTCATTTGGAGCTTTAGGTTCATCCTTCCGCTGGCCAGCAGCCACTTGTCTCTTCCTCTGTTCTTCTGCTGCAAGAAGGCCCCGCTCCAGGGCTGGGCATGGAGGCACTTTGCCAGCAGTGCTGGCGCCAAGTCCCAGCAGTGATGAGTCTCTGCCCCCACCAGTCAACTGTGTGCCGCAGGTTGCACGGGGTCTCATGCTGTTCCTCTCCTCCACAGGCACCTCGACCCCAGGCCATCCTGGTCCAGGGGTGCATCTACTGCACAGCAGGTTCCCCTGTGAAGAGCACCTGAAGGCTGTGGATGGGGCTCTGAGAAGCTTTGTCCCAAGTGACACGCACCTGTGAAGACACTGTGATTTTTCAGAGCTGGAGTGTGTCCATGTAAAAGCTGACCAGTGCTGTGTGAAAGTAGAAGGTTGGAGGGCTTGAGTAGTTGGAATGTGCAAGTACAGGCAGCACAGGGGATGTCCCTGGAGGCATCCAGGCTGCTCCTGGGAAGCCTCATCTGTGTGCAGCAATTGCCTGAGGCGGGGCTCACGGGCACCACGGCCTGAAGCAGAATATCTCCTGTCTTCCCTGGGTTGCCAAATGCTCAAATTCCTCCTGCTGACTGTTTTTGACTTATGGCAGGTGTAAAGTCTTTTTTGGGTTTGTTTTTTTTTTTTCTTCTCCTTCCTGGCAGCAGCTGTTTGTAGGGGAAAACTTGGTTTTCCAATAACAATAAAAAGCAACAGTGCTTTTTAAAATATTTTTTGTGGTGGTAGTGGTGGTAATTCCTTTCCTGATATTACAAAGAAGTGCTGAACATCAAAGGTTTTTCTACTTCAGATGAGAAGGAAATAATGCTATGACTTGGCAACACTTTGTGGGAACTACGGCTTGGGCGCCTCCTGAAACATTTCATGGCTTTCTTACCACATGATGTGCTACTTTCCTCCTTTAAGACTGGAGGATATAGAGTATCGTGAGAGGGGTCAAGTCAAGGACTTTGACTTAAGTAGCTGCAGGAAGCACCAAAAATGATGTTCCCTCAGACTGCTGCACTCTGTCCAGTTCACACATTATGGTCCATTTTCCCCGTGTCAGAAGCTGCCCTGGCTCCAAGGACGGGCTGTTGAGTGGGCACGGTGGTGGCTGTCACTTTGTTGCTTGAGCTGTGATGAGCAGCGCAAGTGCAAAGTACTTTCATTCTGTAGAAACAAAAGCTTAAAACCCAAGATGCATTGATGGCTTGATGAATAATTAAGTCAGATTGGTGCTTTTGCCTAAGATAGTTGGTGACAACAACTGACAATTCAGAACTTGCTTACCTGCTCCCTGAAAGCATGGCCATGCAATGTTATCTCCCTTGACCATATCTCAGAGAACATCTTTAGAATCTACAATGTAGAAAATCTGTAAATTATTGTTCTGTCCCAGTGTCTTGTCAGGGCTGCCTGACCTTCAAAAGCTTTACTGCAGAAATGCCCAGTCCTGCCAAAAGTGTCTTCTAATGCAGCCCACACTCACAATTAACTGTGTTCATCAAGAATGAGCTTAGTTTTCTACTGCCTGCCTAGGAAGCAAAGAACGTGCTTACTCTCTGGTGGTACTTGGACAAAAGCAGCAGCTGGAGCAGCAGACATCACCATCACCAGTTGTATCAATACCTTCCTACCCTGTAGCTGACCCATTACGTGACCCAGATTTCCTGGCTGGTCAGCAGAGATGTGCTGTGTGAGAACCTGCCTATTCTCCTGAACCTGCATCTTCCTGATCCAAGCAGCTCCACACCCAATTCTGCTGTTGAGGGTGAAGACTTTCCTTGGCTGAGGGACCACGCACTGAGTCTCTTGTCCCACAGGAGACCAGGCTTTGTCCTGAGTCAGGGGTGTTCATTGGTTAGGGAGGACTTCAGCAAGAATCTGGGATAAACTGTTCTTTTGCTGTCTCTGGAATCTCTGGAAGCAGGTGAAAAAAAAAAGTGGCTTTCTGACAGTGGAGAGGCTGAGCATGAGCTGAAGGGCTTCTCTGTGCTGTTGTCCAAACCAAGGAGATTGGCCATGTGGTGAAATAGGGTACCCTGCTGCTGCAGTTTCTGCTTTTCAGAGCTTGTGAGGGCAGCACACAGCAGATAACTGGTCTCCTGGGAAGACCATGCCTGGTAAGTTGGGGTAGCCTGGGCAGGGACCAGCCCTGCTTTGTCTCTGAACTGCAAAGTGTGAGGATGTGTCATCAGCTACACAGGAGGCAAAATCATAGATTGGTTTGGCTTGGAAGGGATATTTAAAGGTCATCTAGCCCAACCCCTCCTGCCATGAGCGGGGACATCTCCAACTAGATCAGGTTGTTCAAAGCCCTGTACAACCTGGCCTGGAATGTTTCCGGGGATGGCACATCTGCCACCTCTCTGGCCAACCTGTGCCAGTGTTTCACCACCCTTGTAAAAAATTTCTTCCTATATCTAGTCTGAATCTATCCTCTTTTAGTTTAAAATCATTACTCCTTATCCTATTGCTACAGACCCCCCTAAAAAGTCCCCATCTTTCTTATTAGTCCCTTTCACATAGTAAAAGGCCGCAATAAGGTCTCCCTGGAGCCTTCTCTTCTCCAGGCTGAACAACCCCAACTTTCTCAGCCTGTCCTCATAGGAGAAGTATTCCATCCCTCCGATCATCTTTGTGGCCTCCTCTGGACCTGCTCCAACAGGTTCGTGTCCTTCTGATGTTGGTGGCCCCAGAGCTGGAGGCAGCACTGCAGGGAGGTCTCACCAGAGCAGAGTAGAGGGGCAGAATCCCCTCCCTCGACCTTCTGGCCATGCTGTTGGGGATGCAGCCCTGGATGCGATTGGCTTTCTGGGCTGCTAGCGCACATTGCCGACTCATGTCCAGTTTTTCACCCACCAGGACCCCCAAGTCCTTCTCGGTAGGGCTGCTCTCAACCTCTTCATCCCCCAGCCTGTGTTGATATTGGGGGTTGCCCCAACTCAGGTGCAGTACTTTGCACTTGGCCTTGTTGAACCTCATGAGGTTCACATGGGCCCACTTCTCGAGCCTGTCCAGATCCCTCTGGATGGCATCCTGTTCCTCAGGCGTGTCAACTGCACCACTCAGCTTGAGGTCATCTGCAAACTTGCTGAGGGCACACTTAATCACACTGTCTGTGTCATTGATGAAGATATTAAACAGTACTGGTCCCAATACAGACCCCTGAGGGACACCATTTGTCACTGATCTCCATATGAACTTTGAGCTGTTGAACACTACCCTCTGGATGTGACCATCCAACCAAGTCCTGATCCACTGAACAGGCCACCCATCAAATCCATACCTCTCCAATTTGGAGAGAAGGATGTTGTGGGGGACCATCTCGAAGGCCTTATAGAAGTCCAGATAGATGACATCTGTGGCTCTTCCCTTGTCCACTGATGCAGTCACTCCATCGTAGAAGGCCACTAGGTTGGTCGGGCAAGAATTGCCCTTGTTGAAGCCAGGCTGACTGTCTCAAATCACCTCTCATGTGCCTTAACATAGCTTCAAGGAGGATCTGTTCCATGGTCTTCCCAGGCATAGAGGTGAGGCTGACAGGTCACTAGTTCCCAGGATGCTTCTTTGTACCCTTTTTAAAAATGAGTGCAATGTGCCCTTTTCCCAGTCACTGGGACTTCACCTGGCAGCCATGACTTTTTAAATATCATGGAGGATGGCTTGGCAACTATATCAGCCCATTTCCTCAGTACTCTGGGATGCGTCTCGTCAGCTCCCATAGAATTCTGTATGTTCAGGTTCCTCTGGTGGTCACGAACCTGATCTTCTCTTACAGTGCTCCCCCAGTCCCTGTCTTGTGGCCCATTCACTCAAGAGATGTGGGGAGAGAGGTTACCAATGAAGACTGAGGCAAAAAAGTTGTTGAGTACCTCAGCCTTCTCCTTGTCTGTTGTTACCAGTTTGCCAGTCGTGTTCATCAGGGGCTGTATACTTTCTTTAACCTTCCTTTTCTGGCTGACATACCTGTAGAAGCCCTTCTTCTTGTTCTTTGCATCCCTTGCCATGTTCAGCTACAGCTGCGCCTTGGCCTTCCTGACCCCATCCCTACACAACTGGACAGCATCCCTATGTTCTTCCCAGGATACCTGTCCCTGCTTCCACTGCCTATGCATTTCCTTCTTGCCCTTTAGTTTGACCAGCAGGTGCAGGTGCACCATCATCCACATTATCAATGAACTGACCTTCCAAATCCAGAGCCTCTTACCTGTTGTACAGAGGCAGCTGGGAAGGGGAGGTAGGCAAGGGTGGGGTTCGCCTGCCACCCCGAGTGTGGACTTGTCTCCGTTCACTCCCCTCCTTTTAAGTTACTGCCTTCTGCCTACTAGTGAGATGATACAGGACTGCTTTGATGTTGTTTTTTTTCTGGTGAATGTTTATGTGTCAGGGAGAGCAGAGTATGGTTCCAGCAGCACCTTGAGGCTTTTTGGCAAGCATAGCTACAGTTTGGATACTGACAGGACTGTGGACTTATATTGCTCTACACTGCCATGAAAAGGCAAAGGGGAAGGAAGACATGATGAAATGCACAACCCAGTTGTGTATTTTTCACAGTCTGTCCTGGAAGGTGGCTTTCACAGCTGGCTGTAGTGCGCAGCATTCTCATAACACTGCACTCATGGTACAGACACCTCTGCTTTTTTTCCAGGGGAACTGCTGAAGTTCAACATAACTGTGATTACTTTGAAGCCCAAGACCTCTAGTCTGGAACTAGCCATCTGTCAAAGGATAAGAGGAAAGATAAGACATGGAGGCTGCATTAGCAGCAATGCATGGTATTAGTACCAGCAGTCTTGCTGCTTTTGGGAGACTCATCAGCTCCATAAAGGAACAGGAAGAGGACATGAGGCTATTTTTAGACCTGTGAGCCCCTCCTGAGGAACAGCAGACTGGTTTTTAAAGACTTAACCCAGTGCACAGGATTTGAGTGTGCAGCAAAAGAGAGATTCGGTTTTGATGAAAAGCAGAGGGGAACAGCAAAAAGCACTGTATTTATTTATGCTTTGGGCCATGGCACTGACTGCCATTCAATCTCACTGCCTTTATTTTCAACACCACAAATTTTGAGTGTGAGCCCTAGGGCTTTTCCAGTTAAGGGAGACAGATGTTTAGAACTTGTATAGACACATCTGCAAAAGGAATGGTCTCCCCCACAGTTGCTGTGGAGGTTGCTGCTAGTGTTGGGGTCCCTGGCATTTTAGGGTGGCAAGAGGCAGGGTTTGTGTCCTGCATGATCAGACAACCTTGTTGCAGACAGCAAGGTTTCCTGCGAGGGCTGTGTAGGATTAGCTGGAGCTTAAAGGTCTGACCTGGCTGCTCTCCTGATTGTCTCCGCAGTAAGCATCGCTGCAGAGTGGCTCGGGGGCTGACTTGAAGATGGGAGGTGGAAGAAACCTTAAAGGCCCTTTATTCCCCTAGTAAATTCACATGTGAGGCAGGAGTACTGCATTAATCTTTGCACAGATGTACCTGATAGGTGCTCCTTAAACGCCACAGAGAGCAAGTTACAGTAGTTGGGGACCTGTTGCCAAGTCTGGTTTCATCTTCCACTGCCACCATCAGCAGGGCTGGCAGCAATAGTGGTAAGGGAAGTGCTGATCATCTGCTTTACAGGTAGAAAAGTGTATTTTGTAAAGAAGAAAATGTAGTTGTTCTGCATCAGTTATTAATACACATATTCTCACAGTAATATTTGTGTCATAGCTGCTGATTCCCAATATTTAGAAGAAATCAGGCCCAAAACATCAGGAAATTTAAAACAAACAAAAAACTTGAATTCCTTTCCATTTGCCTTGTGAGGATGCACCTGAGGTCATGTATCAAGGATGTTTTTGTTGCCACTGTAAAGGTCAGATACTTCATTCTCATCGTAAGAATCAAACTGAATCTGAAACTTCCAGCCATCAGTATAGTGAGGGCAGCTGGGCTGTAATGAGTTGTTAGTACTGCAGATAGAGTGTTGCAGAAAGGTCTTCGTATGTGGTGCACCCTCTGTGTTGCCCGCAGATGGGTGTCCTGCCCTGCCCCGCTGAGTCCAGTGAGTCACTAACGTCCACAGGAGGTTTTGGGAGCTTTGCAGGGAGGCACAGGTGCAAGGGAACCCTTAAAAGCAGAAAAAGGAATTTTTGTTTTTTGAAGGTGGCTTGACCACTTCTGACAATGTCTGCGGGAGAAGGCAGAAGACAGGTCATCTTTCTCACGATGTCCCACCTCTCAGAGCTCAGCACAGACAGCTGGAACCAGACCTGGCCGTGATCTCCTCCCGTTTGCTTCTTGTCATGCTGCCTGTTCTGGTTGCTCTCAGGTAGCCTGCCTGGTGTCTCTGGCAGAATTAAAAAGCTGTATAAGAAAAGCCTCTGTGCTGAATATCCTGAAGAGAGCCAGAGGTCATTTAACCTAGGTTATCCTTGTTCTTTCTGCTGGTTGCTGTAAGGAAGCCTGGATTTTGGCTCGGTGCTGTCTCAGCAATGTGTGCTCTTGCAAGGTGCCGAAGGGGAAAAAAATGCAGCAGAAGAGTAAGGGTTGTGTTCCCACAAACCATTATGGTCTTCTTAGCCTTGCAGGGCTGCTTGCCCCATGCATGGTGGTCCTACATTGAAGGCTTGCTGCATGGGCAGTGAGCAAGTGAATCACAGGCAGCAGACCTCTGTTCACCCAGAGGAGCACTATAGCATCACAGCGCTTTATCAGTACCCATTATTGTACTGCACTTTGGGCCTGGGGGAGGACAGGGCACATTATATACTATTTGAATTTTATTATTGCCTTCCTTGAGATTGTACACTACTGACTGGGATCCATTACAGCAAGTACTTAGAAACATGCTTCCAAAAGCCCAAATGAGTGAGATATGGGTGGACCACACTCAGAGCTGGTTTATGACAGTTTATTGTAACTACTCCTGTTCATGCAGTTCTCCGCCATCAGCGAGCAGAGGAGACCTGCAAATTTTGATGGTAGTGAACACTTTAAAACAAAGATGTAATTTCAAAAACATCAGTAGAACTTTTTTCTATCAGCGAATTTCAGTTTGATGAATTAATACTTTCCTTGTAATGACATGAGAATAACTGAAGTATTTTCCTTGAAAGTTGGTTTGGTTGTTTTTTTTCCTGCCAGTCAAATCTGGGCTAGCTGGCTGAATACTCCTTCATTCAGTGCCTTCTTTGCACAGCCAGCACACATTTCTTCACAGCTTCCTTTCCTTGTGCAGCGGGCTGCCACCAACTTTCCGCTCTGCTTTGAGCGGACAAGAACTGAGTGATGTGAGATTAGATCTATATTGTCCCTGTTTCCAGCAGGGGTGGAATATACACACATGCTGTGCCACTGCAGTGGCTGAAGGGGAGGCTGTGGAAGAGCCTGGTGGGGACATAGTGTTCTCGCTGCTCTGGCAGTGGTGCATGACTATAGACGGTGAAGGCTGGCGGTTCTCCTTGTGTCCTGTGGTCCTCCATGCAGGAGACAATGTCCTTCCCGACCCTGCTGTCTGTTGTCCTGCCCTGTGGACTGTCACGGTCGGAGTGATTAACTTCACTTGTAAGAGAGAAGTAGTGAAATATTTATTGATTTAACAAAGTTAGTAGTGAATGTGACAATGTTTTATGAGATTCGATGCCAGGGTACACTTGATTACTTACTGCACAGAGGCCAGGGTCAGACAGAGCTGTCAGGGAGACCCTCCCGTTGAGTCACAAGGCTCGGAAAGGACCCCCTTGCTTTATAAACTCCTTCTCAGAGAGGAGTCTAGGTACGGCTGGATCCAGTCCTAGTCCCAGACGTGGTCAATGGTTTATGTCTAAAGGATTATATATGTGCAATCAATCCTTCTATCACTTAGCTAAGATTTCAAAGTTTAGCATGCTATTAGTCACTTACCAAGAATCTGCTGCGGCAAGGAGTCTCTCAACCTCGAGGAACAGAACCTTAAGTGAGTGTCCCTACTCAAGGGGAGATCCTGTTGTGCAGCCCGCTGCCATGCAGGAGAGCTCAAAGGGCTCTTGGGCTGTTCACTATTTATGGAGTAAGATAATTGACCTATAGTCATATTGGCATGGGAAAAAGATACCTAGGTTCCCACTCCAGACAGTGTTTTGGTTATGTTGCCAGCCATCCCCCACAGCTCAAGTGCAACTCATAACAACTCATGCTGATGGCCATGGCTTGAGCAGGAGCTGGGGGGGGGGGAAAGGGGAGAGCACACCACCACATGGATGCATGCTCTGAGGTTTGCCAAGGCCCTGTTTTGAAGTCAGTGTTGTTCCTGAAGAGCCAGAATCGCCCACCCAGGTTTCCTCTGAGATACAAAGCAATAGCTGTCTGGATGGGTCAGTTAGCCTTGCAAATACCCGGCAAGTCTTAGTTTCCTCTGACAGAGTTTAAGGATCTTTGTGTATTAGAATCCCAGCCCACTCAAGCTGCTTAGTGACGTGCTCAAGGGCTTGGCTCAAAAATAGTTGCAAAAGGGCGAGTGGGAGAAGGACTCAGGTCAGAGCTTGCATCATCTTTGATGAAAGAAGGAAGTGCCAACTGCACATGCGTGATGGGTCTGTGCAAAAGGCTGGGTAATCCTGTCCCCCTCAGCACATGTGCAGGGGCCTGTGTGCCCTGGGGACACCATGAGAAAGAAGGCTGCTACCTTGTGTTTTGCATTATTATAGGGAAATGTCTGCTCTAACTGCCTCTTCTAAGATACCTATTGTTTGGGTCAAACATTCTGGTTTACTGAAGGGATGTGTTTTGTTTTTTTTTTTTCTCTTTTAGTGTTCTGTCTGGGTTTTTTTAGCATTTATGTTTGTTCTTCAAGCTTTTCCTCCTTGTCCGGCAGGTTAAGAGACTTTCTCCAGAAATTCTGTTTTGTGAAGAAGAGCAGAAGCATAGAAAGGAAAGGCTGTCCTTTTTGCAAAGAAGTAAAAAATATGGGGCATGGGTAGAGGGTGGTAATGAGGCACATGGAAGTAATGAGAAAGCACCAGAGAACAATTGATCTCAGTGCATCAGTAGCTGAAGCAGGTGACTTCTAGGCATCCAAATGGAGGAAGGACCAGCCGCAAGCAGGACTTTCCCCGTGTCTCAGAGGGGAATGAGAGCATTTGAAGGGATGTAGGAAAGCCAAAGCACTTTATACTACTGAGAAGAGAGATTAAGTCGGTCAGAAGATGGTTACAGCCACACTGTTGCGTATTAGAGTGTCTGCAGAGCTGACTGTCAGAAACAGTGAAATCCTGAGGCTGAAAGGGAACATGCTAAGCACAGACCGTGACTGCACAGGCCTTGGTTTGACATGTCTGATGTGTGTCTTTCAGGCTGCAGAACTGCTATGCTTCTACTTGTTCTGCAGTTACTTCTCAGTCACGCTCTGGAAAGGGAGCAGATTTCCCATCCTACAAGCTCTACTTTCCTTCAGAAAACACCGCTTGATTGCAAGGGTACTCATTTTTGTTTCAGAGGTGCTGCTCAGAGGCAGATATAGGAGCAGTGTGGCCGAAGGAGCAGTTTTGAATTGTGTTGATAAGAAAGAGCAGCCAAGAGAATGCTCAGGGAAAGAACTCCTGAAGGGTTGAATTTTATGGCCCTCTTTTCTGTCCGTCACTACACAAGCAGGTAGTGAAATGAGTCAGAAAGTCTTCCTAGGAGGGAAAGAGACATAAACAAATGTTGGTACTGTCTTCTCATCCTTGCTACAAAAGATGAATTACGGGAAGTGTTGTGAGTTGGGAGGATGCTGAGGGGAAGAGGTCCAGTTTGTGTTCAGACAAAATGTTTTGTGCCTCATTTCTGTCAGCTTCCAACCATCTCTTTTATATCTTGTTATTTTGAAGTTAACTTACTACTATTTCTGCTACAGCAGAGCTCCTGTTATGGACCAGCATCCCTCTGTCCTGTTCGCTGTCCCAGCATAACAGACAATGTCCCCGATGTGCAGAACTTATTCTTTGAGCAGAAGATACGAGAGAGGAGCTCAGGACATACAAATCTTGCAAGCTGACTAGAAGACACAGTGTGAAAGGTGGCTATAATAATTCTGTTTCCTTACTGAAATACAAACAGTTGATATTCTTCATGACTCCTTGTTGATGCAGACATATTTCTGTTTCATTTTTTGTTTGGTTCACTTGCAGCCCGCAGTTCTTTCCAGTGTTTGAATGAGTAATGAAAATGATATGTGGCTATAGGCTTTCTGTATCTTGAAAGGCACAATGTTAAAGTGGCAAATGATCTGGTTTGGTAGAGGAATGGTGGACTGGCAGGTTCACTTTGGGGTCTGGAACCTGACCAAGCCTTTGCATCTTCAAAAGAAGGAATGGTTTTAGATGCAATTAAAGTCACAATGAATTAACCACATCTGAGCCAAACCCTTCTAATGCCACAGTTCTTCAGTTCAGTAGGACTAAAAACATCCTATCAACAGCAGAGGGTGCATGCACAAGGAGCAGGTTGGGTGAGTTACCATTTTCATATTGTTGAACTAGAGCTTTTAAATAGAAAATCGAGGATGAGCCACTCATTTTACCGATTTCTGGACCCACATGTGTTTGCAGAGCTCCAGGTCTAGTAGATGTCAGTAGACTGGACAAGTTTTATCAGAGACAAATTTGGTCTTATGACGTTGGTTTAGAGGCTGCTTCTGCTAGTGCAAACAACAACACGCAGCAGCTTGCCCTTGCTACTCAGTTTCTTGCTTCATTACTGCTCTCTAGAATTTCTGTAGCTGTATTAATCCAAGAGGAAGTCTACCACAGGGAGGGAATATACCAGCTCTCTGCCTTCCTAAAGCAGCCAGGAGTTGGCTGTAGACCTCACTCCTGAGCCCTGAAGTGTTTGGCCTGCTGCAGCTGAAGACTGTATACCTTTCCCTGAAATGACAGTCAATGATAGTTTGGATCAATGTACAGGTGGGTGTTACCAAACTTACTGTTCAGAGATCCCAGACTAAAATAGAGAAGGGCTTTCCTATGACTGGTATGGCAGCTTTCTCTTGTTTAGAAAACAGATAACTGGATCCAGAAGCCATGGAAAAGGAATACAGAAGTTACTGTGTCACTTGCTGCCATAAGAAGCTAATGCATTATGACCACCAGCATGGACTAACCAAAAGCATCAGGCAGGGGAGACTGGATGGGCAGGAAGAATCATAATAAGTGTTACAGACATTAACATCCTCTGTCGAAGCACATGGTCTTCCCAAGGTGCCATTGGATCTCTTTATTACAAAGGAGTTGTGAATTGTTATTTGTGACTCTGAACAGTGTCTAGATTTCCTCGGTCTTTTATCATTCTGTTTTCCTGTGATTTCTGCCACTTTCAGGTAAATGGAAGATTTGGAGACTAACTTAATCCAGACACGCAAAGCATGTAGAATAGAGCAAATGGTAGCAAAATGGCTTCACCGCTCTCGGGATGGTGCATCCAGGTAAATATGTCTTTTGTGAAAGGAATATCTGTTGATTGGCTTTGATCAGAGACAGCACAAGCTTGTTCCTGGCAAGCAGGAGCAGTCACAGGTTGCAGATCTTACTCATTGTTTTAGTTGTTCTTGGGAAATATACATACAGTAGTCCCTAGAAAAAAAAGTGTTTTTAAGTATCCCCCTTGGTTTGCAGGGGTAGATCTTCCTGCTTTCACCCATTCTGGTTTTGTGAGCCACGTCTGTAGAAATACAACACTGCTCAATGTAAAATGTGCTCTTCTTGAAGATGAGGTTTTAATTCTCTTTGTGTCTTGCCATTGGCCCGTGTTTTCAGGGCGAGACTGGGTTGCATTGCAAGGGATCCTGACCCACTGCTGCTTTACTTTCCTAAAGTCTGTGAATCAAAATCTGGCCTGGATCCTGGCAGAAATAGAGTGCTGTAAATTCCCTCACTGCCTTGCTGGGTAAAGGTGTTGCTGTGAATTGTGGAGGTCAGGGCTTGCTCTGGGGCACACCTGGTGTTCTCCGTCCATGTGACCACTGGGGTGGGGTGGCTGAAGTTGTTACAACCAGCTGGTGCCACTGGTCTGATGCGTGGGGGATCACTGCTGGCCAGCACAGTGCAGAGCCACCCATGGGTACCCAGGGAAGAGCTGGCCTCTCTGTATACTGGTGCAGTCTACTGAAAGTGGGGCTGTGTGTATGTGAGTCTATGTCCCTTCAATAAAGTATCTTCCAACTATATCTAGTTAATCACCAGCTTCTTGTCTCACAGGGGCAGAGTGTCTGTGACAGACAGAGACAGCACCAGTGATGGCAGTGGCCAGCCTGCCAGCCATGTCAAACTTACCATCACAGTGTACAAAGATCTGGTCCTCCATCACTATGGCTTTGAGATTTGTCCAACTCTTCCTCTTACGATTGCATCTGTCACTGCAGGTAAGCACCGGTTCTTTCTCCCTACAATCACAGATGTGAGAAGCCTGAACTGTCCCAGATGGCCTTAGTGATAAACTGCTGCCAGGTATTGATGAGTTTCTCAGGTACCTCTGGTTGGCATGTGATCCTTTAATACTGAGGGCAAAAGTCTGTGTGCCTGTGGTGTGCAGAGTGCTTGAACACCTGCCTGCTTCTGATGGCATGGAAGAAATCTAAGCCAATGGCAGCTTCATGGCGAATCCTTTGCCTGCACTCAGACATAGCTGACCATCAGAGATGCAAAAAGCTGCTTCAAAGCAAAGTTCTTTCTGGTATTTTATCTGAAATTTAAATGAAGAATTTAATCTAGAGTTCTTATTCTGCAGTGGCCCTAGTGATCTGTTGTTGAAAATGCTCTCTGGGCTTACAGCCCTGTAACACAGAGGGGATCACTGCTAGTTACAGGCAGCCTAGGTGAAATTCTGGGCACGTCAAGCAGATCAAGTCTTCCAGTTATAAAAGGGAGGAATATAACAGTTTTTAAGGTGGCCTGGGGGGTTCTGAATCAAAAACTGTGAACGTGGTTTTTATTTACCTTTTTTTTTGTTTTTAATGGGTACACAAAAATGCCTGCTTTTTACCTGTCGGTGTGAGTGTGACAGCCAGAGAAAGACTGTGTCTGATCCGGGCAGGCAGGTGTTGTGGGGAGGGTGGTTGCAGGTCTTGCCTGGGCTCTGCCTCTGGCCACCCATGTGGGCTGTGGCATCCCCCATCTGCCTGGGAGAATGGCCTGTCCAAGTGCTCGTGCTTGTGGGCTGTTTAGCATAAAATATGGTCTCTGTCCTTTTACAGTGCTTTTGAGTGAAATTTTCTCTTTATGCCCCTTCCCATGTGAAACGTGGTTAAATTAGCTGAGAGCCTTAAGGTCTACGAAGTGGGGAAGGAGTTTTTCTGTTACTCTTTTCTTTTTTCCTAATCAGAAAGAATCATTATTTTATCAAAACTGAGGCACAAAGAAATCTGTCCTTTTAAGTCCTGCCCTTTGCTGTAGGAGCCCACAGATAAAAGCCCTGTGTTTCATTCCAAATTATGTGTTTTGCCTTTCATGTATGGTACCTGATGCCGGGGTCTCCCTGTGGGACAGGGGGTGGGTGCTAGGTTGGTTTGTGGGCACACTTATGTGGCAGAGAAATTCATAGTGTGCCTGAGCCAGCAGGCTGGCTGTGGTGGAGCTGGGGGCTGCGTGCACGCTTCTCCTTCTCAGACCAGAGGTCCACCTGCTCCTTAGCCCCTTGGATTGTGCGGCTGCTGCTCTCCTGGAAAACAAAGTTCAGAAACCATCTTTTCCCCTTGTTGTGGATCCTCCCAGCAGACAGGGTGGTTAAGGAGACCTCCTCCGTGTTCTCCCAAGTTGCAGAGGGGAGTCACCGAGCTCGGAATCCAGCCCACATCTCCCAGGGACTGCGGCAGCACCTTGATCTGGATGGTGGTATGCCAGGAGTGCCAAGCCTGGGCCTGTGCGCTGCAGGTGGTGACTGTCAGGGTCAGCCCAGGGTGCAGACCCTGCAGAGGGGAAGTGCTTGTGGGCGGGCAAAGGGCAAGCCAGTGCTGCTGCCCCCAGTCCTCCTGTGGTTTACTGGGAGCCTATGAGGCCTCCTGCCGCACCCTGGGCAGACCCTGTTTGAGGACGGTGTGGTGGGCTGTGACAAGAGAAAAGACGTGTGCAAGAGTGATTTTCTGTAGGGCAGGGGCAGCCTGTGGGGCCAAGGGACAGCCCGGATGAGGTGGCATGAATAAGGGTGGTGGTACACCAGCTGGCATCAGGGCCCAACATCCTTTGACCCTTTTTCATTTTGACATCCAGAGGCAGTTGCCTTGCAGTGAGCGTCCCAGGTGGGAGGAGATCTGCTGGCATGGCACAGTCGTGACTAACAGTGTGCCGGTCACCCGCAGGGAGCACCGCCGATGGGAAGCTGCAACCGGGCGATCAGCTCCTCATGATAAACTCGACTGTGGTGGATGATGTGTCTGTCGAACGAGCGGCTGACATCATCAGGTGTGGTCCCGCATGGCCGGTGGGGACGAGGTGGCAGAGGGCTGAAAGGAGAGGTGCAGGAACTGGGTCTCACCAAGGGCTGCGAAGGTGCATGGCCGTGTGGGGTTGGACTCTGCCCCGAGGGGAAGACCTCGCCACCTCCTGGGGTGCTGGGCTGGGAGGGAGCCAGCCTCGCAGGGACAAGCCTGCCCTGCAGCTGAAGGGCACAGAGGCCCAGGAGATTGGGGTTCCCTTGCTCTCTGGCACCATGGTGGTCTCTGGTGGGCTGCGCCCTGCCCAGCTGAGAGCCTTGCCTTGCCAGGGCGGAGGGGCTGATGGCCGTGATGCTGGGGAGGGAGGTGCAGGCGGCTGCTGACCCTGACCAACTGTCTGTCTCTGTTACAGGGAGGCCGGTGATGAGCTCCTCCTAACCGTCCTGCGCTGCACGTCGGTAAATGGCCTTTCTTCAGCACTCTCAGCACTCCCAGCAGCACTGCCCCAGGTGGCCATGGCCAGCAGTGTGGCCCGCAGGGAAGGTGGGGTGGCTGGGCTGACATGCAGGACCCAAGGGCCTGACCAAAGCCATGAGGGAGCTGCAAGGGTTCTCTGCTTCCACGCATGTCCTTTGAGAAGGTTTTGGGGAGAATGAGTGGCAACTCCTCACAGCTCCCCTGGGTGCAGGGTGTTTCAATGTGTATAAAAGCTGAGCTGCAAAGCAAGGACAAAATTGGGTTTGTGTGCTTTTTGGCTTCTTGTGATGTATGAAAGTGGCCTGAGGTGAATTTCCCCCCCCACTGCTCCCCGGAAAGCATTCTGGGAGTCTTTTTCATTTGTTTGGAGTTTTTAAATTTTGATTTATTCTCAGAAACAAGAATTGTGATTCTTTTGGAAGAGTTACTGGAGCTGTCAGGCTTAAGATCATGAGGTTTTTTTGGCCATTCAGTGAAGGTATATTGAAGAGAAAATCTGTTAAATATATTTTTCCTGTCCAAAGTTTCCCACCCATGTTGGCATTCAACGGATGTGCACAAAGCCAAAATAAACAGAAAAACTTTAAGCAAACCTGCTGAACAGTGGCTTCCCTGTTTTGTTAATCTGATCGCCCTTGCCTGGTATACTGGCTGTCAGTCTTGCCAGTGCTTGATCTATCTCTGGAGATGAGTTAGTTATGGAAGACCTGAATGCCTGCCAAAAGGGGGAAAATGCAATGGCTTTTCAGAAAAAAAAGGATTTGGCAAACCCTTCATGGGATTTGGAACACCCTTCACAGGCCTTCATGCATTGTTGAGAAGCAAATGGGGCACGAACCCATTTTTGTTTTTTCCTTTGCAGGTCACTTTAAGGACACCTCCAAATACAGCCAAGGCTGATCTTGGGTTTGGGGTTGGCTCTTGCCCCACTCTGAAGGCAGCTGTGCTTAGAGCTGAGAGGTAACGCCTCCCATTGACAGACACCAGACCCTCTGCCGGGGCTGCGCTGGCAGCACTAGAAGGGATGTGGGAGGCCTTGTCCCTCCTCAGGGCAGCTGCGGGGCATGATACTCCCTACAGCCCGGCAGACTCTGGAAGGGCTTGCTGGCTGGGCACAGCCTCCTGCCTGCCTCCCTTACTCCATCCTTGCCAAATGTCCTTGGGGCAAGCTGGTGCTGTGGCAGGTTGGGAAGCACCTGTGTCTCTGGCAAGAATGTAGGAACTGCTCTACCTCAAAGTTGTTTGTGAGAATACTGCCTCTGTTCTTCTTAGGGAGTACTGTGTTTTACAAGAGCAGGACATCTGAGCACAAGAACTCAGTCATTCCGAGGCTCATGTGGTGTCTTGTGAGCTTGGTAGGCCCCTGTCAGGGTGAAACCATGGTTATGTGACAGCAGAGCAATTAAGTCAAGTTGGCTTTTTAGCCTTTGGCAGTTTTCTTAAACATTTGGAATATGAGACTCTGCTCTAGATACCCCAGCTGAGCTGGGAAGTGCTGCACACACAACTGTGTTCCCGTGAAACACTGCCAAGGGGTTCTGTCTGTCACTGCAGGGCACTCTGCACATGCTGGTTTATGGTACTTCGTAGCCCCACTGCAAGCCAGCTGTTGGCAGATTAACAGTCATTCTACAGGATCCTGGCTTCATTGCAGGAGTTGGGGACATGCCTAAACACAGTCACGTGTTAACATGCAGTGAAATTAGGAGTACGTACAGCATGTGTTGCATATATGTCCACTTGTTGGAGAGCTGGGTTTGGACTCCGAGGGTAGCAGCTGCCCAGATAGGTCAAAAAGGCCCGTGGCAAGCCTGGAGGGTGAGAGACTCCTGACAGCACCTGGTCCTGTAAGTGTGAGGCAGTGTGGTGTGACCGGTGTCGGCGTGGGCTGTGATCGCACCCCTGCCTCTTCTGTAGGCCTCTGCCTCTCGTGAGACAGACTGAGCTGCCAACTGAGTGCTGTTATTTTTTCAGGGCGGGCCTAAATCATCGTTTCTTACTGCAGAGAAGAGGGCAAGGCTGAAAACAAACCCTGTGAAAGTACGATTCGCAGAGGAAGTGCTGGTGAATGGACACACACAGGTCAGTGGGGTGCGGCTGCAGCTGGGCACTGCGTGCTGGGAAGAAACGGGTCACTCCTGCAGGCAGATGCCGAGCTGGGTTAACGTGGACAGGATCTACACAGGGTGGCTGCACCCTCACTGTGTGAGTCTGCCCTGGATATGCATCCAGGCATCTGGTCCCAGCTTGTTCCCTAGGCTCACTGGTGATCAAGTGTAGGTGCTGGCATCTCCAGAGGGGTTTATCTTTGATTCACTTGCTTGGATTTATGGAAGATACCTGCATGTACTACTTTTGTCCTTTTACCATCAGGTGAGCTTTAAATCAGCATTACACAGCTCTGCGGTGTAGTAGTCATCTGTTGAGGTGCTAATCTCTCTATAGTAAACCTAGACTGAAGTTTGGGCATGAGAAATCCTGACCCTACAGTTGAGAGGTGAATCCTACTGTCCGTGCCAGGTTTATTTGCTGCCAAAATAGCTGGGGTATCTCTTCCTGGCCTTCAGCAGTGTTCAGGTAGCACTGTGTTCAGAGAGTTTGGTACTGGTGACTTTGCTTTACTATTAAATTTGACATATGTTCTCTAGCTGATAGGGTGACAGCTTGTTGTGTTCCATATCCTTGCAGCAGGCTTCCACAGAGCACTCACAGCTGCATTCATAATAGACTCTCTGTAAGATGAGCCAATCTGTTCTTATGTGAAACAAGATCACAGCTTACTGGAGGAATGCTGCAAATTTATCACAGGGTTTCTAGCACTGATAAGAAATGAGCTGGATAGGTATGTGTCTGCCTGTAGTAGAAAAGGACAAGAAGTGAGAATGCTTGTAGCTTCTCTGAAATGAGAACAGCTCTTAAATGTTTCCTTTTTGTTTCTGTGTTATCTTACTAAGCTCAATGTGGTTGGGATGGTCTGGGGTCAGTTGGGAGTCTTTAACTGTGTTGAGTTTTCCTTTTTTCCTTTGGAATAAAAAATTTCAGTGGTCAAAATTCCCCACTCCTGTCCCTGACTCATAAGTGGTGTTCAGTTGTTCAGGTCTAAACAAATCTTGCTTCTTTGCACTTTGCAGTGATGATGAACCAGCCATTAGGCCCTTTTCTTCTTCTCTTCTAGGCTGTCTCTTATTTCCCGTCTCTGGTGGTAGGGAGGTCTCCCGACCCAGCTAAGGCAGGCGTTTCCTTTTCTCCCCCTACACCAGGGCAGAGGTGCAGCCACAGATGCCATGGATGTGACCAGCCTACTAGACAGGCACAGTGCGAATGCTTTGGCACCTGTGCCTGACTCCAGGCATGTCAGGACTCCTTCTCCTTCTCTGGCCTGCTCTTTAGAGCAGGAGAGGTTCAGGTGTGACTCCTGACACGTTTGCCATGTACATCTCTCTAGACTCTGGGATCCTTTCCTTCCTGCCAAGTTGTTGCCAGATGTGCTGGAGCTGCTGCAAGGCTCATCTCTGCTGTACCAGGGGCTGTGTTCACATCCCTCCAATCTTAATGACAGGTCTGTCTGGGACCTGCCTGAGCATTATGGCAGCTGGGCCACCCTTCCTGACAGAAGCCAGGTACCAGACCCCTCATGCGGCTGGGAGACATGACGCTCAGGGACTAGGGATGAGAAGGATGTGCCCTGGAAATGGTCCCAGGCAGATATGACTGGGATGCCTTGGGCAAGGCTGATCATAGGATACAGACAGACCTGAAAATGCCAGCAGACTCTATTTGTTTTATAGATGGAGGTTCACACTAGTTTCTGCTTGGGAGCTTCCATGGAGCTGTTTCAGCCAGAGACCAGGCACTGGTGTTGCAGCACATGGAGGTCTCAGATCTGTGCCATTGACTTACTGATTGGAAGGCAGGTCTTGAGAGGTCTGAAGAAGGTGCTTATGAAGGGGATGTTGTACTTTGCGCTTCCTACAAAGCCTCTATCAATTCTCTGCTAAGTTAATTATACCTGCAAGTGCAGAGGAAGGACACAATCAATATATAGTTTGCTATTCATTTAATGAGAACATAAAGGTATGAGAAATTTATTTGGGTGTTGGGGTCCCATTGGTGTTAGCTTCCCTTTTCACCAGTTGGATATGGACCCTGTTTTGAACAGTAAAATATTAGCACAAAGGAAGAGTAAATAAATTTGTTGCATATTTATGACTTCTTTCTGGAAAAGCACTATTCACTTACAGACAGCAGCTACTCTGCTTGAGTGTTTTAGAACTGCTCTCCTTTCAGTGGACTGATGTATTGACAGCCAAAATGGGTATTATGGTCCTGAAAAACTGCAAAGCCTCCTGTTTCAGTAAATATACTACTCTTCTCATCTTAATGGAGCATTGCTAAGTGATCTTTGTGGCAACTGGAAGGAACCCAGAGGCTGCCTCTGCAGTTGAAACATGAAACTCCAGTTTGGGAACATAAATTGTTTATCAGCTGCAATGCTATCCAGCCTCCATTTTCTGTTGCAAACTTATTATGTATTCCCATGTAACTGAGTGATATGCAAGAGACAGGTCCCTCAGGATCCTTAGGTCAGCATCAGTCAGTGTATTATTAGAAGCTGTGGGCCTAGCTGTAACACGGAGTAAATCAACCCTGCACCAGACAAAACAGGAGGGGTACAGCTGCTTAAGCGATAGCAGCAGCTTTCAGAATTAATTCATAGTAGTCTATTAGAGCCTGCACAAAAGGAGAGAAATCCGGTCTGGGTGTTCTGGCCAGCTAATTGGATCTGACCAGGAGAGTAGCGAGATTTCATTTGTATATTAATTTCTATACAGATTTCAAGTTCTGCTGTGTGCTGGCTGTACAAGACCCCATTCATATGATAACCTGAGGCTGCGGGAGCTACTGGAAAAAATGTGCAGTTGGTGTAAACCAGCATCACTTTTCTGAAATTGATGGAGGACCTGTCAAAGATGCATGTGTTTGTGCTGCTTCACAGGAAGGAGTTAGAGCTTGGGCTTGGGAATAGTGGGAATATTCACTCTTTTTTCTCAGTGATGACTGTAGGCAGCTTGAACCCCACAAAACAGGGAGGGGAGGAACAAGGAACAAGATTCAAAAGTGTTTTACATTTGTTCTGCTAGTACTTCCAGGGTATATGGGCCCTCTATCAAGAGGAACCAAGGTTGTGAGATTTATAAGGTGTTACACAGCAAATGAAATATAGGAGAGATCATCTTAGAAATGTCATTCTCAACCTTAAGACTGTCATTACATGGAGAAGTAAACATTCTCAGCACTGAGCAACAAGAAGAATAAGGCTGAAAACAAGAAGGAAGGTGCAAATGAGCTCTACTAAAGGAGTAAGGTAGAAGGCTGAAAGTTGCAGCCCTAGAGAGCCGCTGAAGGACAGAGGCCAAGTTCCAAGAGCACCCAATGGAGGTGCTTTTGCTATGGGACTCATTGCCTTGCCTAATGCATTTGAGACCTATCTCAAGAAATTCTGGTAACATCATCTGTTTGGGAAGTTCAGGAGTCACAAATCTTAGTGGAATGCTCAATAAAAGTACCACTGCATGTTCAGCTGAATCCTACAGCCTTCTGGTGGTGTGCAAGATATATTCATGGTAGCATGGAGGGTTTGGGTAGCTCTTGAGTTGAAGTCATGGCTGCTGCCAGTGGGAAATGGTCAGTGTCAGGGCTACTGCTGCCTGGTGCCCAATAATGGGAAGATGTCATTGCTGCTTTTCCGGTAATGAGCAGTGAGGATGGCTCTCAGCTTTCAGTACCTGCCAGATCTTCCTGTGCCATCTGGGAGCTGAACAGTGGGCATATCTGGGCCACATGCAGCTATTGCACTGGCTGCAGTTTTATGGTAAAGGCCTTTGTTATGCTCCCTTTCCCTTGTTCTGTGCCAGAAGCATAATTAAGGAATAAAGCTTGGTGCCACAGAAGAAGACTGCAAAAGCAGAGAAAGATTTTAATTTATACCAGGATGTCCTGTGTCAGGCAGAGCAGCCTGATGCCCAGAGGCTTAATGTCCAAGAATTAGTGCTGTTGTTTTTGTTCTGCAGGGGAATTCTCTTCTTTGTATGCCCAACGTTCTCAAGGTATACTTGGAAAATGGACAGACGAAAGCTTTCAGGTTTGAGACAAGCACTACTGTGAAGGTAATGATGCTTGGTTGTCTGTCTTTGTTCTCACCACCTGAATTCAATCTAGCAGCAAAGGTGCATGCAGTGGAACTTGCAAGCTCTTGGCTGTATTGGCCAGCTAGTGGGAACCGGAGTGCCAGCTGATGCGGAGCTTGCTGGATTTTCCACACTCTTTCTGCAGAGGAGGTGTTGCTTTGGTTCACCTTTGTTTTCTTAGCAACTGATTTTATTTATAAAATTTTATTTGTAATGCACTGAAAACTTTGCTGAAAAAGGAGTTTATTGTCTGGTTCATCCAAACTTGACAAAACTGTTGTGGTCTCTCGCACAAGTAAGTCTCTGCAAGTCTTGTGACTTGCAGGGCAGAGAAAAAGAAAATAATGAAATAAAGCAAGGAGGTAGTCAGGAAAGGGGAGAGATTTGAATGCCCACCTGCAAGGGATTAACATCTAAAAGATGGATTAATTCTTCAGGTTTGAATTGAGTTGCTAACCTCTGACCTGAAACAAATTTTTCCCTACTGAAGTTGAGTGCAACCCTCACCAGCATCCTCACAGAAACACACAAATGGGTAAAATGCTTCCTAGGTTAAGTGTTTTCAAAAGCTCCTCTGCTGTTTGAGAGATCTTTGCTTAACACTGAGATGAGTCAAACATTTATGCTTACCTTAAGAGACTTGAGTGAGTCAAAAGAGGTCTCTTTCATTTGGTACGCAGTCAAGTAATGTTTGCCAAAAATAAACTAGTTATTCCCATCACACTTAGTATTCCAACAGATTTCTCTATACAACTGAAACACCAGTTCAAATCTGGTAAGATTGTCACAATTATGCTCTCAAATTCTTGTTTATTGGTGGGGAGATGTGTTTTTCACCAGTTCTTTGTAGTTTCTTCACAAAGTGTCATAGCGATCTAGAAAGCTAGAATGGCTAACAGCAAACATTTGGATCAAGTGTGACAGAAAGTGCTTAACACCACCAAACTAAAAACTGTAAGGCCAAAACTTTTAGCATGAAGCAGTCCACAACATGCAACTCTAGGAAATGGATTTGATGCCTATTACACCTTGAAGTTTGCATCTTACTGCACTCTTACCACAGCAAGCTGCAGTTTCCCTACCTTGTCCTCCTGGTCTACTGAAATGTATTGTCCTCCCTTTATCTGTGCTTTCTGTGCTTCTCCTGCAGTTCCCTTGACTCCCTTCCTTACCAACTCGCTGGCATCAGTGGACGTGGGTGGCTCTGACCACCATCTTGCCGACTGCCTGGCTAGCATACTGTTTTGTTGCTCAGACATGCATCTGGAAAAGCACAGCAGCTAACTGCCAAGCTTGTGCTTGGTGTCCCGAAGAGGCTCCCATCTCCCGTACCTCTGCTTCTGATGAACTTGCAGGCTTTCTCTAACGTTGAGACCTCTGTGGTTTGTTTAGGTCAACGTGTTCAGAAGCTGTCAGTGAAGAGGGAAAGGCAGCACATCGTGGAAGCACTGGTTTCCTGTGAAACAGCACTAAAAATTTCGCTCTGTTGCAGCACCAGAGAATTTTCTGTCTCGCCACTGCCCTTTCAGTGCTATCCACAGCAGCTGCCGGTGGCAGGCTAGAATCATCCACATTCCTGCGGTGTGCTAGCAGTGCTCAGCCACTGTATCTAAATTCTGTGACCATCTGTGTGCCTTCCCTTCCCAGGACATTGTTCTCACCTTGAAAGAGAAGCTCTCCATCCGGAGCATTGTGCACTTTGCCCTTGCTCTGGAGGAACAGTACAACGTGGCAAAGATCCACCTGCTGCATGAGGAAGAGCTCATTGAGCAGGTGAGGAGAGCCCCTTGCATGCCCCGGCAGCCATGCTGGGGGTGGGCACCAGCACCAATGAGCTGTGGCCAGCGAGGTGCAGAGAGAGGTGTCACAAGAGGGAGTCAGCTTGGCCCCATCTGTAGACGTGCTCTGCTCTTCTCTCTGCCTGTTGCATGTGTTACCACTGCATAAACCGGAGCCCATGGAGAAATGGTGCTTTCAGAAGTGTCTCACTCTGTTTAGAGAGCCCACGGAGTGGGCTGGTATTGCTTGGACCATGTAGGAGATGAGCATGCTTTGTGTCACCTGTCAGATAGGCTGATCTACAGAGGACTATCTGAGACAGTCTTAAAATAGCTGTGTACCCAGGTATTTATGGTTCTCTAGGTAGTCAGAGAGTTAACCCAGACAGGTGCCACTGTGATTAAATTTTAAAGCAAAAGTTTGTGTCCTGCAAACATGATGTTAACTCTGTTACTAATTCTGTTGCTGTGCTGGTAATTCTGGACTAATCTAATTTGTGAGAATGTGCCTACCTGGGAGTCTCATCGCCATGCTGTTGACGTTGTTGATGACCCACTGTAATGCAGAGAGGCTTGGTAGCTAACACTGTCCAACCACTGAGCACATCTCCCTGAGAATTTCTGCTTTGTTTCAATTGGTGAGCCCGTATGGGATTTGCCCAGAATAAAATATGCTCATGTATAACCCAGGGCTTTTAACATTGTATTGACATTATGATAATGATCCAGGTGTCTGTTTAGGGCTGCTGTATCTTGTGACTGAACTTAAAAACAGAGAAGCTTGCCCTTTCCTCTGTCATTATCATAAGGCCTTGAAGCTTCTGTCCCAGTTATCCCACAAGTATATGAGGTCAATGGTTATTTAATGAAGTTTTGCTGTTGAAGGATTTCCAAGCCACCACAGGGAAAAGCAAAAACCAGAAAAAGAATTGAAGATAAAATTACAAACACTAGCAATGTCTCCTTGTATTTGCTAAGGAAAATGGCTAATCTGCAGCCATACAGCAGTAGTTGTGGCATGATGCTGTTTGTCTGTTGCAGGTGGTCCAAAAAAGAGAATCTCACGACTACCGGTGCCTCTTCAGAGTTTGCTTTGTCCCAAAGGATCCCTTAGATCTCCTGCAGGAAGACCCAGTTGCCTTTGAATATCTCTACCTGCAGGTGAAATCGAGGCATTCCATGCTTCAGGATCTCTTCTCACCCAATTCTCATTTCTGCTTTAAACCAAAGTGTACTTCAGGCCAGTTCAGTTATATGAATGTGAAATGCAGAGCACTTAAGAACAGAGCATTTGGATTCAACTTGCCTTAAATCCTTGAATCAACTTATATAGAATCATTTAGGTTGGAAAAGACCCTTGGGATCATTGAGTCCAACCATCAACCCCACTCTACAAAGTTCTCCCCTACACCATATCCCCCAACACCACATCTAAATGACCCTTAAACACATTCAGGGATGGTGACTCCACCACCTCCCTGGGCAGCCTATTCCAGTGTCTGACCACTCTTTCTGTGAAGAATTTTTTCCTAATGTCCAGTCTAAACCTCCCCTGTTGCAGCCTGAAGCCATTCCCTCTTGTTCTGTCGCTAATTACCTGTGAGAAGAGACCAGCACCAACCTCTCTACAATGTCCTTTCAAGTAGTTGTAGAGAGTGATGAGGTCTCCCCTCAGCCTCCTCTTCCTCAAACTAAATAGTCCCAGCTCCTTCAACCGCTCCTTGTAAGATTTATTCTCCAGGCCCGTCACCAGCTTCGTTGCCCTCCTCTGCACTCGCTCCAGCACCTCAATATCTCTCTCGTATTGAGGTGCCCAGAACTGGCCACAATACTCGAGGTGTGGCCTCACCATTGCTGAGTACAGAGGGACAATCACCTCCCTCCTTCTGCTGGTCACACTATTTCTAATACAAGCCAGGATGCCATTGGCTTTCTTGGCCACCTGGGCACCCTGCTGGCTCATATTCAGCTGCTTGTCAATTAGAACCCCCAGGTCCTTAAACAGAAATGGCCCCAACACCGAGCCCTGAGGGACACCACTTGTGACCGGCCGCCAGCTGGATTTAACTCCATTGACCACCACTCTTTGGGACCGTCCATCCAGTCAGTGCTTGATCCAGCAGATATGCTTGGCTTTTTAACAGAATGCGATTGAAATGAGCTGGGTGGCTCCCTTTATTTGACACACAGTAGTCATATCAGAGGTCTTATCCTGACTTCTTCCTGAGCTCCCATCATCATGCTAACTCAGCTGTGTTTGTTCCAGAGCTGCAGCGATGTGCTTCAGGAAAGATTTGCTGTGGAAATGAAATGCAGTGTGGCATTACGTCTGGCTGCTCTGCACATACAGGAAAGAATCTATGCTTGTGCTCAGCCACAGAAAGTATCCCTGAAATACATTGAGTAAGTTCTCAAATTTCTGTGTTATGTTGTGACTAAGCCTGGCAAAAGAAGGAGCCAACTAAAAGTGGCATCAGCTCTATGTTTTCCGAGTGTTTAGCTCTGGATAGAAGAACGTCTCTGACCCAAAGAAACTGCAGCCTCTTAGTTGTGCCAGTCATTTTAGGGCAACGTGGCTTCACAAGTCTCCCTGTCTTTAACCTGCTGAGCTGCTTGAATAATAAGGACAGTATAACATCTGGGCATGTCCCTAAGCAGAGGGACATTCTGATCTGTTGCTAGAGCAGGGACATGAGATTGCAAATCTCTCACATTGTTACTGTCACCCAGGCTGCTCCTGCCAGTATACTAAGATTTGCATGCTGTGGTTGAGAGAGAGGATAATCATCAGCTTTGATAGCCACTGCTTTACATCCCTTCATCCACTGGAACTATATCAGAAATATCTAATTTCAGTATAAGTGATAGGTCCTGTGAAGTAATGGGATCTGGAAAAAAATACCGAAAAATGCTTTCACAAGCAGCAGGTGTGCTGTACTGCATATCAGTACTGTTAGAACACACTTGCCCTAAAGAACAACCCTGCTTTAAGAGCTTGTGATGGGCCAATTATTAAATAACAGACATTTGTGTGGTAACTGCAGCATTGAGCCTCCACCAGCCCATACACACACCACCAATTCTTTGCATACAGCCAGGCGTACCCAACTATGTGCGGTTAGTGGAGAGTGAGAAGCGACTACAGACAACTGCAGCATTGTTAGTTCCTGCATATTTCACACTTGGGCTGAATAAACTCTTCAGCAAAACAGATGGCCCACACTTTTGGGTCTAGGGAACTGGATATGTTAAAATGTAATAATCTCGTAACCAAAATAAAGTGAATGTAAAGACAGAATCTTCATCCTCTGGTGGCAAGGACAGATTGGGACTATTATGCTGACTAAGCTTGTAGATTTTCTCCTGTATAACCATGTAAAAACAGGCATTCTGCATGAAAGCACATATTCATCCAACCCCACAAGCTGACCCAGTTGCAGATGTACATAGAAGTGAATTCGAGTGAGGCAGTCATGTTGCATGAGCCGTCTGGATATGAGGCTCAGTGCACCCTGCAGTAGCATGGTGCCTTTGCCCTTCTCTGCGTCTGTCCAGCTGCCCTTCTGCACATTCCTGTGTTGCTGGGGGACAGCACTGCTGGACCCCCTTTGCTCCCTTCCTGTCTTTCTGGCAGGAGGGACTGGGGAATTGAAAACTTCATCTCACCAACTTTGCTTCGAAACATGAGAGGGAAGGATATCAAGAAAGCCATCAGCTACCACATGAAGCGGAACCAGGTGCTACTGGACCCTCGTCAGAAGGTAGTGTGTGTCCCCTGGGTTCAAGATACCTCCCAGGATGGTGGCAGTGTCCCTCAGGGCCAAAGAGGCAATGTCTTTCCTGCATGAGCGTCCTCTCTACAGGACCACTTGGGGCTTTTCTTCTGTCTTTTCCTCTTGTAACTCCCTCTGCTGTGCTTGCACCCTAATTTCCCTGCATAGTGTGTTCTGTTATGTTGCAGTGTGCTTGTGACATTGCCAGATGGCAAATGTGGTAATGTGGGATGGTCCTGTACAGATCTATTGCCTATCCAGACCAAGCTGGATGTGTTGGTGAAATACTAAGTCCTGTATGAAAAGAACATCTAGCCTACAGGCTACCTGTCAAACCTTATTCGTCTGTCATGTTTCTAAACAGTATTTCTTCTCTTGCAAAATGAAGCATATGCTCGCAGCAGTCCAAGTGCGCCTGAGCTACCTGCAAATACTGGGAGACCTGAAGATGTACAATGGGAAGATCTTTAATGCCACCCTCATGGTATGAGTGCTGTTTATTTGTGTAATTGGGTTTTAGCATACTGTCTTATTGCCTTGCTTTGTGCATCTCTTATGGCAGTGTACTTGGACAATAACTGCAAAGATAGGGCACAAGAAGCAATTTTAACCCTTTTTCTTCACCAGTGGGTAAGATCATGTCTTAACCAAAGCAAACCCTATCTAAAGCAGAAATGTTTAAATATTTTTCTAAACTGATTGTTGATGTGAGATTAGCAGCCTCTTACCAAGTCTCCTTCCCTGTCTGCTTTAATGCTCATAGAAAATATAACATTAGCTATGGTGATACTGTTTCAGCCAGCTCCAGTCATACGACTTTTCCGTGTCCTGGGACATCATGATAAATATTGGTAAGGGACTCTGCTAGGGTAACACAGCCTAGTTCCATTGAAGTGAATAACATACCAGCCTACACAATAATTATGCATATTCTTTCTAATTGAAAGTTGTGACTTTTGCTCTTCAGATGAGATCTGTCTAGATTTTGTGTGTCGTAAAGTAATTAAGCGATCGGGGAGGGGTATGTGTGTTCAAAAACTATTGAAAAGATACTGGCCACGCTTAAACCTTACTGTAAAAAAGAACACAGAGGTTTCTTGGGTTGTTTTTTTTTTTGCATGTCCCTACTTGGATCTGTACTGAACTGTGGACCACAAGCTGCTTTGTACAGAGAGTTGAGCAGTGTAGGTAGGCCTGAACCAGAGGACGACCTTACTGATGGGTTGCAGTAATGCCTAGGTTTACACTTGTGTGAAAATTTAAATGTTTCTGACAAATTATATGGGAGTTCATTAATTTTTTAAGTGTCTGATCCTAACAGAAAGCGCTGACATTTCTTCCAAAACCAAAAATGCCTTCCCGAAGTTTCTAGCCAGCTCCAGTAGGTCTCACTAGGTCCATCTGGCACAGCCTGCCAGGTGACACTTCTGATAGCAACCTGCTGCTGACCACCTCTTTGGATCTGCTAGATGGCTGGTGCATCTCTGGGGCCACCTGCCTTGGTGGCACAGAGAAACTGGTGGTCCCCAAGCCAGAGAAGAGAACGGCCGGGAGCAGGTGACCTGACAGCCTGTAAGTAATGAGGGGCTCCCTTTGCAGCTGGTTACAGCCCAGCTGTAGAGTCCAATGCTAAAAGATACCAAACAAGATTGGGTGGCTGAGGAGTCCCTGCCCAGCACAGGTGAATGGGTTCCTGCTTGGACTTTTGGCTACAGATTTAACCTCTCCCCCTACAGCTACAGGACAGAGAATCATACGTTGCCTTGCTGGTGGGTGCCAAGTATGGGGTGAGCCAGATTATCAATAACAAGCTCAACATCATAACAAGTCTGGCAGAGTTCGCAAACATCAGCAGGATGGAGCTTACAGAGGAGTCTGAAAAAGTGAGCATGGTGAAAATCTACCTGCAGGACCTGAAGGTAAGCAGTGCTTTCACGATGGCCAGCGTGTGGCTGTGTCAGGGCGGCAGAACAAGGCGGGAGTCATTCACACCGTCTGTTCTTTTCAAAATCTGACATTTAGCTGATAGTGTCATCAGTACAAAAGGCTTAGAACAGACTCAAAAGGGAAAGCTCATAGGAAGGACACAAAATGACTGAAGAAAAGTGTTTCTTCCTGCTGTCCTCCACCAGTGAGACATATCAAAGAATGCAAGAAAAACAATTTCTCTTCTTTCTTTGTGCCTCATGCACAGACAGAGTGCTCTGCAACGGTGGCAGTATGGGAGGGATTGTCTTTTCAGTATGCAGCATGTTCCTGCAGATTGTGGTACAAGCAATATTTGTCTGTTCTCTCATCTTTTACTGTTTTCTCCCCTTTCCCCCAAAAAAAGCTGCTGACTCTGCTGCTGGAATCAAACAGTGCAAAAGATCTTGTCTGCCTCATCGTTGGCTATTACAGACTGTTCGTGGATGCAAATGTCTCCATATTTACCTGGGGAGAGAAAAAACAGCAACTGCACCGTGTCTCAGCTGAAGAAGGTTAAAAAAAACCAGCCATTTTTTTGCCAAAGGATGGGGATAACGTGGGTGGATCCTCCAGCATTAGAGGTGTTATTCCTTCCTGGGAATAGCACCATGCCCAGGGGTGTGCAGTGGCACCTGCAAATTATTAAGACTGTCAGCCTTGGTGCAGGCAGTGACAGGTTTCCATCAACCCCAGACACGTCGGGCAGGAGAAGAGCAGCAGTAATTGTCAGCTTTTCCCCAGAAGTGAAGGCTGAGTGCCTGTCATTGAAATGGCAAACCTGACACTGAGCAGTTGTGCTCTTTTACCAACCTGCATAACTTCTCTGCTGCCAGCATACCTCAGCCAGGAGAGAGAGGATCTGTTTGACATGCTGTCCTGTCCCATGTCAGGATAACTCCAGCTTCACAGGGGTTGCAGACCGAGGCTTTAGGCAATGAGTTAGCTGGCTGCTGTTCTGCAGCTCTCCCTGGTACTGGTCTGCCATAAAACCAGGCAAAGCAGGCAGGAGGGACCAAGCCTCCACTGACAGGTTATGGCCCTGCAGGTCAGATTGCATCTTCACATTATCTGCTGATGAGCAAGTGAGGGCAGAGCTCTCTGGGCTTTGAATCCCTACTGTGCAGTCAAGTTTGTAACCCTTGTCTGGCTGTTCCTCCTTGCCACTGCAAAGGACAGGCTGATCGTTATGTTTCAATCCCAGGGTATGAATCTCGAACCTGCAGTGACTCTGAAGACTCCTGGGAGCTGGATTCCTCCTCAGAGCATTGCTTGGACCATCCTATAGCATACAGCAGCGCCCACCCTGTGTGCAACAAGGAGAAGCTGGGAGAGCTCCACAACCTGGAGAAGGACAGCACAAAGCCCCAGGCTGGAGGGAGTGACCCATGCAATGGGGGTGACAATGCAACAGACAGCACATCCGAGGCTTCAGACTCAGCCAACACTGAAAGTCGAGGGTTTAAGACGAGTGGCTCCAGTGACTCTATGGATGCACTAGAAGAAGATGAGTTGGAAGCTTGCTCTTCCTCCAGGCCAGAGTTCTTCCACTTCTACACACCAACAGTGCAGGAGATGAGCAGCTCAGACAAGAGCTTCTTCCCCATTCATGCTGCAGGAGGCTCCAGCAGGGCAGAAACCAGCGACTACTTCTGTTTCTTGAAGGTACCACATGCAGAGGTGCCTCGGTGTGAAGACAGTCCCTCTGAGCAGAGAGGCGAGGACACTGCTGCGTCTGTGCTGGAGACCAAGCTGTCTGAGACAAATGCCATGGGCTATTACAGCCTGTGCTACAGCATATCACCTGCAAGCAGCGTGGAGAGGAACAACGTCAGTCGCAGCCCTCAAAGAAGCCTTTGGAAAGATGGATCTGCCCAAGAAGAGGTACCATGTGGAGCAGAGCAGATGGCAGAGGCGAGCAGCCTCATTTTGGAGCCACCCCCAGGCTTTGGTGACACCAGTTCTGAGGAGGAGTTCTATGATGCTGCAGACAGGCTTAGCCCTCTGGATGCCTTGGCAGGTAAACCATCACCCACTCGCTGCAGGTCACCTTCCTTCCACCCCCTGGGCTAGGGTGTTGCCTGTTTTCCCTGTCATCATTCCTGGAGGGATCATCTTTCAGCTTGTCATAGTTTTCCCAAGATTTTTGAAGGACCTTTGTACACCCATTCTTCATAAGCCACTCTTCAGCAGAAATACAGTGGATATGCACACAGTGGTCAGAGCTGCAACTTTGCAGGGAGTTTTGTCATCACATTCAAGCATTGGATCCCAGAAAAAGTCAGTTTTCAAGTGAGTTTTGCATTCTGGAAAGTCCCCATGTTTCTGCAGGAATTCCAGAATGCTGATGTATGGCTCTCCCTGATCCTGAAGCTGACATGCTGCCTAAGTAAGTTCGGTGCATCCTTCTATGTAGGCAGAATCCTCAGTGATGAAAAGTGGCGAGTCCCAGAAACAGAACAGAACACAGACATGTGTCCTTGCACTGACAGGGAGCTTTATGGCAAATATTCCCACTGTCAGGCAGTACCTCTGCTCTGCTGTCTTCCTTCAAGCTGAGGAGAGCTAAAAGTGTAAAACATTATTGTTCCATGCGCCCCCAAGATCAAAAATAATTTTTGGATCAGGGGTGCGTTATGTAACTGGCTGAAGGAGTCCTGCGGCCGAGCAGGTCCCAGTAGTTGGAGGATTCTTGTTTCTGAAATAACCAGCTCTTTCAACATTAACTGAAATTTGTAAGACTGTTTTGTGTAGTTAGAACAATTTTGGCTTTTGTGCTCATGCATGGGAACAATACCACATTCAGGCACAAAATTGTAATCTCTGGAAATTTTTACCATCTAAATATCCAGGCTGGGAATTTCTGATAATGTTTCCATTCAATGTTAATAGATCTACAGCTGTAGGCAGTGGTCTCTGGAGTTGCTGCTAATATCACCAAATTTAACTTGAGAATTACAGCTGTACCTGCAGTCAGACCAAGTCACTCCAGTAAACAAAGGGAAAGCCTATCCAGCGTCCTTCGTCACTAATCCTGGCCTTCAGTCTTTGTAGCCATGGGCCCAGGGTCTTTATTTTTCTTGACATAGCCGGTTCGAAGTAGGTGCTTGATCGTAACATAAGAAACAGTTTCCTTTGGCACTTGGGAGCCAGCCCTTGCTGCCAAACATTTATGTCTGCAATCGCAAGACCTGTGTTAAGAGCTTTTTGGCCCACTGCATAGATAACATGGATATTCTGCTGCCTGGGGCCATTTCCTGACTTGCATGGTTTTTTTCTTGCCAGCAGGCTACAACATGACGTCCCAGGAGGGTACAGACAACTCCTCCTGCATCCTAAAGAAACCAAGGTATTACAGCTTGGGGGAAAACCTGATGACAAGGCAGACAGCAAGGGAGAAACACAGAAATGAGAAGGAGCTGACATATGCCAAGAGCCTGAGGAAGAGGAGATCTTTCCTGAAAACCGATTACACCTCACAGGTCTCTTTCCCATTGGCTTTGCCAGGCTCTCTGCAGAGCCGCTGCTCTTGGCCACCTCCCCCCCAACTCCTTGCTCAGCTCCCCGCTCCACCCTCCTCAGAGAACATCAAGAAGGATGCAGAGCTGGGACTTCCTGCTGCCACCCAGGCCCAGAGAGACGCTGCTGGCATAAACCCATCCTCTGACCTGATGGAAATGGAGCCTGACACCATGGAAACAAAATCGGTGACTGATTCAGTGGTTTCTTCCATTTCTGCTGTTCGCTTGCAGGGTGACCAGCACCCAGAGGGGAATGTAGGCATTGCCATACATGTGGACGGTGGCCTCCAACCTGCACATGCTGTACATCCACCTTTCCTGTCCCTGGAGGAACCTGTACCCCTTGCTGGGGGACAAAGCAGAGCTGCCCAGGAAAGTTCCTCCATGAAGACAAATACTGGGTGGCCAAGTGAGGAGAGCTGTGTGGCCACTGGAGGCTGGCCAGCCCAAGTAGCACTGGAGGATGTGGGTGAGGCAATGGCAGCCCAGCACAAGGTTGGTGATGTACCTCCATCCCTGGACCAAGAGGTGACCTGGCCTGCTAACAAACACACACTGCCGCCATCAGCTCATGGCCCCAGCGTGGCCTCTCCCCATGAGATGGCCCAGGACAAGGAACTGCTCCCCACTGCTGGGAGGCAAGCAATGTGTGAGGATCCTGTCCCAGCTCCCTGTGAAGAAAGAAAAGCTAATTGTGACGGCTGCGCTGAAAACAGCGGTGACAGTGCCTTCTCACAGGCAAAAAGCAGACAAGTGGTAAACAAGGAGGCCTTACAGAAAGTGCACAATAAAAATGTCGGTTTTCCAGATGCAACCCAGCTCTTAACAGATTGCAGCAGCACTTCAGGGGTTATAACTCGCCTCTCCTGGCTCTCATTTGGGGTGAGGACAGACCTCACATCTCAGGAAAGGGCAGATGTCCCACTAGAGCTTTTGGCCTCTCAGAAGAGCAGTGGGTGCCCGGAGGCTGATGCTGTCAGAAGGAAGATGCAAACATCCTCAGCTGGACAACCTGTTGAGAAAGAGGTGGTAAGCAGCCTGTGGCTGGATAAAGGAGAGCCCAGAAAAGATGGAGGAAATGTGGCTCCCAAACAGCCACGGCCTGTTCAGACTCCTCTTCACAAAGAACAGGCTATTGAGGTGAGGAAGGATGGTCCTCTGACTCCATCTCTAGGGCTTTCCATCTCCTCAGGACCAATACCTTTAGGCTCGTTGGGGAAACGAGCAGGAGACCAGGAGGCTTCAAAACACTCTTTCCTATGCTTTAACCACAAGAAGGATGAGCAGACCCCTTCTGGCACCATCATGACCAGGACCTTGGGTTTTCCCACAACAAAGACGACATCTCCACCACAGCCTGGGATGGACAAATGCAGCTGTCGGCTGTCCTATATCAGCTGCTTCCACAGGCTTGCAGACAAGGGGGAACGTGAAACCACCATCCCCATGTGCAGCACGTTTCTGGGGCCCCTCACCACCCCACCATCCAGCAGCTGCAGTCTTCGTGGGACCCCTGTGGGCAGTTACCCAGTCTCCATTGCTAGGGATGTGGCATGGTGGGACCCTCATGTCCAAGCCCTCAGCCAGCTGAAGGACCAAGCACGGATGAGCCCTGCAGATTTCTCGTGCTTCCTAGCCTACACCACAGAGCTTCAGGAGGTTGCGGGGAAGCTCTCTGGGAACCAAGCAACCCACCTGCAAGATCAATGTGCAGAGCAGAGTGCTGAGAGCAAGGGTGCCCTTGACTTAGCCTGTCGGGACCTGCTGTCCAGTTGCCAGGAGCTCCTGAAAACAGAGCAGCCCCTCAAAGAGCTGCAGGGTGCACTGAAGGTGACATTTAACCACCTGGTTCAGCTGGCAGTGGCCTGCTTCCAGGTGACGCACTGCCAGCTGTGCAGGCAGAGGCAGCAGGAGCTTGGGGCTGCGCTCGTGGACGTAGTGGGCACCTACCACCAGCTTGTGCAGGCTGTCCACCAGCAGCTTTGCAGGCAAGGCTGCCCAGATCTGGGTGCCAAGCTCCTTGCTCGCCAACACACAGCTCTTACAGCTGCCATGTTTTGTCTCCTGCAGCAATTCAGGGTACCCACCTTGTTGTGATGGGGCTGTTTGGTAGCACACGAGTGCACTGGGTGGGGAAGAGCCCAGCCACGTTCCCTCTGTCCACTGCCAGGCTCTCGCACACAGGATGTTTAGTCCCACAGTGTAAGAATGGTCACGGAAGGACGTGTCCACGCATGTCGGCTTAGCGCCACCGAGAGCTGCCCTGTTCAGGGGATAGTCATGGGACAGGGCATACTGCTCTCCAGCTTAGCTTTCTGTAATTCTGCGAACACAGTCCGTATGTAATATGCAAATTCATAGAGTACTTCAGTGGCTTATGTATCTTGCCTGGGGCTTGTCCCTCACCTCCCAAAGGCCTTGCAGGTGGCCAGTCACAAGGTGTTGTCTTAGCCGCCTTCTGTTGCCTGTGGAGAAAGACAGGAGCGTTTTGCCTGCCTTTCCTCACCCTCCTGACTCTCCAGGCAGACTCTGAACTCGAGTGATGTCAAATCCCACCCTGGCCTGACATGAAGGAACCCAGGCTGCTTTGTCCACCTTCTGTAGCTGAGGATGTGCCCGGACTTGTAATGGAAACCTCTTTGGGAACAAAGCTATGCTATATTTAACTGCTTTTCCTTGCAAGGGCTGAAGAGAGGGCTGTCCCAGGCCAGGGGGGCAACATCATATCCTGCTTTTCTGATATGGTTTCTGCGTGTTACCCTGCTCTTCTATTTCCCTTTGCTGATGCTTGAGAAAGTTCCCAATTAGCCCCCCCGCCCCTCCCCTGCCATGCGACTTTCAGATCTGTGTCTTCCAGAAGGAACAAGCAGAGAGACTGAAATGCCACCTTCATTGGTGACCCATTACGCTGGCCTCCCGAGGAGAGGGCAAGCCCCTTTTTCCCAATGTCATCAGTAGCTCTTCTTCTGTCATGTGCGGTATATCCCTAGCTAAGTATGAACTGTTAGCCCTTGAAGGTCATCTCTCTGTGCATTCCCCAGTGAATCAGCACTCCAGTGCTGGAGGCATGACCTTAGTGTCTCTGATGAAGCAGGCAGAGGCAGGTCCCCATTGCTGGTGTCTAACCGAGGGGCTTGTTGGGGAATGGCTGGCTTTCTCTGAGCGGCGCCTGCATGACGAGCTGCTGCTGCAGCCAGCTGTGCTCGGGATGGAGGGGTCTGCACCAGAGGGGCATGGGCGGGCCACATGAGACAGCCAGTGTTGCCACATCTCCCCAAGCACAATGGCAGCATGGGGACAGGCTTGTCCTGCGGTTTTGTAACATCTGAGGGAGGCCACCCCCACTTTTTGCTCATTCTTTAATGCTTCTGGAGGGAGAAAGGCAAGTTCTTGCAGCTGAACCCTGGTGTGGAAAAGGGCAGCAGCAGGGACTGCTGCAGCACTACAAGAGCTCCCTAACCAGGTAGACTCTAACAGCCAGGCAAGTCCATTGGCATCTGGCAACCTACAGCAGCCCTATGCCAGGTCCCCTACAGCTGCTGCTCTCACAGTGTGCCCGCAGGCAAGCTAGCTGACCAAGAGCAGTCTGCTTTCCTGGCCACACAAGGACAGGGTGGCTGAAGTACCTTCAGCCACTGGGGAGGGCAGCGTTGCCAGGTGGTTTGGGTTAGTGTGTTCTGCTGCCTAGCAAACTTGGGCTCAATTAGAAAGTTTAAGTCTCTCATGCTGAAGCCCAAGTGCAGACCTCTAACTACACACCCACAGCTAATGAGCAAGGGTACATGAAAAGTAAGAACTGGAAAAGTCCATGGGACACAGAAAGAGGCCACAGGGCACAGCAAAGCAACAGGCACCAGCAGACACAAATTGAGCCTACATAGGGAGCAACAGCCAGTGTCCACCAACAGCTTCTGCTACAGCAGGCCCTACTGACACTGTAGGCACTGAATTCCAAGAGTTGTAAAGGGCTCTTGACGTGAAAGAGAAATGCATAAGCATGAGACGGTAGTTTACCTCAGAAGACATTAAAGTCCTTCCACTGGTGGTTAGACATAGTCATTAGAGATAAGGGCTTTTTTTGTTTGTTTGTTCTTTTTTTTTTTCAGCAACAATGTGTGAAGTAACGTATCAACTTAGATGCATGAAAAATGCTTTCTGCTGTGACCATGAAATACGTCACTGCTCTTTGCACAGGGCACAGTCAAATCCCAAGTACTTTTCCAGGAGGAATGTCAGGGTTAGTGAACATCACACATCAGCATGTGATGATAAAACCTGCATGCAGCAGTAACTGTAAGGACGCAATGGGAGTTTAAGAGTAAACGTTTTATTTTAGATTAGATGCACAGGATTAACTATAGGCTTCAACAACTCACCAAGTCATCAGTTCAACTGGTTTAACATTGTTAGGATGTGGCGCACATGGGAACTGTTTCTCCACTGGGGAGTCACTTCCCATCTTGTGTTACCCAAGTGGACCAGTGCTGTCCTTTCCCATGGGAAGGAATTTCCCCCGCCAGTGAGTTTTGCATTCTAACTTCACCTTACTGTTTAATCAAGATGAAAGAAATACCTTAAAGCTCTCCTCCCGGTCCCAGAACAAGCGTAGATGCAAGAGTTAGAAACACTCTAACAAGCACCTGCAAAGCAGCAAAACTGAATTCCTGACAGTTTTTACTTAATCCCAGGGCTCCATTGGCTTTTGTTTTCTGTTCAAAAAGAGGAAATCATTTCCAGCATTGTACGGCTGAGGTAGAATGTGTCACTCTTGGCAAGGTCCTTAAAGAGATTTAAGCAGAGCTGGTTTTTTCTACACACATTCATGCTGGTGCCTCTGCTTAAAATGTGGAATTTGCCTCTCTTGTCTGCACAGCTCCTCAACATCACAAAATAAAAGAGTTTTCTTGGGCATTGTCATGCTGAGGTATTTTCACTTCTTTCACTGCATCTGGTAGCGCATAGCCTTTTCCAGAAGACACTCCAGCTTCTAAGGCTGCTGGCCAGCTTCGGGTCTCATAGTAAGTTGATAACACATCAAAGACTGTCAGGAACAGAGAGATGTACCATGCTGTGATACCAGTATCAATCAGCAAGCTCTACTGCCCCACTGGCTGCAAACCATCAGGAAATTATAATAACTGATCCTAGAGAAAGGTTAGCATGGAGTTTGCATCCCCTCTCCTTTAAAACCTGATAAGCAAGTGTTTGAGGCAGCTTATCTAGAAGCAGGTGACTATTTTGAAGATGACTTTGGGGAGCTTTGCCTAGAAAAAGCAGAGGCCATGTCACCTAAAGGAAGGTGCCCCCAGTCACCATTGTGACTAACTTGTACTGCTGGTCTGTGCTGCTTATGACAGTACATCCATGGTGTACATACCTGATGTGCTTCCACCATCGCTTCTCAGATGCTGTGTCTCCACATCAGGGCTCCCTTGGGACACAGTGGTCTCTAGCAGCTAAGCTGGGTGCTCTGCAGAGTCCTCAGCCACCTCCTCTGCCTGGTGCCGACAGAGATGGCAACAAAGTCCTCATGCCAGAGCAAGAACTTACTAGAGCTGGCCTAGGACATGAGCCCTGCCATAGTCCCTAGCAGAGAGGTGTTCACATTACAGAGCCACAGACTACCAGCAGAGGTGGAGGAGCATGGATGCATCCATTGATGTCACCAGGTCATGGTCAGGACATGGAGCCATCACAGTGGTACAGCACACAAACACCCCACCCTAGTGTTGTAAGCCCTGCCTTGACTGAACCTGACACAGCCTGAAAACTTCTGTCCTTCTCCCTTGCCTGGGACCTTGTGCAACTTGTAGCAACAGCAGCCTCCTCACATCTCCCCACACCAGCTGTTCACTGCTCTGTGCAAAGCAAGTGATGCAAGTCCTGCTCCTCTGAGAATGGGCTGATGCAGAGAAGCACACAAGACCTTAAAATGGGAGCAGAATGGATAAAACCTAGTAAGAAAAACCTCTGCTTCCAGTGTTTTTCCCATTACTCAGCACCAGGCCTCCATTTTGAAAACTGCTGCTTGACAGCCTCCCCCCCTCCTACAGCCCAGGCAAGTTACAGGACATGGCTCAGCCTCTCACCTTGATTAATTGCCAGTGTCTCTGAGTGGTAGTTCTTGGTGTTAACGGTTTTCACCATGTATTCACGAATGGGGAGGCGGGCTGTTTGCAAGGACTGCTCTTGTGCCCTTTGCAGAGTCAGCTTCTGCAAGGGAAACAAGAACAAGGTGCCCAATGTACACAAACTTGCAAGTGCATAGCAGGCACATCATTTTGGATACAACCAGCTACAAAGCCGAAAACTGCCCTGGGGCTCATTTCACCCAGACTGCTGCAGTCTCTCTCAGCCTGGTACTGGGTCCAGGCAGAACCCTGAGGAAAAATGGATGATGGCACAATAGTTATGTCTCAAACTGAGGCAGCAGCAGCACTGGGTGCTACCAATGGGACATCTCTGCTCTCGTGAGAGAATGGGGCAGACAGCACCTTCAGGTTCCCACAGGCTACCACCCACCTTGTGAATACTTTCATCCACCAGGCCTCCAAGGACGTACACTTTACTTGGATCAATATCTTCAAGGACTAGAAACAAGAGAAGCACTCGCTCAGCAACATACAACAATAAAATCCTGCACCACACCTTCCCCCAAGCAAGACCCCATGCTCATGAGAAAGCTGTAGCCAGCGTCACCCTTCACACTGGAGCCTCAGGCCGTGCAGGAGGCTGAGGATTGAGATGGAAGTGTCTGCCTGAACCCGCAGGCAGACTGGAAGGGAGAGATCAGACATAGCCCAAAAGCACACAGTGACGGAGATATGGCCACACACTGCTCCCGTGAACCAGTGTCTATTCTGAGATATGGCTGATCCAGTCAGTCTGATCCCAATGTGCTCCGCAGACACCTCCCCACTCTCAGGGTCAGCTACTAAAACCTTCCCCAACTCTTACCTGATTCTTTATCAGATTAAGACACTTGCATAAAACAAGAAAGGGATCTACATCCCCAGGAACACGTGGCCGATTAGAAATGGAGGAAGAGGAGAAAATAAACACAGCAGCAAATTAAGCAATAAAGGGAACGTTGGAGCTCCTGCGTTACTTTAGAGAAAGATGTAATTTAGATTGTATTCAAAGCTGCCACAGCATCTCCACTTTGCCACTTCTTAGTATTACAAACTGCAGGGGATCTACACTCAGGTTTTAAGTTAAGTCTGCTGCAGATGACACACAGCCCTGACTCAAAACCTCATTCCCTGTCAAAACAGATTGAGATATGAAGAGATTTAGCATCAGACCTAAGAACACAGTATATCTCATGCAATTCGAGACAATGAATGCTTGGAATTGAATCACCTGAAGTAAGAAATAGTCTTTAAAAAAAAGAGCTTAAAAATCAACCTTTTGCCCTAGTTCCCCTGTGCCTAAAGCAAGCATATTTACCGTTCTCAGAGTCAGGAGTGAGATAAACAATTGCATCTAAAGGAAACAGGTCCAGGTAACTTTCTTGAGTTGTATCCATCTGAAAAATGCAAGATGAGAAGAGAAGAAGCCCATTAGCCCAAACTCCACCTGCCAGAGCAAAACCCACTCTCAGATACAGAAATATACCGGAACTGACACTACTGCCTTAGGTGTTTCAACTCCTACAGGTGGAGTGGGAAAGCGGGCTTTTTAATTTGGAAAAAGTTTCTATATAGGCACTGAACAATACATATCTCAAGATCCATTAAATTCTCTTCTCATAAAAATCCCTAGACATGGTTTGAGGAAGGGAGATCAGCAATAGTTGCCTAATTTTAAATGAGATCCTAATTCTTGAGAGATTCAGGAATCTCCACTTCAGGTGGTTTTTTCCCGTTACCAGATGCAACCCCACATGCACTGTAAAACACACAGCTCAATGTCACTGCCATAACCTGTACGTGTGGGCCTTGTGCTGAGTCAGACCAAGCTCAGTACAAAACTCAGGACAGGAATGTGTGACCTGCCCAAAGCCTGCCCAAACTTATGTGTCTGCCTGTCCCCAATATCACAGGTCTCTTTGCAGAAGTAGCACCTGCAGAAGGAATTCTCCTCCTGCATGCAGGAAGGCATGAGCTCCAATCAGGTGGCCTTGCACATCAACCCATTATCTGTCAGTTCCTGTCTCCTGCCAAAGGGCAAGAATATCTGACCTTAACCACTATCACTGAACTGCATTCCCACCATCCCAGCCCACCTCTGCCTGTTTTGGGCCAGCACTGTGGCTGTGGGGTGCTACAAGCCTTGAAAGCACTGTGGTCAGAGACCCTTACCAAATAATTGGAGAAGCCGTCGTTCATGCGAAAACACTCCTCATAGATCAACGAGCCCACCACAAACTCCGTCAGACAGAGCCAAAACGGCTTCTTGGCCCGCCTGTTTGCCCCATAGAGTCTCCTGATCTGGGAGGCAAGGCGGCTTGTTTCCTTCCGACAAATAACAAACACAGTGACCCATAAGCATAGGGGCAGGCTCCGTTCCAGGTCAGCAGACATCCATCATGCCTGTGTCACCAGCCGGTTCTGGGGAGTACAGCTCAGCTCCTCTGGGTCCGAAGGAAACCCAGAGAGCCAGCTGGGTGTGCAGGAGACCCGGCTGGAGACCGGGCAGCCCAGAAGGCATGGACACAGATGGGAGGGGAGCCCCCAAGGCTGAGCTGAGGGGAACTGCTGTATGTGCATCCTCACACAGCCCTGCTCGAGCTGAGCTGGAGGGTTCCTGAGTTTCCTAGCACAAACAGAACGAACAAACCAGGGACCTGCCCCAGCCACCTCCTCTCCCTCAGCCCCACTTCAGAGGGCTCCCCTCTGCTCCCTCCCTGCGATCAGCACAGGGCTGGACGCTGCACAGCAGAAGCAGAGAAGGACATGCAGAGGAGAGGAGCAGCCACAGGGCCGCGTCAAGGCTCCGATGGGGCACGTCCAGCACCTCCGAACGGCATCCAGGCCGCCGCAAGTCCCCCGTACCTTCTGCGACATGCGGTGGACCAGGCCGAGGTCCACGCAGAGCCGGGGCCCCGACGCCCGGGCCTCCAGAAGCCGCTCCTTCACCAGGGCGGTCGCGGCCCTCCCGCCATCCTGGCCGGCAGCGCCTGAGAGGCAGAGCAGAGAGAGGGCAGCGCCGGCCCCGGGCCCCGGGCCGGGCCCCTCGGTGGGGCCGCCCTGCTCCGCGCCTCACCTGGGCCCCCGGCGCGCCGGGCGCGGCTCCGCTCCCGCTCCTGTCGCCGCTTCCTCCTCTTGGCCGCCAGGACCCGCTCCCAGCGCCTCCGCTTCCGCAGCGCGTTCCTCTGCGGAGCAGTGGGGCCTCAGGTCTCGGGCTTCGGGCGCCGAGCCGGGCCCGTCGCCCCCCCGCCCGCCCCGCGGCACCTACCGAGCACGGCGCCACGCCGCCCGCCCGCCCCGCGCCGGGGCTGACGGCCGAGGGCTCGATCTGCAGCAGACGGAGAGCCTCGCAGGCTATCGCCGCCTCGGCCTCCGCCGACGGGTACCCGCCATTGCCGCCGCCGCCCGCCATCGCCACTGCCGCCGGCGCTCCGAGGCGGGGCCGCAGCCGGGGCCTGGCACGGAAGGGGCCGGGCGGGGCGGGGCCGTTCTATGAGGAGGGCCAGGGGGAGGCGGACGGGGCCAGGGGGAGGCGGGAAGGCCAGGCGGGGTGAGGCCCCTGGGGGAAGGACGGGCCATGAGCGGCTCCCTGCTGCGCGGCCTGTGGCTGCGGCCTTCCCGCCCACCCGTGAGTAGAGGCTCGGCCCGGCGAGGGGGGCGCCCCGGGCGGGAGGAGCCGCCCCGTGGTGCCAGGGCCGAAGGCGGCAGGGCCGCTGTGCGGAGGGATGTCCGAGCGGAGGTGGCGAGCGGGCGCTGTCCGCTCCTGCCCCGTCCCTCTGGGCAGCCTGTGCCGGGACCGGTGGCGGGGCCCGGGCGGCCGCTCCGTGGGAGGAGCGGCGGAGCAGGGGAGTCCCGCCGGCCCCGGTCTTCGCGGAGCCGTCGGGTTTCGTCGAGGCTGCCAGTCCCGCCCCGCGGCGGTTTCTCCTCGGTCGCGGAGGGGGCGAACCTGCCAGGCTCTGGTACCCCGTCCCGCCGCGAAGCTGCTGCTCCCTGTCACGCACCCGGCGACCTCCGGTCCCCGGCACTCGCTGTCCCAGCGACAGAGGGAAACCCGCTGGGCTCCTCCATGGGCTGTGCAGGGCTGACCCTGACGTGGTGGGAATCTGTGCTCTCAGTGGCCCTAAAGCTACTTGTTGCACTTACCCCCTCAGAAGTTTCATTTCTAAGATGGTTTTCCCATTTACACTTGCTTTAGTGTTTTTCTTATGATTTTCATTGGTGGTACCTGGATATGTTCTGGTGCAGCATGTACAGCTGTTTCAGTGTCCTCGTTCCTCAGCAGCAAGCTGAGGTGTCTGTGCCCCAGTTATCATTGTTGTTCATTTATGCTGCAGTAGCGTGTTGGCGTTTTGGGCCAGAATTCAAGTATAAGCCAAGCAAGAACACTCAGAGAATGTGTGATCCAACAGGTTTAGTTTTCCCCAAAAAATTGTGAGGGACACCCTGCGGTGGTGGGGGTGACTGGGGATGGTGCGGTGTTCCTGGGAACACTCAGAACTGCTGTGGTGTGTGCTGGACAGTTGGGCAGATGCTCAAGGTGCCCTCCAAGCAGGGTGCCCACGCTTGCACCAGCTGCCCAGCGCCAAGTCTCTTGCACTCCGGCCCAGCCCCACCGTCTGTCAAATGCAGCTGCATTGTAAAGCCCTTTGCGGCAGGGTTGAACAGCTAGCGAGGCCTACAGCCTGGGCACTGCAAGACCACAACTTTTTGCAGTAATGGAGCATTACAAAGGGTGATACAGTCTTTCGGTACCAAACCCTTCCCAGTGGTTCTGGCATAACATTGCTGTTTGCTTCAGACCTCCAGAAGGCCTGATTCTGGTGCCATTGATTGTTTTGCAGGAGAGGAGGTGACTTTGCTTGGAAGAAGGCTGATTGGCAGAAAAAAAAGGCCTTGAATTTATTCTTTGTGCTCTTGCTGAAGGAGATCTGTTAGGACCACCGCTGGATGTCCATGTGGTGTTGCTCTGTGCAGATAGGTGGGAAACACCTTTTAAGTTTGGGAGATGCTGCAGGTTGGTGCAGATGGGCTGATCTATGGCTGGTGAGGGCTGCAAGGAGGAGGAGTGGCCGTGGCCTGCAGCTGAGATGGTGCATAGAAGTGGGGCAAGGGGACCTGACACTTGCTGTGTGCCCACACAACAGCTTAGGGCTACAGCCAGGAATGGGTCCTGGGTTACCTTTCCCAGAGCACCGACTGCCCTGCTAATGGAGCAGCAAGTGGCTTACAGCGATAGAGGTGCATGAGTCCTATCAGAAAAGCAGGAATAGCTGAGGAAAAGTCCTCCCTTGGCAGGCTGATGAGGTAATACGTGTCCTTCCAAATAACAAACTCCTTCCTCCTTTCTCCCCAGCTTCTGCCTCTCCTAGCCTCAGGAGGGCTCTGGAGGTGGACCTGGGTGGCATACAGCATCACTAAGGAAGAGAGTGCTGCAAGACCTATTGGGCGGTACCCGGTACCCAATAAGAAGGACATGCCATATGACATCATGGAGCTCATGGAGGAAGTAGAAATGAAGGTAAAGGAGTTCTGCTGCAAAACCCCATCTGTGGAAAGGGTCCAAAGTCCAAGTAGGTCATACACCCTAAGAGAGCGGTTCTGGTCTAGTTAGGTTTAACACAAACTTGATGGGAGACTGAGGTGAGCAGCACTTTTTGCGAAGCTCCTTCCAGTCTACAGGATGGGAATTTTACTGGAAATCCTGCAGTGTGTTGGCAGGATTGTAAGCCTCCCTGGTTCCATGAGACTAGTCCGTTGTTTCAGATGGTGTCTTGTGCATGGGATTAGCTGGAGCACTGACATGTATTTGTTTTTCTGGGAGAGCATCTATGTTTACTTGAGACACTATTAGGAGTGTTTTTAACACTTTTAATGGAGAGGAAAAAAAGAGCTGTTTTGATTACAGTATTAAAAGACTTAGGGGGTATTCCTGCTTTTGAGCTTTGACTTTTTTTTCTCCAAAGCTAAACAGGGTGCACAGTGGCAGAACGGTAAGCCTAATGCATAACTGTTTATAAGGGGAAAAAGAGGGAATTGGACAAGAATTTCCTTCCCTGATGCTGCAGAGAAGGAACGCCACACAGTCCTTCCTGACAGCTAAAACACCAGCAGCCACAGCTCCACAGAGACTTCTCTCTTCCAAGAGCTTGTCTCAGGGGAGTGCTGGTCCATCCCTCCCTGTCCTTCCTGCCAGCCCATTGAATCTGTGCTCTGCTACTGTTGCAATGGCCCTGGTGAAATTTGCATAAATATGATGTACAGAGGAAGAGTCAGCTCAAATGTCACATGCTGTGACGCAAACCCCTGTGTGTACTGAAGGGGTCAGCGCAGACCTACGTATAGGATCCAATCAAACCAGCAGCCTTGGATATCCAAACAGGGCTGCCAACCTCTGTTGCCAGAGGTTCCTCAGTAAAGTAATGGGTTGTGGACAAAGAGGGAGGAGCCTCCCCTTGGTTAATGAACAATAAGCAGATGGGTAAGGCAGGAGGAAGGCACAGGCAGTGTGTGGCAGTGGAGGGAGGTTGCCAGAGGACTCTGTGACATATGGGCAACTCTACTTTTCCATAAACATCCTCAAGAATGGCAGCTGGTAAGCTGATGGAGCCTGCAGGCAGTGAGCACAATCACAGCAGACAGACCGTTTAGAAGTGCAAGTAGGCAGCCAGGCACTGAGGCTGAACCTCTACTGATAAATACCAACTGCTGGGACCCAGGCATGGGTGGGTGCTGCATCGGCTGATCCTGTGTGTGAGAGGCAGCAATCGATTCTCTGGTAAAGGCAGCCCCGCACGCCATCACAGAGACGGACCAGGCATTCACAGCTATTGGGGGCAGAATGGGGAGAGTAGTAGAACAGCACTGTTGTGACCACATATACGTCCGCTGTGTGCCAGCACCTTAAACAGTGTGCCTGTTCAGATGGGGACAGCCCTGTCTTGCATCCTGTAATCTCAGAGGGAAGAGGAGAGTTAGAGAAGGTTTAGGATGGTCAAGTGGGCATAGCAGCATCTGTGCAGGAAGATCAAGTGGAGACAGCCTCTTGGTTTGTAAAGGAGCTTGCCAGTGTGACTGTGGGCATTACTGCTGTGGCTGAAGTTGAGCAGGGCAATGCTATGAAACTGTAGCAACACCTAATTAAGGACCACATCATTACTTGTTCGGTCCTATGCATAAATAGGCTCAAAGGGCAAGAGAATGAGTCTGCAGAGATTCCCCAGCACTGCTGTGCTAACAAATGGTTGTCTAAACCTAGTCCATTAATGTCGCCGTCTGCATTAAGTTGCAGTTCTTGACTTGTTTTTCTTTTTCCTTGAACAGACTGGATTTCTGCCCAATGTGTTCGAAGTCATGTCTCACTGACCTGCTGAATTCAGAGCTTTTTTTGCTTATTACAACGCCATTATGCACAAAGACACAGGTAAACCATACAACCACCTCAGAACTGCCCTTCCCTTTGTAAATGTGAAACATTGCTAGAAGCAACATTTCTGACATCCTCAGATGTATTGCCTCACTATGCCTTCTCCCAGTCCATAGTAACAGCTGGCAGAGGCTGGAACAGTGCAGCTGCTTCTGGCTTCACTCCTGTTGAATACAGCTTCATAGTCCTTAGCCTGTGGTTAAAAAGCAGTTCTCAAGCCAAACTTTGCTGCCTCACTGCACTGTGCTCTATGTCCTGACAAAGAAAGGATGGGCTGCTGCCGAAGGGAAGATAAGCCAGAGCAGAGTGTGCTGGAAGGGCATGGGCCAAGGCAGTGGTTTCATGGGCAAGGCTGCAGCCCCACGCTACCAGAGCAAGGCGAGCAGGGTAGGTCTAGATTTCCCAGGCAAGTCCAAGGGGATGAGGCAGATCCACAATCAAGCCAGGAAGTTGGCCTGGGGGTCAGCCAGGTTCCAGACTGGGCACCACAGCCACAGTGAGGCTCAGGCTGGGTCACAGCCATGGGCCCATCCCGAAACAGCTCCCAAGGGAGGGGCAGGTCCTTGCTGAGCCTGCCTGCAGCTCTGCCTTCCCAACAGTTCTTGGCGATGAGCTGCCCACAAGCAGTGCATGGAATTTGTGTGAGGGAGGATATGCCCTCTGTGCCCTGCCACACTGCGCCAGGGACTTTGAACCCTGGGGTGTCCCTACCCTACAGCAGCAGGGAGAGGACCAAGGTGCTTGCTGTGCATTGGGATGTGGAAATGAGGGAAGGCTGGCTGCAGCAGCGCCCTGAGCAGGGCTGTAGGGAACTCTGCACGGCTCTCCAGCCTTTCAGGAAACGCGGTTTGAGGACTGCAGGTTCCTCCCTCGTTCTTCCCATGGTACAGGGCACCGAGGGGCCCGCTCTCATTGCTTTTGCTCTGAAGGTACATTAGTAAAACGAGGATTTTGTAAAAATAAGCTGGTGCATGTAGTCAGCAGGAGATGAGGGCTTGGGAGAAGTGTCTCGGCAAGATCTGGAGGCAGTGAGGAGTGCAGCCTTACGCCTCTCCCACATGATATGTGCAGGCTCTGTGTGAAGCTTCTACTCTGCTTGTGCTGCTGGAGTGAAGCCATGCCCCTAGCTATATGAGGGTCTGTTTTTCCCTTCTCATTCCCATGCTTTCATTTTTGACTTGAAGAGTAGGGCTAATTTGGATCCCATCTTTTTCAGCATCTCTCCTGCAGTATCACGGCATTGCCACCTGCCGGCACTGAAGCAGAGCAATAAGGCCTCTTGTGACTTTTTTACCTGGGAGGTTTTAGTAGTGTTTTTCTTGCTCTTAGAAGACACTGATTTTATGGAAAGCAGAGGTTTTTGTGGGGAGGAAGAGACCCCGACCTTCCCTGTGAAGTGTAGTTTTAAAAAAAAAGTGCTGCTAATTCTCTTAAAGAAGGCAAAGAGCATGAGTGCTGATACGCAGCCAGGTAAGTTCCTCCGATCCTGTGCACAGTCCTCTTCTGAAGCTGTTTGTGAAAATGATGAGGATTGATTCTGAGTATAAAAAAGCACAGCCTTCTCCACAGCTTCTTTAGAGCAGTCACAGAGCTAGATACTCTGCAGAAGTTGTGGTTTGTCTGCCTGGTGGTCACTAGAAGTTCTCAAAGCCCCAGTCCTAGGGTGCCTCATTTTTACTTTTATTTTTTTCTTCCTGCCAGTAATGTTTACTTGCTGAAACCTGCTTAGCGGGTTTTAGAACATTGCACTTCTCCATGAAGCAGCAATAAAGCATCAGAGGAAGAACAGACAACACACTCCCTAGCCATTTGCCTCCAAGACACACATGGAGAGGTACCAACTGAGCTTCCTACTCTGTGAGCAAGTAATTTTGCTCATCTGAGTTTTCCTGTTACGCAGAATTGTTGTTTCCCTGTTGACCAAATCTCATGTCCCTCATCCTAATTAGGTGCCTCACGAGCAACTATACAGGTACACTGGTCGCATGGATGATCATAAAATGACAGAGTGGTTTGAGTTGGAAGGGGCCTTTAAAGATCAGCTAGTCCAGCACACCCCCCCGCCTGCCATGTGGTGTTCGACACCTTTCACTAGATCAGGGTGATCAAAGGCCAGTCCAGCCTGACCTTAAACACTTTAGGGGTGGGATACCCACAGCTTCTCTGGAAAGCCTGTCCCAGTGTCTCACCGCCATCGTCATAAACCATTTTCTTCTTACGTCCAATCTAAACCTACCGTCTTTCAGTTTAAAATGGGTACCCCTTGTCCTGTCACCTAGGAGCTTTGGTTGCAGTGTCTCCCTGCACACTCTCTGGAGCTCTGTCTCCTGGGCTGTACTGCAGGCAGCTTGTACCCAGCACCCTCCCCTCCGTTTCCCCAGCGATTCTTGCTGTGGTGGACATTTTTAACAGCAAAGCGTGCTAAATCTTTTGCTGTCCCTGTAGGGTGACTGAGCAAGGCAGACAAAGAGCTCATAATTGTGGCTACAAGTGTGGTGAATAGATGTCCCTACTGTGCGACTGCACATGGAGCACTTCATCGGATATATTCCAAGCAGCCAGTGCTGGCTGACCAGGTCAGTGGGGTGACAGCAATGTGCACCTCACCTCCTTCGCGTGGTCCCCTGGGAGGTGGGAATGGCCCTCTCATGTGCCTCCTTTCTCACCTGAAGTTTTGATCTTCAATCTGTATTTTGAACCTTTGATCTATGTAGTTCCCAGCAATCTTGAGCAATTTTGACATGTCTGGTACCCCAACGCAATACTTGTGCCACTAGGTTTATTGATGAGCAGTGGCCAGTGGGGGCAAGACCTTGACGTGGGGGTCTGTATATCTCCATCCACCTTCCAAGAAAGATTTTGGGAGGGATGGTTGACCTGCAGAGCATTCATCCTCCTGCCCACATTCTTTGCTGTTTTAATCTGGTGTGTGGAAGAACTTGGTACAAACAGGGAGCTGCAGCGTCCTGGTGGCATTGGGTCGTTTCAAAGTACTCCTCCACAGTTTTGTCTCACCAAAACTGCCACAGTCCCTGAGATGAGAAGGGCATAAAACAGATGAGCCTTTTTGATAGTAGCCAGGATGTCTGGTTCAGGTGCCGAGTAAAAGCCATCTCTCTGGCTTGTGGAGAAAAGAAGGTGGTCAGCCAGGCAGACCATTTGCTTGGTCCGTCTGTGCTACCTCTGGCTTCTGCTTTCTCACAGGTTATTGTGAAGTGGAAACTGGCTGACCTGAGTGACTGGCACCTGGCAATGCTGGAGTTTGCTCTTGCAGTCTGTAGAGCCGATAACACCAGAGGAGCATTTTCAGAAGGTGGAGAGGCACGGTTTTGACCATGTAGATGTATGGGATGTAGGCATGATCTCTGCATTTTTAGCGATGTCAAATCGCATCACTTATTACATTGACCTGCGCCCAAACAAGGAGTTCTACGCCATGGGCAGGACACCCTGCTGGGAACCAGCAGGGGACACCGAGTGCGCATAACAGGCCGCTCATGCCCGCGCAGCCTTAACATTGATCAAGCTCTTCATTTGCAAGCTAGTGTGGCTTATTCTGAGTGTGCAAAGGGGTTAACAGATTAATGCCAGAGGGTTGCCAAGGGGCGTGTGGGCTTCGCTTCCCCGGTCATCCGGGCCGGCTGCATGCAGCGGAGTGATGGCGGCTGTGGCCTCGGCACTGGCCGCGCCGGTAGCGGGCTCGCTGGATCACCCCGTGCCCGCACCCGAGCTGCTGCGCGGGCTCCTGCCTGCTCCGCCGTGAGATCCCGTACGCCTCGTCACGGCGGCGGGCTCCTGCCGGCTCACCGGGACCCGGTGCGGCCGCTCCGCAGCGCTGCGCGTCTCCCCGCGGCGGGGCGGCGGTTGCGGGGCCCGCCGGGCCCAGACCCGCCCCCGCCGCGCGCGGAGGTCACGTGTACCGCGCGGGACGGCACGCGCAGGCGCGGTGGCGGCGGCGGGCGGAGGCGCGGCCCGGCGATGTCCGCGCCATGAGTGGGGAGGCGGAGGCCGCCCGGGCGGGGACTGCCGGCGGCCCAGCGGCCCCAGGGCCCGGCTCGCCCGCCGGCATGGAGCCGGCGTTGCCGGCCGCCCTCCCGCGGGCAGCGCCGGGGGCCGGCCTGTTCGGGTGGCTACGCGGGCGCTGCCTGGGCCGCAGCGCCGCCGTGGACCCGGCGCGGGACACCTTCCGCGCCATGACCGGGCTGTACGGCTCCATACAGCCCGCCGACTCCGTGTACCTCAGCACCCGCACGCACGGCGCCGTCTTCAACCTCGAGTACTCGCCCGACGGGTAGGGACCGCAGCGCCGTTCCCCGCTCCCCCGCCGGCCCCACTGCCGCTCCCGCCAGCCCGGGCGGCGCGGAGCCTGCCGCACCCGACCGCTGCGAAAACCGGGCCCAGCCGGCGGCGCGGCCGTCCCGTCCCGCGCCCCCCCCGGGTGCCGGGCACGGCTGGTGAGCCGCGCTCAGTCGCGCTCTACCAGGGGGCCGCGGCTGTCGTGACCTGTGGCGGAGGGACCGTGAGGTCTAGGGCAGCGTCGGGACTCGGCCCCGGCGGGGGTGGGCTTGGCTCGGCAGGCCCGGGACGGAGGCCTTTGCCCTCCGCCGCTCCTGCCCGCGAACGGCGGCCCGGCCCGGCTCGCTGCGAGCCCCCGTCCCGTCCCCCCCAGCCGGGAGCCCATCCCGCTGCCCAGGGCCCGGCGTTGGGCCCGGCTCCTCTGTGGTTGCTTCCGCGGGAGGAGGGGAGGCGGTAAACTGAGGCACACGGTTGAGAACAGGGTGGCGGAACTGCTTCGTTAAGGTGCAGAAGTGTTCGTGCGAGATGTCCTCAGAGAGCCAGGTTTCTATTTGAAATGTGACACTTATTTATTCATTGAGGGTGCCATGAATTTTGTGGGTCTGCGTTGAGGAAGGAGTTGAGAGGTTTGTTGCTGAACACTCCTGTAGTGGTGTAGGCAAAAGCAAGTGGCACTCGGGCTCATTTAGAACACAAGAAGTCCTGGAACACCAACTGAGAGCAGAGTGAGTTAACTTCAGAGACATCTGCGTATTTGTATCCTGCAGTGTGCTCGCATGTGAAGTTTTCTTGCCAGAAAGACCTTGCCAGCTAGGGTGGTCTCAACAGTGTTTTCGGTTTGGATAGTCAGAATTGAAATCTTTGTTACCCTTGATGGCTGGTCAGCTTTTCCTTTTTCATTGAGTTTTCATTAAAACAGGCTTCTGGTTTCTGTGAACATCTGAACTCGTAATGATTTTGCCATAGTTGTGCTATAGAGATGAGGTTCAACTCCTTATTTGTTCCTCCATTTTTTGAAAAGGAGAAAGTTAAGCTTCAGAAACTGTCAAAATAATCCTCAGGTGACTGTTGCTGGAAAGTGATTTCTTTTGTAGATCCACAGCCGGGTGTGATGGAGGTTCCCGAGGCATGGGGTCCTCTCTGCAGTGCGAAGAGGCTGGGGGGATCACTCTCCTGGCTTGGCTGCAGCGAGCAAATTTGAAAAATACCCACACCTGGATGTTTTATACCAGTGGCTGCGGTAGCAGTGTAATTGGGCTGTTGTTCAAGACTATTTGTGCAAGTTTCTGGCAAAAGGTGTACTTCTGTCTTCCTCCCACCTCCTTTGTGCCTGATGCATGTGAGGTGGCATGGTGAGCTAAACCAGGGACCTTCCTGCTCCAAAACGAACCCAGGAAGAAGGTTCTGGTGTCGCATGGACGCGTCCATGGACCTGGTGTGGCTGCAGGGCCAGGCCCAGCAGACTGCCAGTGGTGCTGGGTGTGGTTCGCATCACAGCTCTGAACCTCAGTTGCTTGAAAACGAAATGAAACAGCCCAAACCTTGCTCAATTCTACGTGATTCTCTGCTGGTTATGCTCAGCTTAGAGCAGTCACAGACCTGGCCTAACCTGAGCTGGCCAAGACCCATCCTGCACAGTGGAGACTTCTCGTCTCTCTGTAGCTTCTGTCACTTGCCCCTTCTGTCACCTTCTGGCTCCTCGAAGCACTGCTGTGGGGATACGGTGGGGATGGTGGCTTTGGACTTTGTGCTGTGGGTGAGATCTGGCCCGCAGGGAGCTGCTCTCTGGTGCTCGGCCTGCGGACCAAGGGCGGCTGCCCTTCTGCCATAATGCCTCTGTACAGGTTGGAGCTCTGCAGGGCTGGGGGAACTCCTGAGTTTTTCTGGAGGTCAGCTTCACTAATTTAGCAGGCCAGACTTCACTGTCACTGTCGTGTCATTGTACTTAATCAGAGCTTTTCAACATACATGAACCCATTAAATACTGATACCCTCAGAGAGGCTGGTGCAGAGCCAGACAGCCCTTCCAAGTGGGTGTTTTCTGTGCCTGTTTGGACCCCTTTGAACTCTTTGCAGACTTCTCTCTGGTCTTATTCACAAATAGTGTGTATCCTGGACAAGGTCTTTGATTTTTTTTTTTTCTCCAAGGAAAGTTGTAAATACACGGATACACGAAGGTCTTCATGTGGGGAAGAAAAGGTGCTTTTTTTTAAAAGAGGTAACATCCTTGAAGCTCTAGTTCTTGAAGTTGTTCTGGTTTTTGCAACTGAATTAGATGACATGGTAAGATACTAAATCTTCCTCCAGACTTTCCTGTGTCCTCAGAGTAGTAATCACCGAATCACACAATGATAGGGGCTGGAAGGGACCTCTAGTGATCACCTCATCCAGGCCCCCTGCCAGAGCAGGTTCACGTAGGTTGCACAGGAATGCATCCAGGTGGGTTTTGAATGTCTCAAAAAACATGGATAACAGTTAGCTACGTTCCCAGCCTGAGTCTCTGCTAATGCCCAATTTAGACTGGTGCCAGTGTCTTGCTATTCGTGCCTTTGACCATCACTTCCATAACAGCATTACTGCATTTAGAAAACAACACCTTTTGTCCGAGAACTCTTTTTCTTTGTACTTAATAGTATGCGATGTTTGATAGCAATCCCCTGACTTCTTGCTATTTTAAAAAGTAAAAATTTTAACTCTAAACTTTTTATAATATAAGCTTTTAGTGAAAAAATGACTCGGTTGCAGAAAGGCTAGATATTTTAAATAAAGCTTTGAATCAGTCTTATTTCTGCCATTAGCATTTACTGGCTTCATGCTGTTCTGATGTAGAAAAATGCTGGTAGTCAGCAGAGCTTGAGTAGTCGGATTATCAGGGAAGGGTGCTGTCCTTTAGAGTTTGGTTTAAAATTCTGCTCCTGAATACGCAGTCTGAATGTCACCTTTGTGCTGCTTTTGGGTGGATGCCAAACTAAATAGCCATCAAAGTCAGTGTTATGGCAGGAGATGAGAAAACTGTACCTACGTCTTTACCCTGAAGAAGTCGGTGTTTGCACTTCAGCGCAGGCTGCCTGTTATGAGGAGGTGGTGTCGCTGGGGTAACACCTGTAAAGGTCTTAGGGGAATATTGTCGTGGTTGATCAAGGAGGCAGACTAGAGGGGGGTGTTTCCATATGTTGTCCTTTTTGATGAGGGTTGGTGCAGTGGCAGTGTAAGGGTGGCTCATGGCCAGCTGGCTCACCTGAGCAAGCCAATGGCCAGCACTCAACGCCAGCTGTGCTCCCTTCCTCTGTATGGCCCCTTGCAGACCCTCGCATATTACACTTTTCAGCTGATTGGCTGACACCCTGGAAAGCAAACTACAATGTCTCCCAACCCCCCGAAAAGTGTTGCCAGTGGAAGGACAGAGGGAGACAGTGACATGGGCACATTCATATGGGAAATCTGCAGTAGAATTTCAGAGTAGATGCCTTTCCACTTACTCTTGGGTGCTGATGTCTTTTTTTTTCGCTTTCCTGCAATGTGAAGCAAGATTGTTAGTCTCACCTCCATCCCTGGGAAGGTAATGGAGCAACTCATTCTGGGTGTCATATCCAAGCATGTTCAGGAGCAGGAAGTTATTGGAAGTGGTCAACATGGATTTACCAAGGGTAAATCATGCTTGACTAATCTCATGGCCTTCTGTGATGTTATAACTGGTTGGCTAGATGAGGGCAGAGCAGCAGATGTCATTTACCTTGACTTCAGCAAGGCTTTTGACACTGTCTCTCATAACATCCTCCTTAGGAAACTGAGGAAATATGGACTAGACGAGGGGACAGTGAGGTGGATTGAGAGCTGGCCGTGTGACAGGACTCAGAGGGTTGTGATTAATGGAGCAGGGTCGAGTTGGAGGCCTGTAACCAGTGATGTCCCCCAGGGGTCAATCCTTGGACCAGTATTTTTTAACGTACTCATCGACGACCTGAATGAGGGGACAGAGTGTATGCTCAGCAAGTTCGCTGATGATACCAGCCTGGGAGGGGTGGCTGACACCCCAGAGGGCCGTGCTGCCATCCAGCGTGACCTAGACGGGCTGCAGAGCTGGGCAGAGAAGAGCCTAATGAGGTTCAATAAGGACAAGTGTAGGGTCCTGCACCTGGGGAGGAAGAATGTCAGGCACCAGTATAGGTTAGGGGTGGACCTGCTGGAAAGCAGCTCTGAAGAAAAGGATCTGGGGGTCTTGGTAGACAGTTAATTATCCATGAGCAAGCAATGTGCCCTTGTTGCCAAGAAGGCCAACGGAATTCTGGACTGCATAGGGAAGAGTGTGCCAGCAGGTCAAGGGAGGTCGTTCTCCCCCTCTACCCTGCACTGGTGAGGCCACAACTGGAATACTGTGTCCGGTTCTGGGCTCCCCAGTTCAAGAGAGACAGGGAACTACTGGAGAGAGTCCAGCGTAGGGCAACAAAGGTGATTGAGGGATTGGAGCATCTCCCTTATGAGGAAAGGTTGAGAGAGCTGGGACTCTTTATCCTGGAGAAGAGCAGGCTGAGGGGGGACCTTATTAATGTTTACAAGTATCTAAAGGGTGGGTTTAAGGAGGATGGAGCCAGACTCTTTTCAGTGGTTCCCAGTAACAGGACAAGGGGTAACGGGCACAAGACGGAACATAGGAAGTTCTGATCAAATATGAGAACAAACTTCTATACAGTGAGGGTGGCAGAGCACTGGAACAGACTGCCCAGGGGGGTTGTGGGGTCCCCTTCTCTGGAGACTTTCAAGACCCGCCTGGATACAGCCCTGAGTGATGTGATCTGGGCAATCCTGCTTTAACAGGGGAGTGGGACTAGATGATGTTTAGAGGTCCCTTCCAACTCTGAAATTCCGTGATTCTGTGATCCTCACATGAACAAAGCAGTGGGTTTCATGCCGGAGCTTGATTCTTTTTTTTTTCCCAGGCAGGAACCACTGAGTTTGTGCACTGCACTGCAGAGGTGGGACAAATCAGCCTCAAGTAACTTCTAAAAAAACCACTGATGTAAATACACTTAACTATGCGATTTAAATAATGCCATCGTTGGATCTATGAAGTAAATAGCTGTTATAAAACAACCACCTTGCATGTTAAAAAAAGTGAATTAAAAAATCATGTGGTCTGTCCGGTGAATGCACAAGCTGTGCATTCATTATGTCAACAGCCAGGCAGGAGAAGAGTCATGGTCTCTCGAAGAGGAGTTAGAGAAGTTAACTTCTCCAGAATAAACCAACATGCTATTTTCTTCTACGTTATTTGTGTGTTAGGTACTTGAGAATAGGCATCTGCAAGAAGTTAAAAAACCACGAACACTGCAGTGTAAACAGAAAACCAAGCTAAGTAATGGTGAAGCCATGTTTCCATGAGGACAGGGAATGGAGGTTAGCTGGATGCGCACGGGTGTAATTTCTTTTACTGAATACAAATGTTTCTGCTTTGCTTTGCTCCCCTGCAGGTCAGTGTTGACTGTTGCTTGTGAACAGACGGAAGTACTGCTTTTTGACCCAATATCTTCAAAGCACATAAAAACTCTCTCTGAAGCTCATGAAGACTGTGTAAATAATATCAGGTAGGCCAGAAGGAATAAAAGACCTCATATTTTGTCTTACCATAAATGCTTTTCTTACAACAGTGTGATAAGTTTGTGTTATGCACTTTCTTGGGGGGAGTGGGTTTTGTGAAGCCATTAGGCTGCAGTTTGGTTTGTACCATTTTCCTTCTCTTTGGTGTTGGAGGTGGGGAAAGGCTGGAAAGGGGAAGAGGAAGAATCTGAAAGTGGTGGTGTATAATGCTGGCAGGTGGTCTTGTTGATGGAAGAGCTACAGTTTATGGGAGGAGAAGAGTGTGTTCTCCTAAGGGCTGCAGTGTGGGTCCGTGTGGGGGAAGAGTGTGATCTTTCCTTCATCCTGGACAGTTTATCATAATTTTTCAAATAATTTCTTATTTTTTTCAGTGATTTTCTTGGTTTTCTCAGTCAGTTTCTCTATGGCTGCAACAGTGAGGGGACGAGAGAGACTGTCTTCATGCTGTCATACTTGGTTAGCAACTTCATTTGCAGTTGGTGTGTCAGCATCAGATGCTCCCCAGACCATTGTAGGCAGCATGTGGGAATACATCAGTGGTGCACTCTGTGCAGACTCATAGGTCATTTGCGCGGCATTTCATCAGGGTCAGCATTCACTCGCCAGTCACCATAAATCACCTTTTGCACAGCCAGTTCTCTCAGGTACTTAATACCTTTTTCCATGGTGGTCCATTTGCTCAGGCGGCATCCAATGTAATCCTTAAAGGGATACCTGCCCTTTACGGCTGACACAAGTCACCTCCAGAGACTGAGGGTGTCCGACTTTGCCCCAACTGCTTTATCGATACCTCTGTCTCTGGCCAGGCTTCCCAACTGCCTGGCTTCTCTACCTTTTAAGCCTATGGTATCATCCCCAGTATCCCAGCATCAGAGCAATCAGGTGATAGGTGTCTCACCTTCATGATGGCTAAAGTCCTTTCTTGTATTTCACAAGTTCTTTATAGATAAGGATTGAACGATTACCTCTCTCTGATTCCTCCTCCTGTGTTGACGCTGCCTGAGAAGGACTCTCTCCCTGATTTCCTTGAGAAGGTCCCTTTCCTGGATCTACTTGATAAGGACCCTCTCCTGGATTTTTGGCAGAAGAATTCTCTCCCATGCTATGTTGCTTTATCTGGCCTTTGTCGTAAGGGGCAGGGGAACGAACTGACCTCTTCTTCTGCTTCCTCGTCACCGAGGCGACTCGTACTGGTACTGATGGAGTTGGAGTAGCAGCAGTGTTCGTTGTTGGAGCAGTTGGAGTGGCTCATGCCGGTACGGGTTGTGGACATCTACTCCTGCACCAATATTTAATAAGAAACCATGCACATGCAGAAGAACGGATAATAAGAGTTGACCCTTTGATCCCTCAGCTTTTGTATTGAGCGTGATGCAGATGGAATGGAATACCCTGTTGATCAGTTTTGGGTCACCTCACCTGTCCCTTTCTCCCCACAGGTGCAGCCCCTCTACACACTTCTGCTGCTGACCCTCCAACTCAGTACATAAAGTTAGAAGGTTAGCTGACCTTGGCTGTTATAGTAGTTAGTATAAGCAAGAGCCTCTCTGCACACCATTCCCTGGTATTCACTACAAACATCAGACCTTACCTGCTAGAAGCGAACGTAATATGCCGTTAGTTTCACTCAGTTAAAAGATGCTTAACTGAAAAGTAGAATTACTGAAAAGAAAATTGGTTCTGTTTTACCTCAAACCAGGACAGGTATTATCACCTGTTTTAACTGGTCTTTGGAATGCCCTGAATGAATGTGGTAAATCAGAGCAGAGCAAGTAGTGTGGGATTTATGTTTGAAATGCAAATCCGAGACTGTAGCAAGATGAGGTATTTATATGAATATGGCTGGTATGTTGAATCAGAAGAGGAACTGCCATAGTTGCATAGAAATTTTGAAACAAATACTGGCTGCTTTAAATACTGGTATGATATAGATGAGCTGGGAAAATGAGGTGACTTCTGGAATTCAGCTTGAACTCAGTCTTTATGGTTTAAATCTTTTGCCTGTTTCTCAGGATGAAGTGGGAAACAGCAAGCGTAGGAACCTAAATCATCCTTATTTTTGTTTTGTTACATGTAATGTTTTTCCTTTTAAATTCTATTATTTTTAGCCGTTCTGGGTCTGAGAATAGAATTTCACACGTGAACTTAATACGCTTTTTAACCTTGTGGGCAATATTGCAGCCTCTCTTCACTCAGATTCTCAAAGCAAAAACACCTAACCCAAAACCCAAATCCAATCAAAAAAAACCCCAAGAAAACTGTAGAAGTATTGTCAGCATTTTCCCTCAAAAGAGCTAAATAAAATGTGGGCTGACAGTATCTGTGTGCATTATTCAGATAAGTTGATGGTTTTCACAAGCTGCATGTCCTTTTTAGAAGAGAGTGAAATTTTACATCAGTTGGAAGTCTTTCAGAAAAGCTAAAGTAAAAGCTGGGGCTGGCTGACACAAATAGAAGAGGAGATCTTGAGAACATGCTTTTATGTAAGGAAATACAGTTTTTCACATCTTGCATGCCGGTGGTTGTGCTTTAAATGTGCTTAGTTTTTAGATAATGCTAGATGATTCTATGAGAAATAAAGCTGAGATATTGGAAGGCAAAGGCGAACCAGATTTATTTTGCTTTTTATATACCCCTAATGCGTTATCTGATCCTTACATTCAAACTGCTCTAGCTCGGGTTTCAAGTGAGTTAGTCTGGATCATGTTTTACAAAGGGCATTCTGCTGCAGCCTCCTTGGCCAGTTGGCTGTCTCTGTTGCGGTCAGCTGTGCTGGTCTTGAAAATTTATCTTGTTCCTTGATTGAGAACAGCATTGAAACTTCCTGCCACTCTCTTCTGTTGTTCGAAGGATCTCCTTTCTTTCCACTTTATCTGTCTGTGAGGCTTTGTAAGTCTGCTCTTAGTCCTTAAATGTCTTCTATCTGCGTGGTTTGATTGATATCAAAACACCAGTACTACCTCCAAGCAGATAACTCTCAGATCTACTGTTAATCACCAGGCTAAGGTCCTGCCTGACAACGTGTAGTGAACTTTCTGCTCTCCTTTAAAATGCTCCTTAAAGATTTATTTTTTCTTTGTAGGATAGCAGCATCTTTTTCTGTCTTGCTGCATGTCCCCATTTATTTGTTGTTATAAATTAATACAGCATTACCTGGAGTATTGTTTCTGCTTAATGAGCAGGACTCCGGGCATTACACCGCTACAGAAATTGCTTGTAATAAGCACAAAAAATAAATACTGCTACTGCTGTGCCCTATAGCAGGTGTCTCAGAGGTATGTGTGAACAGGGAAGCATGTAGTGGTCCTCTTCCAGTAGTCTCCTAGTCAGTGGGGATTTGTGTGTAATCGTCTGAAGCAGACATTTTTTTCCACCTGAATTTGGTCAGGTTTTGAGCTTACTTAAAACTCTCCCATTGAGAGCTCCATGGCACAAATGTGTTTGAAGGAGGATTTGATAGTATTTTTAAAACTTGCTAGCTTGGTTTGAGGCTGTCTGGTTTTTTTTGTGTCTTCTTTTCTTAAATAGGAAGACAAGGAATCTGTATTTACTTTCTCTGTCTCAGTCAGTTTTATATGCCTGAGTCGTGTGCACCTCCAATGAGCTCTTTTTCAAGTGAATCCCAGTCATTGCCTATTTGAACCATTTGTATCTCCCTGTGTATTTCATCTGAAACCTGTTTGTGGTGAGTGAAGCAGGGTTGCTGTAGCATCCAAGATAAAGGCAAATGGTGGATTTCTGTACGCAAGAGGTGTATTCTCTTTAATTTTGCCCTGAAAAACTGAAATATTGGATTCTTCCTGTTGTAGTTGGTTATTTTTCATTGGAGTTATTGCTGTTTTTACATGATGTAGCCAGGTTCTAAGTCTAAAAGATAAAATGCTGTTTCTAGGGGTAACTTATGACATGCCTCTCTGTAGATCATTCTTGCCTTAGTATTCACGTACTTCTGGTGTTTTTCGGATAGGTTTTATTTTCCCTTTTATGTTCAGGGCTTTTTTTTTCCTGAATGCCTTCATCGGACATGAATTCCAAATGTAAAACAGTATGCTTTGCCCTTCTAAAAGTAAGGGCATGCATAAATTGCAGTGGGAATGGAGTATGATCTATTTTGATTGTGTAATGCAAACTAAATAATTTGATCCGGTAATTTTCTTGGTGAACCAAATAACTTGTCAAAGTACACTTTCAAAATCTTATCTTCACTTGGTGTTTTTGAAAAGTCTTGCATCTGCCTCAATATCCTCTAGACTCAATTTATTCAATTTATTACCTGGCCATGCCTTTTTAGTGCTGATTCTAGCCCTTCTATCCCCTTCTGTCTGATGAAGTGTTTTTACATCAGATATTCTTTCCTTCTGTAGTCACTTGAAGGTCGTCAAGCTGCCTCGTACTGTTTCAGGCAGGAGTGATATATACATTGAATTTTGGCTGAAGACCAGAGATTATCATGAAGGATTACTACCTGAACAGGCTAAGTACTTAACCTGATCAGTGTAGTAATCCAACTAGTATGACCCATATTCTTTCCCACTTTCTCATCTTCTCCCTAAATGCCATTAGTGACGAGCCTGTCATCTGTGAACAGAGCAAGAACTCAGAACTGCTAAGTGCAGAACATACATATTGCACATGGAGCACCGTGCATGTGATATAAATTAACTGCTGCGTAGAAGTGTACTATAGAACTGCAGGTCTGTAAATACCTTGTGAAATGCAGAGCAGTAGGCTTGCTCTTCTTGTGGTAGTTGGAGATAAACAGAATTTCATGTTCTGTCGTGATTCAAATTCAAACCACTCTAATCCTCAAATGCACATTTGTATGGAAGGAGTCCATAAATTTGGGTAGCCTGTGCACTTGTGCAGCATAGCACTGGTACTTCCAAAGTTGATCTGAAATTCTCATGCTAAAGAGTGCTCTGCACATGCACTGTGATATATGTACCTGCTTTTGTGCATTTGAAAAGCTCAACTTCATGTGCCTGCTTCAAACTCATGAACTGTACTTTGGGGAAAGGAAAGGTGGAAATGTGGGAGCAAAAGCTCCTTTCTTTTTGGTGGAGACTATCACGGAATCACAGAATGGTAGAGTCGGAAGGGACCTTTGGAGATCACCCAGTCCCACCCCTTGCCAGAGCAGGGTCACCCAGAGCAGGTGGCACAGGATGGCGTCTCCAGGCGGGTTTGGAATGTCTCCAGAGATGGAGACTCCACCACCTCTCTGGGCAGCCTGTGCCAGGGCTCTGCCATCCTCACAGGAAAGAAGTTCCTCGTCATGTTGAGATGGAACTTCCTGTGGTCAAGTTTGTGCCCGTTACCCCTTGTCCTGTCCCCAGGCACCACTGAGAAGAGCCTGGCCCCATCCTCCTGACACCCACCCTTTCAATATTTATAAGCGTTGATAAGATCCCCCCTCAGTCATCTTTTTTCCAGACTGAAGAGACCCAAATCCCTCAGCCTTTCTTCATAAGAGAGGTGTTCCAGTCCCCTCAGCATCTTGGTAGCCCTTTGTTGTCCCCTCTCCAGCAGTTCCCTGTCCTTCTTGAACCAGGGAGCCCAGAACTGGACCCAGCGCTCCAGATGCGGCCTCACCAAGGCAGAGTAGAGGGGGAGAATGACCTCCCTCAACCACCTGTTGAGACCGTCCAGGTGGTAGAAAACCTTCCTGGCTGCAGAAGGTCTGCATGGCTCCTCCTGGGTCTGCAGCTGCAGCGAGTGGTGCCCCTTGGGCATTGAGGAGCTGGAGGGGCTCCAAGGAGAACAATGGGCAAAGGGGGAATGAAATTAAGGGTCTAGGGAAATGTGCAAACAGTGGCAGCGTTCAGACTGAAATCTAGTATATGTTCCCCAAGGTAGTGTGTGTAGTGTAAGCCATGTGGTTGGTAAAGCTGGCGGGACGTGCACTGTATGGAGCAGCAAGGTGTCAAAGCGGTCGGGGGCTTCCAGCAGGAATAGCAAAAGGTGATCTTGCTTTCAGAAACCTCCTTTGAGTGCAGGGAGCTTATGTCTGTGATGGGTAAGAAAGGACGGTTTATAGAAAAGTAGGGGAAGAATGAGGGTGGGTATGCGGGTAGAAATGAGGAGAGTCAAGAGGAGCATGGGTTTGATTAATTGCGAGCTGATAGGATCTTGTGTAGTCTGAAATGAGGATAGAATTGCTGCCTGTCTGTAGTAGAAAAAGGCTCTGGCAAAACTGAGGAAGATGAAAGCATAAATTACAAACATTGCAGGGACTGCCAAACCACTCAGTGGGAATATCTTGCCAGTGGTCCAAAAGCTGACCAGTCCTAGGATGTTTGTGTCTTTTAAAGACTTGTTAAGTTTAAAACTAAGTATTGTCCAGATGGGCAGCTGGTTTAGTTACCACAGGGATTCTGTGTGAGCATTTGTTCCACTGGTGGTTTGGTGGTTGTGTGATCTTTATGTGATTCATTAAAAACAAACAAACAAAAAACCCTTTTACTATGCTTCTGCTATTTGTATATGTTTGCTATTACAGATGTGCTACTGGTTCATATCCTAAGGGTACTGGTTTTCAGTGGAACTGTTTTATTGGTAAATATTCTGCTGTACGATAATTTTTTTGTGTGGCCACTCTGCTTATTTCTCTGTTAGCTTAAATTCCTGTTTAAGAATATTTAAATCGGAAAAGGCACTAAGTAGACACAGTATTTCTCTCCTGTTTTCAGGTTTCTAGATAATCGACTGTTTGCGACTTGTTCTGATGACACTACAATAGCACTTTGGGATTTGAGAAAGCTGAACACAAAAGTGTGCACTTTGCATGGTCACACTAGCTGGGTTAAGAACATCGAGTACGATACCAATACGAGATTACTAGTAACGTCAGGGTTTGATGGAAATGTGATCATCTGGGACACAAACAGGTATGTGGCTGTGTTACTGCTGTTAACGTTTCTAGAACACATGAGGACAGGGTTCTTGTGTACAAGAGGGAACACCTGCTTGCTTGAATGGTGCTATAATACATTCTGAAATACTGTGATTAGTTTATAGCCCTTACCAAGAACTTGCATCGCCTTTATATGGTATTAGTCCAGTAGCTAAAAAGAGAGCTTTTCTTGCTGATGTGACAAAATGTAGTTTGGTTTTTTTTGTTGATTTTTTTTTTTTTTTTAAAAATCTCTGTCTTCATTGTTGTGGTAGTATGAAAATGTGACTTCTGCCATTTCATTAAAATCTGATTTAAATAGGATAAAGACAGTACTGAAAAAAAGTTTTTGAATTAATAAGGATGCTCAGCACGTCTTGGACTCTTCTGGACATTATTAGGGACTTGAGTCAAAGCTAATTGCAGCCATTTCTTGTGGTCTTTTTCACTGTCCAGGTGCACAGAAGATGGATGTCCCCACAAGAAGTTTTTTCACACTCGTTTTCTTATGCGAATGAGGCTGACACCAGACTGTTCCAAAATGTTGATCTCAACCTCCTCTGGATATCTTCTGATTTTGCATGACCTTGACCTAAACAAATCATTAGAGGTTGGCAGCTACCCCATTTTAAGAGCTAGGAGGACTACAACAAGTTCAGGTGAATGCTTGTGGAAGAGTCTCTGGCAGCTTCTGTGTTAGGGGTGTTTTATGGGATACTGTTAGCTAGCAAAAGGAGGCAGAGGTAGAGTCAGAAGGACTCTGGCGAGGAACTTTTTGGCACGGTAGCAGTTCTTTTGTTCAGGGGGTCATACGCATCTGTACTGTTGAGCAGTGTGTTCTGACTCAGGTGGAGTCTCTAGAGTGATTTTTGGTATCAAGACTTCAGCACTACAGGATAAAGCACCTGTGGAATTTTGTCACCTTGAGCTGGGAGTCTCTAGCTTTATTTATCTATCTTGGTCCTGTAAAAAAGAAACTTCACCCATGTTAAGTGGGCTGACTGTGTGTGGGCTCCAGCAACTACTAATGACTGTTGTGTAGTGTAGTCGCTCTTGGAGCAGACCTGGAAGAATCGCCTGCTCTGAAATGTCACTGCTTTGTGGCAGTAACAGAGCAAAATACTGATAGAAACTCGGCCGTTTAGGATGTCAGAATATAAAGAGAGTGGCCTCGGGAAGAATTCATACCCCAGTTTCTAGTAGTATCAGCGCATAAGAAGGAAGGAAAGCAGCTCTCCTCTTATTCCCAGTAGAGTTTGTTGTGCTGGCAGTTTATTTGTATGAGGCACAAACAGAATGGTACTTTTAGACTATAAACTGAGCTTTCACAAGTGTTTTCTTAACAGGGTGCCTTACCCTTTACTTAACATTTCTAAGGAGGGATAAGTGAGGGACGTGCATAATAAGTGGGCTGTGCATAGCTGGGATGCTCACACAGCTCATGCTGTTTGCAGACATAACTTCATCAGGTTCGTCTGGTCCTCGGGCTGTTGGTTCACCATGTCACCAGAATGATTCAGGTCTACTGTCTGAGAAACACATGTCACGGTCCTCCCAACGAGAAGGTAGGAAAAGATTTAAAAATCATAATAATTTAAAAAATCATGGACTTTGACTCATTGTATCTATAAGAGGCCAGAGTGTAATAGCTTTTGTCTCTGTGACTTTTAAAAGAGTAGTGTTGTTATGACTTCTAATAAACCAACAAAATATTGTTGCACAGTGAAGGCTGGGGATCTGATCATTTTTTTTCGAAGAAATCTGATGACAGCAACAAGATCTTTATTTTATTTTAGTACATTATTGTTATTACATAGAGATGCTCCCTTTTCCTTGTGTTTTTTTCCTCAAACAAAGTTTGCATGAATGACCTTTAGGGGAAAAAAAACAACAAAGCAGAACATAGCTATGTTGCTTTTTGTATTCCTTAATGATGGGAATATTTGTCTGCAGTTTCTCCATAAGGAGTGAATAGCGTGGAAAAAGAATACGCAAAGACGTCTTAAATGTGGACACAGTATTTTGTGGAGTTCTGATTACAAACCAAGTCCTACCTAACTACAGAGCTATGAAGACTGATGATCCTCTGATTAGCAGGCTTCCTCTGAATCTAGGATACACTTCCAGAGAGTCAGTGTGAACTTGGCAAATTGGCAAATACTTTGTGAATCACATGCAGTTTAAAATAAATATAATGTTAAGTTCTAACTACTCTTGGTTGTGAGAATTTCAAACGTACTTACGAAAGGAGGAGACGTATCTGGATGCTCGGGTATGATTTACCGGTGAAAAGCTTTGCAGGGGTGAGGGGGAGAAGGGAAGCAAACTGCATACAACTGAACAGACTTTGGAAGGAGTTCAGAAAGGATATCACACAAGTTTGAGAACCAGTAGTTCTTACAGAAAAACCACTCTTTAGACTTTGTTTTTATGACAATGAAGAGTGTATGTGTGGAAAGCTAACTCTGACTTAGTTCACAATATGAGGTGATTTAACGCAGCTCTTGGAAGGCAAATTTCAAAAAATAAGCTATTTAAAATCAGGCCTGAACCCATTGGTGTTAGCTTCAGTTTTTCGTATTTGATTTATCCTTTCATAAAGGTGTAGTCTTTAGCAGTCAGACGAAAGTGTCAACTGTTTGACCTCATTTCAGCACTAGACTGATGAGGTGAAGATCAGTGTATAGACTTCATTGAGACTTTACCCTTGACTTCCCTTTGTAGGTGGATCACCTAGAAATAGTTTGGAGGTCTTAACACCAGAGGTTCCTGGAGAAAGAGATCGAGGCAATTGCATTACATCACTACAGCTACATCCAAAAGGGTGGGCTACACTTCTTCGGTGCTCAAGTAATACAGATGACCAGGAGGTAAAACAAATACGTTTTTTTAAAAAATATGTTAAGATGTATCGAACATACAACTATATTGAGATTTCCTTGTTTTGAGGTAAATTTGCATTTGAATAAATTAGTCTGTTGTTTCAGCTTACAAATTTTTTTTACAAAGATCATGAAATTCTTTTTCCCCTTTTTTTTTTTTTTAATCATCTCATATGACTTTGTATCCCGCATTCAGTACTCCTGTTGTCCAGCTGTGTCACAGAATACATTTTATAGGTCACGGCTCTGTTAAGAGTTTTCAAACAATAGTTGTGCTGCCAAATACGTGACTTAAAAATGTGTAACTGCTAAAACGTAGGTGGCGTGAACTTGGAAAAGACAGAGGATTAGAGAGTTGTGTACATGATTCAAGTTGAGCAGAGAAGCTCCTCTGAATTTCTCAAGTGCCTTTGGAATGTTTTCTACCTCCATTGGTGCTTCAGGGATGAAGTGCTCCTGCTGTGTTGATGATGCTTCCCAGAGGCTGCTCCTACACTGCTGTAAAAAAAAAAAAACTCATGGTATATTTCTGCATCTACTTAAAACTGCCACAGCATAGGTCTGAATGTGATGCATTCCAGTGAAGTTCATGTAACAGAGTGCCTTGGTGCCTGGACTCTCATCCTAAAACTCTGTGACTTAAATATAAAGGGGGTATCAATGATCTTTCTGGCAGAATCCATTTCAAACCTTTACTTGAAGTGATAAGTCATAAGACCATCTGCAGCTCATATACCACTTGCAGATTTCAGTCCCATAAAAACAGCTTTAAAGAATCATAGAGTCTTAGAATCCCAGGTGGGATGGGACTTCAAGGATCATCTGGTCCGACCTTCCTTGGCAAACCGTGGTCTAAACAAGATGGCCCAGCACCCTGTCCAGCTGAATCTTAAAAGTGTCCAATGTTGGGGAATCCACCACTTCCCTGGGGAGGTTATTCCAATGGCTGATTGTTCTCATTGTGAAAATTCTTCCTCTTGTGTCCCATCAGAATCTCCCCAGGAGTAACTTGTACCCATTACCCCTCATCTTTTCCATGTGACTCCTTGTAAAAACGGAGTCTCCATCTTCTTTGTAGCCACCCTTTAAATAAAGGAATACGGTGATAAGATCTCCCCTAAGCCTTCTATTCTCAAGGCTAGCAAACCCAGTTTTCTCAGCCTTTCCTCATACACCAGACTTCCCAGACCTTGGATCATCTTGGTGACCCTTCTCTGGACCCTTTCCAATCTGTCTAGAACTTTTTTGCACAGTATTCCAGGTGTGGCCTGACAAGTGCCAAGTAGAGTGGGATAATGACTTCGTTATCTCTGCTGGTGATGCCCTTTGTGATGCAACCCAACGTCCCATCAACTTTCTTGGCCACAGCAGCACATTGTTCACTCATACTGAGCTTGTCCACCAGGACCCCCAGGAGTTCCATGGAGCTGCTCCCCAGTTGGGTAGATGCCAGCCTGTGCTACACTCCTTGATAAAGTTTTCCCAGATGCAAGAGCTTACGCTTGTCCTTGTTGAACTTCATATGGCTCTTGTTAGCCCACTCTTCCAGCCTGTCCAGGTCTTCCTGTGTGGTGGCTCTCCCTAATGGCAGACTTTAAGGCCGGTGTTGGATTATGTTTCCTCAGATTCTCTTTGTAGAGTGTCACATAATAGCTGCTGTATTGCACTGGGACCTTGTTGTAAGGCAAACAAGCAGTCTGTAGTGCACTCAGAATAGTGAAAAAACTTCTTCATGGACTGTATACAAAAAGCAAGAGCCTGCAGGTTGTGTTTTAGAGCACCTGCTTTTGAAGAAGCAACTCCCAGGTTAACTCAAGTTCACTTATAACTTAAAGCTCAGCCAGAGCCTTCAGAACACCTGAGCTCCATCAGATGGTTCTCTTGCAAACACCTTTTTTCCTAGGGTTATTTCAAAGTTATTGCTGTGGCAGTTGTGCAGACCACTCTGTTTTCAAGGCACAGAGCTTTTATATTTATTTTCCAAAACCACAAAGAATTCTTTGAATACTTGACCAGTAATGAAGAGTTTAGTTAATTTGATAGCTGATATAAATTGGGGTTGGGTTGGGTTTTTTTTTGATTGGGGTTTTTTTTTTGTTTGTTTATTTTGAAGAAAGCCATTCTTTGTAATGGTGACCTCTTACAGATGTGCAGAGGACTGAATGGAAGCTTAGCAGATTTGTTATAAATTTTAATGCTGGTTCTGTAAACTTATCGTCAAACCACTATACAACACAGAATTTTTTGAAAATGGAAATATTATGTTGGTTTAGCTGATACTGGTGATTGACCTAGTTATAATTTCACATAGTCCTAGTGTCTGCCTTACCGTCTTCTATTAATATTCATTAGTATTGTTCCCTTTGTGTTTATTTCAGTAGAATACATGGAACAGAACTAAGAACAGTTCTTTTGCCTTGTGGCTGAAACGGATTTTTTCAACGCAATATAAACTTTGTCATAGAGCTGTTTTTGCGTTTGGTTTGAGATTAGATAATTAGATCACACTAAAATCCCTGGCTGTCTCACAAGTAATGATCTGGCTGTAGAGCTGTTCATAACATTCCTTCAAAAATGTATTTACCTCTTGTTTCAAGATTTTTTTCCTTTTGAAGTTAAGGGCATAAAATGCCAATGGTCAGTTGTAAATTACAGTAGACTGGGTTCTACTTTATTATAGATTTCATTTAAATTTTTACTAAATTAGAGCAGATGCCTGGCCAAAGGATTAGGCTTTGCTCTTTCCAGATAAAAACTAGATTTAAAAGATTATATGTAGCATCTGTTTAATTAAAAAAGCAGCTTTTATGCTCCACGGCTGTTTTGCTTAGACAGTTCAAGGCAGAGGAGATGCCAATGGACTGGCCTGTCTTCTGTGTTTCACAGTAGATGCGTATTGAAGACTAGATAAGCAGTAGTATAGGTCATTCTTGTGTTATTCACTTAACATGCAGCGGGAGAGAATGAGTATTTGCAGTGCAGTAGTTTTATTTCAATGTTCTTTTCTCTGCCTCTCTCTTTAGTGGACTTGTGTCTATGAATTCCAGGAAGGAGCCCCTGTGCGCCCTGTCTCGCCTCGCTGTTCCCTACGATTGACTCATTGCATTGAAGAAGCCAATGTGGGCCGGGGTTACATCAAAGAACTTTGTTTTAGTCCCGATGGCCGGATGATTTCATCCCCGCATGGCTTTGGGATCCGCTTGTTGGGGTTTGATGCACACTGCAGCGAACTTGTCGACTGTTTGCCCAAAGAAGCCAGTCCCCTGAAAGAAATCCGTTCCCTCTACTCCCACAATGATGTGGTACTGACAACCAAGTTTTCTCCAACACACTGTCAGATTGCCTCGGGGTGCCTTAGCGGACGTGTTTCTCTGTACCAGCCAAAGTTCTAGGCACATCTTGCATCAACAGGACCTTCAGACGTTTGTGGTTTTTACTTCAGTTTAGTTGAAGTATGTTCTTTCTGAAATTTCTAAATCCAGATAAGATCATAGTGACTATGATCTCCGAACACAACAGCAGAACCACTTTCCAGCCCAGCACTCTGTGCATTCTCATACTGCATCCGCAAGTCCGCTCCCATGCGCTGTGTTTCCAGCCTTCCGAGCAGACCTCTGCTCCTGCTGATCCTGTGCCATCGAGTCATTGTTCTGGTTTGTTTGTACCATAGTACTTGTTGATAATTTCCTTCGATGCAACTTGAAGTGGGCTATTCAAAACAAATGTAGAGGGGGCAAGGGTTGCAGTTCAGCCAAAACGTGCCCTCAGGTACGCCGCCTCCTTGTTCCAAAGGAGCTGGACTTCCTCACATACGCTTCCTTGGCCTTTTCTGTTGCTGAAGCTACCATATGGTGATTATTAGATAATGAGCTGCTTTTCTACGTAACTAACACAATTAGTTACTGTCAAAAAAGAAAAGAAAATTGTTTTAATTTATATATTAATTTGGTTGTTTGTGATTGGCTAGAAAAATGAGCCAACTTTCTGTAATGTTTGCTGCAGTTAACATGTGGTTTTCTGTGTTTGCGTATATTGTGTTTATTGCCAGAAGGAAGAGGTTTTGGATGGAGATGTAGCTGCATTTTTTCCTCAAGAGAATTTAGTAGGAAGAAACTGGGGCGGGGAAGCAGGAGTGGAATGGGTGAAGACCCATTGACGCACCTGCCCTGTAACCACTGCAGATGAACTCTTTGGACATTTCGTATGGCGGGGGTGTCCTCGGTCGGCCTCTCTCGGGCAACTTTGACTCCTCAGCCGCTAGGGTTTCTGTTGTAGGGAGCTTTCCACATCAGTAGCGTAAACCTTAATCCCACGTTGGAAACTTAACACTGCAGAATTTTCTGCTGATGTTAAGGCTATGTCCCACCTGACTCTTCTTCTACACCTCACCTGCACCATTGCTGTGAGAGGAATTCATCTAGGACGGGCCCGTAGGATCACCAGATAAGCCTTTCTTCACATGTACTGTCAGTTTGGGAATGGATTAAAAGCATGCCTGCCTACAGTAAGATCTATTTGGATTTAAACGGTCTTATCGTAAGATGTGAAAAATGTTAATGTTCACCATTAAATCACATATTAAGTACGAATGCCAAGTTTTAGCCCTCAAGTTAATATAGCTAACCTTGTAAGTGCACAGTTATTTCAGTCTCATACGTCCATATCAGTTTATAATATTCTCATTACTTATGTGTTCCAAGATCTTTTTTTTTCAGTATTTCACTGAGGTTTTGCTGATCAATCACACACTCAGTTCAGGAAGAAAACTCTACCCAAAAAGGACTGTCATATTTTGGCGTTCAGATTCACTATCTCCGGCTTGACAGAGCGTGCTTTTTAAAAGTTGACTCTTATAAAGCCTTTTGCAAAATACGTGTTTGGGGAAAAAGAAGACATCTATGCAGATGAGATTGCTGGGAGTACATAAGCCCAAGGATCCTCTTGTAGTTTTGAATTTGTGTAGGTAGCGTACTCTGGGTGTTGGTGGGGAAATCTTTGAAACTTAAGGTTCCTCTGCATTATGAGAAAAAAAAAAAAACCCTTAGATTTCCTCTTCTGGGAATTTCTTTAGTAATACAAAGCCTCCAGTATTGGGTATTTCGTAATCTGAGGACTAGTTAATTACTCCCGCACTGGGTTTTCGTCACCTCTAGCAACTGACTGCTAAAGGACTACATTCAAGTGTAGTCAAGTGGTCAAGTGTGTGCAGCTGACAGACTTCCTACTTTTTGGTAAAAGTCCTAAACTTTCTTTCTCACAGGTTTTTAACAGAATTATTTGGTGATGATATCTCAGTAGAATATCATCCCAGCTGGAGGAGGAAGAAAAGTTTTTTAAGTAAATATAACTCAGTTAACTTAAAATGCAAATAAATGCCCTTGGTCTTATCAGGTAGGAACTCATAGGTTGAAATGTTCTGTAGCATATCTTCTGAGCAGTTCTGTTGTTGCTGAAACTACTGTCTTGAACTCAAAAGTCGACTGATGAAATCGTAAATGAAGAGGCATACGTCGTCTTCTAAAACACTGACTCTTAAGTTCAAATACTTGTACCTTTTGAATGCTTTTGAACTGTGGGCAAGGAGCACAATTCATAAAAAGGTATTTTTTTAATTTTAAATTAATTGGCTAGCCATGAAAAATGGGGCCTAGTGACTAAATGAATAAATTATGCAAGCGTATCTGAGACTGGTTAGAAACACGTGGCTTCTGCCTGCACCCAGCTCCATGTGAACGCAAATAACAGCCTGTGAACATGAACCTACACCTGGAGCAGCAAAGATTTGTGTGTTTGTTAGAAGCATTTCAGGGGGACTTCCCTCATCAGTGACTTAAAGCAATGGTAGTGAATTGTACAGAAGACTTGAGGACAATTGTGGAACATAATATTTTTATGCAAAGGAGGAGCTAAGCTACAAGGAGTTTTTAATTAGCCAAGGTATTTGGGGAAAAAAAAACAAACCAAAAGCCAAAAAAAAAAAACCCATTAGCAGCTTGTTCTCCCCCTGTCCCTTCACTGGACCGTGATGGCTTTTTCCCTAAGCACTTGCTCTTCCCACTTTTAGGCTGCTGTTTTCACATCTTATTTAATGCTTTGCTAAACGTCATCAAAGGGGCTACAGGTGATATTTTGAAGAAATCTTAAATACTGTTCTCACAGGCTTGAACTGCGTTCGTTTTGGAGGCAAAGAAGCGCCCATGAAATCAGAGCAGTTCTTGGTTGGTTCGTTTGCTTTCATAGCTGGTTTTGGTTTTTCATATCAGAAATTATTTGAACTGGTAGATTGCTTGTGACTTTAAATCCATGCCTGTTAATATGCACTGAGTGTTACTTTTTAAACTCTACCTCATGATATGCTGTTTTTTACGAGTATTGTGCTGAAACAGTGGACACTAACTTTTCTGCATAAAGAACTGTTACTCCAAAGTGAGATGCGTCATCGCACCCGGCCGCCAGCCGTGCGCCCGCCCTGGGGGCGGTGGGCTGACAGTCCCTGCCCTGGGAGCAGGAGCGTGGGGCTGATCTCAAAGCTGACCTGGTTGAGGGGTTTGATGGTACCTTGGTGCTTCTGTAGCGTGTCCAGCAGATGCATATTAAGATGGATTCTGTCCGTGTATGCTGTAGAAGTGTTACCTAGTTCTTCTGATTACATTGTAAAAGTTTGAATTAGAGTAAGTAGGTAATCTTGGATTTTGATCATTTGATTACAATACTTGGAAATTTTCAGTGAAGGTTCATCTCTTACCTGTGAAGCTCACGTAACACTTATTGAAACACTATTCAGTAGTTTATAACTGATATGCCTTGCAGTTGCATCTTGGGGGAAGGACTGATCTTCAGTTTCTTTCTGAATAGTATTACCTTGCCTTATTGAATTAATGAAGTAATTTGTTGGCGAGATTTGGATTATTTCTAGATAGTAAAAAGAAAAAAAGTTTATCTTACTGTTATGTTTCAAAGGATGAATTCTTAACCTTCTAGAACTATATAAAACCGTCTGAAATAAATATAAGAAAACGTTTCAAACAGTAGATGAAAGACTGCACCAACAGCAGAGTATGGTAGCGACTTATACCAGAGGTTTCTTTACGCTGGTTGACTTTTGACCACTCAAGTGTTACATTACTTGACAAATTTTCCAGTGTTTCTACTGAAGATAGAGCTCTCTCTGTGATTGTAAAGCATGCAGTATGTTTCTTAAATGCATGGTTTCATATTCATTAACTTCTGTAGTAAAAGAATTCCTCCACAGCATGGCTGATCAGCAGAAGCAGATAAACTGCATAATTAAGATCTCTATAGGAATGTAAACGTATAGCAGCATCTACAGGAACCAAACTAGTGTTTGAAGGTAGTAATCCTGTTGTAGTAGTCCAGTGACTTTATGTTGTGGGAGTAAATGCATTTTCTGAGTGTTCCATTAGAGTCTTTAAATCACTGCAGACATTTGTGGGGATGGGGAGAGAAACTATTAATGGGACTATACAGTGAAATTCATGTGTATGTACTTTCTCTGTATGAGGTGTGTGTGTGTGTATTTCAGTGTATATACCGCCAAGGGGCATCAGTCCACTTGTCAAACATGGGTAGTTCAGGGAATAATGTAACCTCCAAACGGAACTATTGGGGATAGGAGGAAAAGCACAGTGATACAGCCAGACACACACACACGTTTGTTTGCACTCTTGGAGTCTTAGTAAGGACAGTTTGATTGCCTACTACCAGAATTAGAATGTAAACATCAGGTTTTTCTGGGGTTTTGGGGGGTGGGGGGATTGGTTGATTTTGGTGGGGTTTTTTTGTTTGTTTGCTGGTGTTGGGTTTATTTTTTTAATTTGGGAAATACTGATGTGGAGAAGGTCCTGATACCGTAAAACATGGGTCTGTTGCTCTATGAAATGTGAACTCCTAGAAAAAAGAAATACATTTGCCAAATGAAAGCTTTTAAAAAATCTAGTTTACAAGATTCAAAAAAGGTGGAGTAAGGGGAAAAAGTCAACAGCCCATAATATTTTCATCCTGCAGGAAAAAGAAACTTCTCATTTCCTGATCTTGGTCAAAAGTGCATTTTCTTAAGCGCTAAGTATCTTCAGTTAAGTGTAAGATTTTTAATACAAGAACAAATTGTGCATGTAGAATATTTTGAAATACCTGAGATTTCATAGTAAAAATTGTAGCCTTTTAATACAGTATAGGAAGTATCAGAACTGCTCTGAAAATATTGTACTTACAGCCGTACAGTAACTTACTATTTGTGGACAGTTTCTTTTGCTTGCATAATAAACTAAAAAATAATTCAATGAATTAAAATCTATTTTAATGTATTTATCTTACACTGAGCTCTGTTCTGTAATGCTCGCTGGTTCTTGTCTGCTCCATACAACTAAGAGGAAGAAAACAGTGCTTAGAGCAAAAAAAAGCTCTGCGCGTCTCCCCTCCACAGGTTTCTTGGCTACTGTCCTTACTGTCAAGCATGCTTGTGAGAAGAAACAGCTCTAGAGAGCAGGACATATGTTTGGGCTAGTATCCTAATTACAAACTAAGTATAATTAACCATTCCACTGCCTGAGACGGTACCTTTGGGGTAGAGAGCTCCTTTTGTTCAAACAGCAAACTCTTGAAAGCAGCATTGCTCTTTACTGTGTAAAGTTTTGCTGCGGGAGCCTTGCAGAGGTGAGCTCAAATCTGCCCCAGGGACGAGCCTGAGGCTGGGAACTGTCCTGGGAATGCTCCGGCGTGCGCTGCCGTGGGCAGCTGGGTTGAGCAGCGGGTCCTGGGTTGCCTGTGCCAAGAGCGACATGTGCCCTGCGGTGCTTCCCCTGGTGAAGGTCTGGGCTCCAGTGCAGCCACCAGGCATTGTGAAAGCAGCATCTGCACAAAAATGAACTTGCCTTCACATCACCTGAGGCGCTGGTGATGGGGCACATGGGGCACTGCGCACTCGGGGCACACTGTGTGGGTCATGGTTATCGGCTGATGTGGTCCATGTAAATGAGGCCTCAACTCACACAGGAGCAGCACAGCATCTGGGTTTAAGTCACAGGTGGATTTGAGTTGGGGGAAGGAATACAAGCTAAGCAGCTGAGGAAATGAGCACATATTGTTGCCCTGGCTTTGCTATAAAGGCAGTAATTAATACTAAGCTGCTGTGCAGTTCTCAGGCTTGTGTGTCCCAAAGCTAGCTGTAGTGCTGTTCTCTCAAGTTTTCCTGAAAATGAGAGAAGAGTCAAAATTTCACTCTGAACCGCTTAGCTGTACAGCAGCCCTATTTGATGCAGGCCACTGGAGCAGGCAGTGGTAAACAGCCTAAAGTAATGTGCTATATCCAGTTTACCTACTCTGACACCGCAAAAATGCTGTTTGGACTTGCCAGCGCTTGTGGCTTAGTCTTGCCCCCTCATTATACGTTGCATAATAAATGGGGGGGGGGGGCTTTCACTCTGGTTGTTAGGGATGTTATGGCATTGGTTTCTGTGAGAAAAATCTAATGACTCTCACAGCCTGACTTCTGCATGATGTTTATTTCTCATAGCTGTTACTGGAGGCTTTTGCCTTTCCCAGCCACGCCGTCACGTCAGGACTGTGGAGAGCTGTTGCCTTCATACTAGTTCACTTTCCCAGGCAAAAGGCTGTGGTCTTCCCACCTAACCCCTGCAAACAGATAAGAACTGTCCCAATTTGGCTACCTGGTTAGCATAAAATAGGTTGTGCTGGTTTCAGCTGGGAGTTAATTTTCTCTCTAGTGATTGCTGTGAATGGAATGTCAGTAATACCTATTGGTTTTAGTTGTTGGTAAGTGATAGTTACACTGTTCAAGGACTTTTTTTCAGTTTCCTATAGAATAGAACAATGGAATAGCCTATAAAATATTCCGTACCATAAGACGTCATCCTCAGTATATAAACAGGGGTTGGCCAAGGGGCGGGAATCCACAATCATTGCTCAGGACGGTGCCAATTCACTGGGCCGTGAGAGTGACCCACATAGTTGTTATTATTCCTGTTCTGTTATTGTTTCTATTAAACTCTCTTTACCTCAACCCATGAGGTGGGATTTTATTTTTTTCTCCCTTTCCCCTTGCTTTTTTTTTTGTTTTTGACTCTTCCCCCTACCTTTCTTTCAGGGGGAGCAAGCAGTCTCGTGGTTCTGGTTGTAGGCTAGGGTTAAACCATGACATAAGCATACAAGGGTTTTGGAAAATAAACACGCCTCAAAGCGACACAGCATTTTGCAATACTGCCCTCCTTTGTTCAAAGTAGTTATTACCCAAAGTCTAGCTCTATTAGTCTTTCTTTTGGCAGTATTCCTGTTATCTTCTTGGTGGAATTTCCCTTCCCTTCTTTAGCTGGAATAAAGCTGTTGTAGTCCACTAAGAGAGAAACCGAGGCACCAGCAATCCTTTTTAAAATGCTACTATAGTGGCTGGTCCCAGCTGCAGGTTTTTAGAGAAGGGAGCAGCTGAGGCCTGGCCCCTCTCGCTGTTCAGGACGGGTCCTCGTTTAGTTCCCCTTCTATCTGTGGCAACGCAGTGATGAGACAAGGCAACAGACAACTGAGCTGTCCCCCGTTAAAGGGTGCCACGCTGCCAGGGAAGATAAGGCCACAATACGCAGTTCCTGTGGGAACCCTGCTCTGCACAGGACACAGCACGCAGAAACACAAGCTGGGCTTTTCCCTCACCCTTTCATCACTCGTATCTTACATTGCAACTGTATGAAGTATGGCTATAGTCAGCTTGCTAAGACTGGAAACAATCTTGAAACTTGCCTGAACAGAGTTGTTTACATCTCAGTTGAAGCATTGCAACTTTTCTGTGCGCTTTGCCTGGACTGGCGACGTGTCCTGTTCAGTAAACGACATATTCCATCTCACAGCCACTTTGTGTGCTAAAACTCACTGGACCCCTCTCCTCACCAATTATGAGTATCCGTCCTCTTACAGATAAAACATCTGTAATTTGTTAAGCAGACAATTCCTTTGATTGTGTTGTAAAACTGTCAGCGATGATAAAGCAAAGCAGAGGATACTTAAGCACAGACCTCCAGAGCACCCCATCGAACTGCACCACGTGAGCGGAGACAGCAACAGACCATGACTGCGCTTTTTTTCTTTTTGCTACAGTAGTGACAATCACCAGTTAGTGCTGGCCTTACATTGAACTTTACCCTCAACACTTCAGATTTCCCAACATTAAAGAAGTATATAATATCTTCCACAGAGAAATGGGGTGCAAATTTTTTTTATTCCATCAAGGAGTGATTACAAAAAAAGTACACTGGTAAAAAGCAGATTCTGACAGTAACAAACATTCAGTAAACATTTTATTTAAATGCAGATAATCACAACATTCGGATACAAGAATGCTCACTTGTGCCTGGCCATTTTTGACTGTGAAGCTAGGGACTATATTATGATTATAACACACTGATCAGAATCAATATTTGGGGACAAGTTTAGCAAATGGAAAACTCAAATTAGAACAATAATAGCCACTTCAAAACTTATGATAAGACCAATTCAGAGCAGTTTCTGAAAGCTTTCCTGCCCTCCATCATCCAAAATACTTTGTTTTATATAGAGAGTTTCACAACATAAAGTCCCCCAGGAGAACTGAATGGTTTTTAAGTCCCTCACCTGGTTTATGGTCATGCTTGCTCTTCTGGCCCTTTCTCTAAGGCCTGAAGTCTTATATCTCTTAACTCCCAAGTCTGTAAGACACACAATACTTCATGTTTCTGTAAGTCTTTTTCAGTACTCACCTACAGGAGTCCTTAAACACATCTCCAAATGCTGTATCTTTCCTACCTAGCTGCTTCTAAGGTCATCTTTGGCTGTCATCTCCGCTACACTTACAGACTTCCACTGAAGCAGGTAATAGCCGGAAACCTCATCTTCTCAGTGCTGCTGTACAATCCTGTCTTACAGAACTGTTAAACAGTTAAACATCAACTGGGCAGAACTCCAAGTTTCAGGTAAAAATATCCTGTTGTGATCCGTTATTCCACAGCCCAAATGAAACAGAAGTAATTTGCAAAAGACAAGAAATCTCAGTACAAGAGAGCTGTGTTTGTGAGCTACTTTCACAACTGCGGGAAGCCGAACCATTTCATGAGTGTCACAGAAAGGGCCATCTTCTTTCTGGCCCCACAGCTGTAAGCAACAGAAAAAGCAGCAATGCAACAACAACAAAAAAAAAAAAGGCAGAACAAACTCCATGTTTATAAGTAGAAGGTTTTTTAACAAGGAAGGACACTTTAAAGCTTTAGTAAATTTGCTGTTTCATTCCTTCCACTTTTCCCTTTTTCACATGAAGGCACACATGTACATATACACACACGGAGATCCCACTCTGAGCTGGAGTCAGCTTACACTGAAGTGAAACATCAAGTAACCACTCTTACGCTGCTGAATGAAATGTTCATCTTAAAGCCAAGCATCAAAATGGCTGGCAGAAAAGTTTGTGCAGGCTTAGTTTAAGCTTGAAGTTCTAAACTTCAGTGATCCTCACCTGGATCTGTCCTTTTAGCTTTAAACAATGAGGGCTACTTACGACCCTAAAACATTTGAAAATGCAGCTCTTAAATCGAGATTTTTGTAGTTTATCAGGCAAAGCAATAAGTTTTCATCAGCCTCTCCTTGATTTTCATGTTCTACAATGTGGGCAGTGGAGCACATTCCATCATGGAGCATTAAGAAATTTTGGGAGTGATACAAAATAAGCTGCTGGACTAACATAAATCTTTTTTTAAAAACCTTGTATTTGTCTAGTAGCTCCATTATGGGTAAACTCACCTGCCAGCAAATAAATACTTCAAAAAGTTCATCTTAATTGCACCAAGGTTTAGATGCATCACCATTCACCCCATAAATATTGAAGGCCAAGACTAATTACCTTTCAAACTATGCAGGCACTGTTCCCTGGGATTAAGTGACATCATATGTACCAATACCCAAATGAACAGAAGAGCCGAAGGAAGACAGTGGTTTTCACAACAGCTTTAGCAAGAATTCATAGGTTGCATTGATTATTCCCCAGGACAGGACAGAACGATGGTAATTCAGATGGGCTCCTCTGAAAAGGTGGTTCAGTTTTCTACCACGTTCCAGCCAGATCTTCACAAAGACTTTTGAGAAGGACTGAAATTCACCACCAATTTGAGCTTGCATGCGAGTTTTTACAACATTCACTGGGAAAAACAAGAATCCCAGCATGGCACCCAACAGCCCTCCACAGATAAAGTCATTGACCAAATGAGTGCTGTAAGAAGTTGCTTCAGGCAGACACTGTTTTATAGGTCCCCGTAGGCCAAAGAAGAGTGCATTACTGGGTCCATTTCGGAGCAGAATAGGCACCAATCCCCGATAATATTCTCTCATCCCATAGACTTTCAGTACCTTGAAAGCCTGGTAAGTGTTTGTAAATTTATCGTGGTGTTTGTAGTCCTGAAGCAAAGTCTGAATCCGCTCAAAAGGTGTAAGAAGAGCTTCCGTGGTCCCTGCAAGCACCGCTGCCATGCTGCGAGTGAGAAGCTCAGGAGCACTCACATGGATATGGAGCAGGGAGGAGAAATCTTCATACAAGCCAAACATTAAAGCCAGCGTTGTTGTTTTCTGCATTAACGGAGGAAGGATGCCACGATAGAGGTTTCGAAGTCCGTCCTTCTGCAGCTGATGTACTGCATCCTTTGTTTTTAAACCATACAACTGCTGTCGAAAGAGGACCTTCTGGATGGGAAATGTTACTGCTATATTTGTGAAGGCTGCACAGTAGCCACAAAGATAATGTTTACCAGAGGTAGCCGTTACATCATTCCTTAGATATTCCTTTGAATTCTTTGGGGCAGAACTTTCTGAATCCATCATACTGTTTTTCTTACTGTAGTATATCTCAGTTCTCCTTCCCTACATCAAAAAAGAAAAGAACAAACATGAGCAGAGCCACAGCTTTTTTCACTCTAGTGGATCATTCAAACAGCACCTGGTATCTTACGTCTGAGGAAAGCCCATAAAATTTGAAGGAGAAAAGCAACAAATGCCAGATCTGACAGATGTACTGTTTTCTACTCAAGTCTCAGAGACCTGAAAAAGCGGCAGTTTTTCCTTTCTGTACACTTACAAATTAAAACAGAAAAAAAATGGGAAGGGCATTGAGATATGAACTCCTCAAGTGCTACATTAGAGCTGACATGTTAGATTTCCCCATTCACCGTGCAATGGAATTCAAACAGTGAAATGTCTACGCTCACACTAATAAAATACACATCACTTGGACAGTAGTGGTAGGGACAGAAGAGAGTCTAAGAAAAAAAGAAATAAAAAAATAAATAAAATACATGCAGTAGCATTACAAATTCTGATTATTTCACTCTGCCTTTCCCTGTGACAGAAAACAACAGATAACTTAAATAACTATTTATCATGGTTTATCTCAGCCAGCAACTAAGCACCACACAGCCACTCGCTCACTCTCCCCCTGGCCCCAGTGTGATGGTGGGGAGAATCGAAGAATCGAAAGGGTAAAAAAAAATAAAAGAGAAACTTGGGGGGTGAGATAAAAACAGTTTAATAATTATTTTTTGTAAGGGAAAAAAAAACAACACAGAGGAAAATAAAACCCAAGAAAAGTGAGTGACACCTGAAGGACGTGTAGTACACAGAAACAACATGGATTGCTAAAAGCAACCTGACAGATTATTTTGACCAAGTACACAAATTATTTTAAAACAAAACACATATGTATCTGGATTGGTTTTTCCCCTACAGTTACACACTATTTAGTCCTTTAAAGTCTGGCAAGTGAAAATGCCATCTAAACAATTCACAAAGACAAAATGTTTTTTCAATATGAGGAGTAGCACCAGAGACAGGAATTCGTATTAGATGGCTCATACACCATCCATTTATATACAGAAGCTCCCCACAAGCCAGGAGCTGATTTCAAAGTGCTCTGAGCAAGAGGGCACATGCAATCCTTTTAGACATCATGTTCCCTGTTCCAAGGTCTGTACGTTGGGTGCCTGCCACTGTCACCATCTTGTGGAATGCACATCCAGTGCTTCTAAAGAAGCATTTCAACCCATTTACCTGCCTAAACAACCATGGCCTTCAAAATGCTGGCATGCGACCCACTAGGTCTGAAAAACACAAGAATAAAGAAAAGGACATTAGCTATCTGATATTGCATTATATCTCTGTATTTGTAATACTGGTAAGAGACTGCAGTGCTGCCCATCATCCTGACTGCGTGGAACACACATGCTACCTACCAAGTCCTCCTGGCCCAGTCAGTTTGCGACTACCTTGGGAACTGAATGTTCATTCAACCAGTTCACTGGAGTAATATCACAAACTCACACTCTTTCACCATCAACTATGAGAAATATTCACCCTAAACAATTAGCCCAATCCTGAAGACACGCAGCCGTGCTGGTTAACCCGGAAGGTTCAGGGATTCGTTCGTTGGTTTCTCCAGCCCATCACCTACCGCTGTGACTGTCACCGGATTGCCTCAGGGCTCACCAGCCCACGGCTCCTCGCCGCCGCCGGTCGCCGGCAGCACCGAGCCCTTCCCGAAGCTTCCAAACCGGCTGCATTCCCGCCGCGGGTCCCCGCGCCGCCGCTGCGGAGGCCTCAGTGCCGCTGGGCCGCGGCGAGAGTCTGCCGAGGAGACTGGGCAGCGACGGCGGCCCCGCCGGGTCGCGGCACCAGGCGACCTGAAAGCGAAGGGGCGAGCACGGGTCAGGGACGCGGCAGCGGCGCCAAGTGGGTGGCCGCAGCAGGCCGGCAGGAAACAACGCCAACCCCTCCCGGGCCGGGGCCAGGACCGGCCGGGCCAGCAGCGCTGCGCTGCTCCCCGGCCCCGCGGGCGGCCGGCGGCCTACGCCGCGACTACGCTCAAGGTCAGTCCGGCAGCGCGGCGGACCGCGGGGCGGCGGCTGCGGCACCCGACCGGCGGGACGGCGCGGCCCCACCCGCTCCCGGTCCCGCCGCGCCTGCGCGGATGCCGCCACGACCAGACCGGGCCCCGCGGAACCGGGCCGGGCCAAGTTCCCATGGGCCCCGCCCGATGACGCACCTGCGGCCGTTGCCATGGCGATGGGGGCGGTACGGGACGGGGCGGGGCGGGACGGGACGGGAGCCTCCGCCGGCGGCCCGGCCCCGCGGCCTCCACCGTGCGCGCGCCGGGATGTGACGCAGCCGCGCCGCCGTGACGCACGGCGTGACGGTTTGCAGAGGGCGTGAGGAGCCGACGAAGAAGCCGAGTGCACTTCCCCTTCACGTGACCGGGGAGCTGGGCAGTGATGGCACCGCCCCCTCCCCGCCTCAGACAATCGAGCGGCGGCGAGGTCGGGGGCGGGGCGAGGCTGCCGCCCCGGAGCCCCGCCCCCAACCCTGCCCCCCGGCGCGCGGCGCGGGTCCCGCCGGGGCGGGGCGGAGGTGAGGCCGGCACTGCAGCGGCGGTGGGGGACCGGGAGGTGGGTTTGTTGCCGCCGCTCTCTGTGTCCCTCTCCTTCCCCCGCGGACCCTCCGGGAGACAGCCCGGGAAAAGCCGCCGGGCGCGACGGGGCGGAGGGAGGGCGTCCGCCGGCGGCGGGGGGCTCGGTAAAACTTCTGCCCTGGTTGGTTCGTCGTTCTCCGGCTTCCCGGGCCAGGTACCGCGTCTCGCAGGGGTTGTCCCGGGCTCCGGCTGCCGGTGGTCGCCGCACTTCCCCACGCTCCGGCGCCGGGCGCTCGGTGCGGGGCTGCGGGAAGGCGTCAGCGAGGCCCTCGGTGTCCCCCGGGAGAGGCGGCATCCTCCGCTCGCGGCTGGGATCGGCGCCAGCGTCGCCTCGCACCGGGGAGGGGCTGGGAGATACAAAGCACTGACAAAGTGTGTAATTTTATTGTTTTTTTGTTGTGGGGTTTGATTAATTTTAGTGACTTGGTGGGAAATGACAATGGCTCATTTTTATTTTAGTGTTTGTATTGTTACCAGAAAGTTTAACGGTAAGGCTTATTACAATTTAACCCATCATGATAACCCTGCAAAAGAGAGGAACAGCAAAGAGAAGATGGTGAGCTCTTTGCCTGCTTGAAAGGGCATCATACTAAGTCTTCCCTCCCAAGTTCTGCTCAAAACTCTCCCTCTTCCCATGTCGGACCCTGGTTTCCATGGCCTCATGATGCGCAAGCTGGGGATGTCATACAGGGGAGAGGCTCAGAGCTGCTGAGCCCCGCGGACCATAGTTGAGAGGGCCACAGCACTGCTGCAACAGGACCTTCCTTCCTGGCAGACTGTGAGGAGTGCTGCTGCGGGAGCTGGGCAACAAATCTGCATCTCCTCCAGCCAGGTTCAAGGCGGTGATTCCCCACTGGGTGCCTAGGGCATTGCATAGGACCCTCAGACAAACTAAGAACTTAGCTTCAAGGCAAGTTTGTGCTTTCTTGAACAGATTCCCTCACGATAGTTGCAGGATATCTGGAAATCAAGATGTCTGCAAGGAGAAGTAAAATTCCCCGCATTTGGTCAAAGAATATTGTTCATAGCACTAAGTGCTTGCCTGCCATGCCAGCCTGCATTTGTGAGAGAGGAAGGGAGCCTGGTTCCCGATGGCTTTTAACAGCATTGTATGAGAGATGAACTCTGGCAGTAGAGGGTAACCACAGCACTTGCCTGAGTGTGTTTCCTGGCATGTGAGTGGGCACATGGTCCCACCCACCCTGGCAGTGGTGAGGCAGGCAGGGGCGAAGCCAGAACCGCTGGTGCGGGGTCAGAGCCACTGCTGCCAGCAAAGGCTCCCCTGGACACTCAGCTGACCTGAAGCCATTCTGTGGATGTACACAGCTTTTTGTGGTCTTTGTAGGACTCCTACTATCCCGGAGCACTGATCTCCATCTGCTGCGTGCTGGATAATGTGCACGAAGCAGGCTGCTGCAGGGCGAGTGCTGCTGGACAGTGGAGCTCCCCGTTTTGCATTATTGTTTTCTCTGGTCACTGATAATAACACTTGACTCTCAAATACCAAGTGGTAAATTTTGAGGGGTACCTCCCTGTTTAGTGAAGCCGCTTGACCAGCGCTTTGTGGAGGGTGGTGGGAGGTCACCGAGCACATCAGGAGGCTTCTCTGCAGCTGCATGCACTGGGTGGGAGGTGGGGGCTGAAGTCCTGTGATCAAGGGGGACATTATGCCACTGGCACCCACCACTTCTCAGGGTAGGATGTGGGGAATAATGCTGGGGAGGGGGTGACATGAACTGGAGCAGAGGGGCGTGGTGTTGCACACCCTCAGCAGCAGCAGCCTCATGCCAGGATGGGATTGGGTCTCTGGCATCCACTATGAGCTGTGCCCATTTTGCTGGCGGTGCACTGCTGGAGTCATGAACAATTTCTTCTTGATCCCTCCTCTGCTCAGAGGGTCCTGCTGGTATCCCCAGCCGCTGGGCTGCAGGAGGAACTCAGCCCCTGGAGAAAGCTTCACACTTTTCCTGATGAGCCCTGTGTCCCAGGAAGGCATCGTGCCTGCAGGGGTGGCTGGCAAGACCTGTGAGGGCCGTCAGTCTGTGAGGGCTGATGGAGTGTGGTCGGAAAAGCCATGGCAGGGGACATGGCAATGCCAGGGGCAGAGGGTTGTGCTTGTTCTTGTGCAGTCTTTGAGCCCCAGGGCTAAGCAACAGAGATTTAACTGCCCTGAAAGAGCAGAGGCCTCAGAACAGCTTGTTTGGGCATTGCTGGCCCGTGAGCAGTGCTAGCAGCAGAGGGAGGGAGGGAAGGAGGCCTGGGGGCAATGGTGATGGGAGCACGCCACAGGGTGAGTGATGAACCCCGCTTGGTCAGAGCCTGTGTCTCTGCCCGAGGCATGCCTGCCTGATGCTGCATGCCTGCTTCTGTATGGCTCTGTCCCTGCAGAGCCATGTCTGGCGGGGGCCTGCCCATCCCCACAGGAGGGTGTCCCTGCCAGCCCGAGCTTACTTACCCCCATGCCCCAGCAGCTCTCTGGGCTCCCCACTGATGCTGTGTCCTGTCCTTCGCAGGTGCTAATGGAGGTCGGTATTCTGCCAGTGGAGCTGTGGCAGCTCATCTTCTCCTACCTGCACCTCCCTGACCTGGGCCGCTGCAGCCTGGTCTGCCGGGCCTGGAGCGAGCTCGTCCTCAGCCTGGACAGAACGCGCTGGCGGCAGCTCTGCTTGGGCTGCCTCCAGCACAGACACCCCAACTGGCCCAATCGGCCCGGTGTGGAGCCGCCGTCCTGGAGAGAGGCCTTCAAACAGCACTACCTGGCCTCCAAAACCTGGAGCAAAACCACGCAGGACCTGGACTCCTCCAACTGCCTCTCCCTCTTCCGCCGGCGGAAGTGCTGGCGCCAGCTCTGTGTGGGCGTGGGGGGTGAGTTCGGCAGCCTCCGGGCCGCCCTGGCCTCTGCCAGCCCCTACGACCGCCTGGTGCTGCTGCCCGGTGTGCACGAGGAGCAGAGCGAAGTGCTGCTGAAGGTGCCCGTGGAGGTGGTGGGGCAGGGCAAGTTGGGGGATGTGGCACTGCTGGCCAGTATTGACCAGCACTGCCCCACCGCCCGCCTCAGCAACGTGGTCTTCATGCCGGCCCGCTTCACCTCCCTGCTCTACAAGGTGAGGCTTGGCGGAGCGGGGACATCGGGGATGGCGAGACTGCCACGGCGTCACGACCGAGGGGTCCCCCGGTCTGTGGGCATCTGTAGAGCATGGCTGGGGGTTTCTGGGGCTCACTGAGGCATGGGCGCTCAGGGGCTCTGTCCTCTCAATGTCTACTCTTGGTTACAGATTGCCACATACGCCACACAAATTGCCACTAGCAAGAAAGCCTTTGATTAATAAAGCAAACATATATTTCAGGCTATTACAAATTACTGTCAGCAATCAATAATACAGTATCAATCAGTAGTATGGCAGCAATCAGTAATAGAAACAGCCAGTAATATTGCAATGAACAATATTATAGCAACAACCAATAACAGCAGCAAACAAGTAGGTAAATGCTATTACAGGTTACTGCAAACTTACCATCAATACAACAGCAGATATGCTTATGATAGATAAGATACTGATACAGATATGTAATACAATATCAAGAGAATTAGATTTCAGAAGGGGCCAAACCATCTGTCACAGGTAAATTATTAAGAGTGGTCGTTGTTGTGGGCTAAACTTAAAGGGTTTTATTAACGGTTAAATGATGATCAAATGATAATTAATTGATCATTGAATAATAATTAAATGGTAATCAAATGATGATTAAGCAAAAATTGAATAATAATGAAACACTGATTTGACAGTGATTTGACACTGATTTGAAGGATAATTTACACAGCGGTAAAACACTCTACTACTTGCTACACTTCCAGTAATTAAGCTGGATATATCAATGTCACTACGATACAATATACTTTTAGGCCTACTGTAAGACGTCACTTATCTCGTTATAGGTATCAGGTGCCAGGTAAGGCATCTCTCAGCCTCAAGGCATAACCTTGAGAGTCCCTTCTCGAGGGAGTTGGCTGCCCCGCAGCCTGCAGATGCACAGGAGGGCTCAGGGGGCTGCAGAAACCTATAGTGCCAAGGGATGGACTCGTAGTCAACCCCTGCTTTGGTGTTTGTGCAGGCGCGCGGCTGTAGCAGTTTTCGTTTTGTCAAAAACCTGAAAGTTTTAGTTTAGCTGAGCACCAGCTCAGGCTAGCACTCTTAGGTCCTGGTGAGATGCCTTGTCCCTGAGAAGACATGGCCCAGCACCCTTCTTGCGGTTGGCACAGCCGGGCTGGCTTCAATCAGGGCTACTTGTCAGTGGTGCCTGAACTGAAGCGCTGGTCTCTCGGTCAGGGTGGGTGCTTCTGTTACACTGTCTCAGAGAGGCACCCAGCCATCCCAGAGGCCGGAGGGCAAACCAGACCAACCCAAAAGCAGGGGTGAAGGCACCGGTGAAGTAACAGTCTCACATCAAAGATTGCCCCGTGTCACAGCCTGGCATCATCCATGCATCCCCAGCCGTGGTCTGAGACCTCGTAGCAGGTTCATGCAGAGTTGAGCCGGTTTAGGAAAGGAAAGGTATGTGCAGGATGGGACATTCTCAGAGGGCGAGAGAAGGGCTCCATTTTGGATAAAAATTAAGTCTTTTTAAGAGGATGTAGCACACCACCACTTTGAGCAACGAATAGGTGCTGTTAATTGCCATTTTTCATCTGGAACAGCCAATAGGTAAGATGTTTTTGTTCTTTCAGGGCAATTTCACTTTTCTGGACTGTTTCCGTTTTTCCAGATGATAAGTTGCCATTACAGTCCCTCGGTTTGTGCACTTGGTGGTGTCTCAGGATGTCTGGTTTCTGAGTACCCAGCTGCACCTCAGAGTCGCAGCTGCACTTCTCAGGGGTGTTTCTGGCTCCCAGCTCCCATGTGTTTTCCTTTGGTGATTTTCCCCTTCTCACCAGCTGCCTTTCCGACTGCCTGCATGGCAAGGCATGAGGGACCCGAGGGGCTGGGCGTGCAAGAGGCACCCCCGGGAGCCAGCTCTCCCCGTGGCATCTTCACACCAGCCCTGCTGCCCCAAAAACTGGGTGTGCTGGTGTGTGCTCTGTCCTCTGCCTGGGCTGGGAGCCCTCTGCCAGGATGCCCAGGGTCTCCTTCGGATGTAAGCTAGTACACAGGACCACGGGCCTAACCCTGCTGCCATGGTCAACCCTGACAACACTTTGATCCCCACCGGCAGCCGCTGACTGGTCCAGAGTGGGATGTGCCCAGTGTGAGTGCTGTGCCTGTGGGCTGTGCCTCCAAAAATGAGACCTTCCTTGTAATGAGTCAGCCCATCGTTAGTTATAATTCACCTTTTCATTTCCTTTTCACCATTAATTATGTGGCATATTTGACTTAATCAGTCTGAAGGTCTCCAGGAGAAAGGTAATGCACTGGCATGCAGTGGGGAAACTGAGTCACAAATCTGCTGAGAAAGTCCCTGTTTGTCTGTGGCCATGTGCTGAGTTGCTGAAGTGGACGTGTGGTGTCTCCTGCATTTGGCTGGTCCCTGTGACTGCGTTTCACCATTCAGGTGGTTGCTCCAGTCTCTGCGTGCAATGGGGTGATGGTACAGACCTTCAGCAGCTGCCGGTGGAACCAGAGCGTTCCCTCACAAATCTGGCAATGAAAAACAAATTACAAAAGCAAACTTAGGCCAATCCTACTGGCAGTCATTAAAACCCTGCAAGTTGCAATTTCAGAAGGGCTTTCACAAGCAGCCTCTCAGAACCTGATTTGATTGTGCCCCTTCTAATTAGCTTTTTTTTTTAATTTAAAAAAAGGAAAGTTTTGATTCAGTCTGAAGCAGGCTACCAGTCAGAAGGGATTTCTCTGTGGTTGTCTTTGGGTACAAAGAAATGAATTTCAATATCTATTTGCTGTATGACCACTTCTGAGAGTGTTCAAGGCTGAAAACAAATCTTGGGAGGGTGTGTTGGCTGCAAACTCAGGAAATCTCTGTAAAATGGCCCTAGATCGCCTGTCACAAGTTACTGATCCATCTGTTTTTAGTGTGGTGGACTAGGCAATTGAGGGATAACCTGGGAAGAGAAAGTAATGATTTGGAAGATTCCTAGTCAAATTAAGAGCACAGTGAAATTCCAAGCACACTACTCAGCTTTTCTGACCTGACTCCTCTGTACCTTGCTGCATTTCTGTTGGCCTTTTCTAAACCTAAGCAGAGATGTGCCCTGCCTGTGCAGGAGAGAGATATTTGGCCATGACAATCATCCTGGTGGTTTGCCAGCACCCGTAAATTGTAATGTGTATTGCCTAGCACAGCAGGAAGGCCATGGTAGGGATGGCTGTTCTGCAAGTACCAGCAGGTCAGATGGGAAACCACAGCCAGGGAACAAAGAACTGATGGTGTCTCTCCTGCTGCAGTGACACAATATAATGCCTGTGCAGCAGTATGGCACAAATTTTTACCTGTTTTGCTTTGGACTTGGCGCATCGTGAGTGCAGTGTCCTTCCACCGAGTATGCTAATGGCTCTAGGGAGAATTGTAGCTCTCCAGGCCAACCAGTTTTACCTATGTCTTCACCTGATAAACCCCTAAGACCATTAAAGAAGCCAGCTGGCAGCTACACATCTCTGAAGGTTGCAAACTATTCTGTACAGGGAGCGTTGCTAAGGCTTAGTGATCTTGGCACATCTAGGCCCTGTCTGCTCCCGTGCGTGACTGCTGTGCCTTGCTGAGACTGCAAAGCTGTGTCTTGGCAGGGAAGTTGTCATGGCAAGCAGTGACAAGTGGCGTTCCTCGGGAGTCAGTACTGGGACCAGTGCTGTTTAACGTCTTTGTTGACAAAATGGATGTTGGGATTGAGTGCACCCTCAGCAAGTTTGCTGATGACACCAAGCTGTGTGGTGCAGTCGACATGCTGGAGGGAAGGGATGCCATCCAGAGGGACCTTGACAGGCTTGAGAGGTGGGCCTGGGCGAACCTCATGAGGTTCAACAAGGCCAAGTGCAAGGTCCTCCACCTGGGTCAAGGCAGTGCCAAGCACAAATACAGGCTGGGCAGAGAAAGCATTGAGAGCCTGAGGAGAAGGACTTGGGGGTGTTGGTGGATGAGAAGCTCAACATGAGTCGTCAATGTGTGCTGGCAGCCAAGAAAGCCAGTTGCATCCTGGGCTCATCCCCAGCAGCGTGGGCAGCAGGGTGAGGGGGGGGGGGGATTCTGCCCCTCTGCTCTGCTCTGGGGAGACCCCCCTGCAGTGCTGCCTCCAGCTCTGGGGCACCAACAGCAGAAGGACACAGAGCTGTTGGAGCAGGGCCAGAGGAGCCCCCGGAGATGCTGGGAGGGCTGGAGCCCCTCTGCTGTGAGGACAGGCTGAGAGAGCTGGGGGGGTTCAGCCTGGAGAAGAGGAGGCTCCGGGGAGACCTTAGAGCCCCTGCCAGGCCCTAAAGGGGCTCCAAGAAAGCTGGGGAGGGACTCTGGATCAGGGAGTGGAGTGATAGCATAAGGGGTAATGGTTTTAAACTGAAAGAGGGGAGATTTAGATTAGATGCAAGGCAGAAATTCTTTGCTGTGAGTGTGGTGAGCCCCTGGCCCAGGTTGCCCAGAGAAGCTGTGGCTGCCCCGTCCCTGGAGGGGTTCAAGGCCAGGTTGGATGGGGCTTGGAGCAACCCGGGCTGGTGGGAGGTGTCCCTGCCCATGACAAGGGTTGTAATGGGATGATCCTTAAGGTCCCTTCCAACCCAAACCATTCCAGGATTCTAAGTTAAGGACAAGTTGACAGCAGGGAAGAAAGCCACTAGGTGCAAGATACTTGCTAACTCAGCTTGCAGCGCTGCATCTGTGCCTATGTGAGCTTGTTGTGTTGGTGACACTTGAACGCATATTGTGTTTATGAGTGTGAGCTTGTCTGCTTTGGAAGAACTTCATGGTGCATTCAGGACTGCTTTTTCTTGCTTTGTGCAATGATCTTGCTGTGTGCTTACTTTCCAGACAACCTCAGGCTACGTCCAGTTTGAGAATTGCAACTTTGAAAGTGGGCAGCTGCAGATTCATGCACCAGGGACGTGCCAGGTGAAGTTCTGCACCTTCAGCCAGTCCAGCATCCACCTCCGCAGCGTGGCCCTCTGCATCCTGGAGCACTGTGAGTTCACCGGCAGTGAGAACGCCTCTGTAACTGTGGAGGGCTGCCCGAGCTCTGACCGTAACTGGGCCTGCAAGCACCTGGCTGTGCTGGCCAAGTCCTGCACAGCGTCCATGCGGGAATCTGACCCAGCCAGCTGCCCGGTGGCCAAGTGGGACGGCTGGAGGGAATCGCTGCTGAGGCCAGTGAGAACATGCGAGATTGTGGTAGGGGAAGAACGAAGCAGTTTCCTCTCTGCTGCAGGTGCTCAAGCCCTGGTTGGCTCAGCCCAGGAGGACACTGAGTTTGGAGAGAACCTGCGAGCAGCAAAGGAGGAGGAGGAATACCCGGCCCTCGACTCAAACTCCAGTGACAGTGACTTACGCAGCGACGATGAAGAGGATGCTCAGGCTGTGTACAAAGTGCCCAGCCCAAGTCACACCCTTGCTGATGTTATGGACAGCAAGCTTCAAAGCAACAGACTGCATGCCCTTCAGAGGGACCTTAAGCTCAAGTCTCTGCAGCAGGAGCTGCAGCAGGACAAGGAGGCCCAATCTTTGGCAAACTCTCTGCAAGGCTGCATCATCCGACAGTGCCTTTTCAGGGACGGGAAGGGAGGAATATTCATTTATTCACAAGGGCAAGCAAAAGTGGAAGGAAGCATTTTCAGGGATCTGACCTACGCAGTACGCTGCATACAGAACAGTAAGGTGCTGTGAATGATGCTGCGAGCCCTCTTTTCTCTCCTTCCTGCTCCACCAGCTCCTTTCCTATACATGGTTTGGGTTAACCAGCCCAAACGAAAGGCAGGTCACTTGCAGCCACCTGCTTTCTACATGCAGTAACGTAACTGCAATTGTAGGCATTAACTCAGTGGCATGTTGGGGTCATGTAGTCAGGCCCACTCTACCTGTTAATTAAACTCTCACCCTGTAAAAGTGCTGCTAGTTATCATCACCTTTGCTGCACCCAGCACAGCCCATACCACAGATGCAGGGAGTTGGGGACTGCGGTGTCAACCCCTGGTCTTGCCCCTTGCCATGGCCAGTCCTGGCAGCTTCAGGAGAGCCTGCAGGGGTGGTGCCTGCTGCAGGCAGAGGTGAGGTCTAAGGAGGAATTTTGGCAGGGGACATGTGCTGGAGGCTGAGCTGAGGTTTTCCCTCAACACAGCATCATCTAACCCTGCACTTGCCCAGAGGTCTTTGCCTCTGTGCCTGTGCTCCTCTTCAGATGGGACCGTGACATCAGGGACTCGGGGAAAATCACACTGCCAAAATCCCCAGTGCTGGCGGTGTTGGGAGGGCTCAGTAGGCCCCTCTCTAGTCGGCTGCCCAGAGCAAGAACACCCCCACCACTTGGTCAGGGCAACCCAGGTTTTAGGCCCATTTTTCGGTCTATCACTTCAAAAGACTGCAAATAAAAGTTTTGTGCAGGGGGATGAAGGGGAATGTTTATCCACCTGGTTCTGGGAAAGGGCTTTGCTGTGGTGATGCTGTCTCCCCACCTGCAGTCCCCTGCTTCTTGGCAGTGGGGGACAGCTCCTTTCTTTCCAAGGGATACCTGTACCAGAGGTGCCCTCCCAAAGGCTGCCCCTCGGATGCAGAATGGCAGCAGGAGGGAGCAGAGGCACCTCGAGTGGCTCTGCTGTGCTGCGCAGCCCTCTGAGCTGCTCACTAGGAATTAGCCCAGAGGCTGTTGTTGAGAGGTGGGCGTCAGAGCATCAGGTGATGGGACAGTGAGAGGCTTGGCTGTGAGATGCGGGCGAGGTGCGACACAGAGCAGGAGAATAGCAGAGCTGGCAAGGGCTTGGTGTCCTTGTGCTGGCCAGCCCCAGCCAGGGTCTGGTGTGTGGGACGAGCTGCAGCGGGTGCCTGCTTTTCTTGCCTCCCGTAGCTCCCTCCCCAGGCAGCCAAACGTGAGTGATGAAGACAGGCAGCTGGCAAGCCCTGCTGAGCTCCACATTTAGTGGAGAGATTGAATGAAGCACTTTCCTGGAATGAGCAAATAGAAGGAAGTATAATTTGATCTGTGTTGCTCATTGAAGTAGGATATGCAAAGGCAATTTGTAGGTTATTTCTTAGCACTTGCAAGACGTGTATTTAAGACATGATTTATTTGGCTGGAAAATTTTAAAGATTGCTCCTGTGTAAATATTTAACTACTTATTTGCTTAGAGGAAACTAGGTTGTTATGAGTGGTGTCAGTGACTTCAGTTTGCTGACTGGGCCATTTCTGCCTCCAAACGGCAGGATCTCTGTTCTGACGGTGCAAGGTGATGGTAAGGTTGGGCGCTGAGCATGTGTGTAGTAGCAGCATCATGGGGGACTCGTGGGAGGCTCTGTGGCATTTGAGTGTCACCCGCGAGCAGCTCTGAGCAGCAGAGTCAGGAGGCAGCCTGCTGCCGGCTGTGTACGGAGAGGGTGCCAGTGCAAACAGGGACTGCCCAAGTGTGGATGGGGCAGGTCTGTTGTAGCACGAGTGGTGTGGAGATGGGACGGGGAATGGTCACTCACTGTGCTGCATTGCAAGCGCAGTGCAGTGAATGAAGCCGTTGGGCACACCTGAACACGGGCTTTGTCAAGTGTAGGGAAGTGTCAGGCCAAGAGGATATCTTTGCTCTGGCTGTGTAGCACCAAGAACTGCAGGTCCCCATCCCTAAGCGGACCCATGCCAGTGGGTAATGCCAACAGGCTTAAAAGGAGCACTTTTGCACACACACTGAACTTCCTTTCAGCTGGCCTGCGTGCCTGGCACACCCTGGGTTGTGGGACTGGCAGAGGGGTCATAGATGCACAGAGGCTGCAGAAAGGAGAGCTATATCCTTTGGTCATGTCCTCTTCCTCATCCTTCTAACTACAACTGCAGGTGCTTCTCCTCTTCCCTGCAGGTTATCATGCTGAGGAATGACATCCACCATTGCAAAGCATCAGGGATATTCCTGCGCCAGTTGGCAGGAGGCCTGATTGCAGACAACAACATCCATTCGAACTGTGAGGCTGGAGTGGACATTCGTAAGGGAGCCAACCCCCTTGTTCTGGTATGTACCCCTCAAAGCTGTGCTGGAGGGGAATACACTCCTCCTCTCACATGCTGTTTTGCTCTGAGGGGCAGCAGGGACCTGTCTCCCAGTACAGAAAACACTGACCTTTCTGTTAGCTTTGCCCTTCAGCCTGTTTCTTAGGTTTTAGCTAACCCCAAGGGCAAAGCACAGCAAAGCGCTGCCTGATGGTACGTGCCTGATGGTACATCTGGCTCTATTTGATAGTGTGTGTCTTAAAATTGCTGTACACTGAGGGAAGGGGAGGGGGATGTTCCCCTGTATAATGAGTGAACTTGTGCAAGCAAGGTAGTAAATCGGCACTATACTGTAAGTTGTTTCTCCCACACTGGGATTCGTATTGTCTGCTCTGGGGGCTGGTGGAGAGTCTCAGCTCTCTGCTCAGCCTCAGGCGGAGGGGAGCAGCAGTTCACTTTCCAGCAGCATGGCTTTTCCTCCGAATCAGTAGTGTCCCCAGCTCTGCAGCAGGCGACCTTGTCCCTGTTCACTGAATGCTGTATCTGTAGTTATCCCTGAAGGAACCAGGGCCACAGTGTGCGGGGGGAGGCAGAAAGGTAGATCTAAACTGCATCCAAGTGACCCTGTGGCTGCATTGAGCTCTCTGTGTGAGCTCTGCACAGGAGATGGGGCAGGCAGAGCTGCAGCCCCATGGAGGAGGTGGCAGCTCAGCCGTGGAGTTGCAGGCCGTGTCTGGCCTCAGATGCATCTTTGAGCTGCTGTTTGTTGCTTTGGCTGGTTTGTCAGTTCCTACCCCGCCACTCTGTAAGACACTGGCTGGGACTGCTGTCCTGCTCAGTGGGTCCCAGCGTGCTCCTGCCCTCACAGGTGATGTTGGCCCCTGTAGAGAGAAGCAGCCATGTGGCTGTTGACAGCAGTCATTCAGGCTGTGCAAAGTGCTGTCTAGCAGCTTGAGAAAAGGCACCATGCTGTAATGCTGAGCCCCCCGCATGGACTTCTTCCTTCAGCTCCTGTGGGGTGCCACTGAGGATCTTTTCCTCTTGGTGGCCATGGGGTGGTGTTGGACTTGCAGACGGGCTGCAGGGAACAAAGCATCTCCAGGTCCAGGGCAGCCCTTGGAGATGGCAGCAGGAGCTGCTGGAGGAAGCAGAGGCTGCAGGCATGATGGGAAGGGAAATTGGGCATTGTGTACTAGAACCTCAAAGAAAGGTAAAAGTTAAGTGTGTCTTGACCATATGAGACTGATTTTTTTGGCAGCTATATTAATTACCCTTCTGCCCTTTTCCCCAGCAGTGTTGGGAGCTGTTGCTTTTCTCTGTGGTTGCTGTCTCCTCTTGCTCACTTTTATGAGTGACCTTCCTTCCTTTTGCTTTTATTTTCTCTACATGTGCAAAAAATAAAACTGTAGTGCAATAAGATACACAGTGGCCTTCGCTCAGGCATTGTCGTCGCTGGCAACGGAAAAGGCATCATCCGTAGCAATCAGATCTGTGGGAATAAAGAAGCTGGCATTTATATTCTGTATAATGGAAACCCTGCTGTGAGGTATGTTAGCTAGCACTGACCTCTCTCTGTCCTCCTCCTGTTAAGAATTATTCCTCCCACTGTGCACACTTTTCTTCTCTTTTTTTCTATCCCCACCATAGAGCAGAAATAGGACCATGGTGCATTTAGTGCCTTTCTGTGACTTCCCTCTATCCGCTTGCTGCACCCAGGTCTTTGCCAAGTACCAGTCCTGGGTTTTCTCCCTGGATCTGAGGAGGACATGGGCTGTGTTCAAGATGAACAACTCACACGTGTCATGGTGCTTTTTGCAGGCAAAGGGGAAACGGACCTCGGCACTCCAGTCATTGTTACTCTAATTTGCCTTTCTGCTTTAAACACCTGGAGCTACTGACGTGTGTGTTTAATACCATTCGGTTTAGATGTTGGTATTGGTGTCTGGCAGGCTTTCTTCAGGTTGATGCCATCAGCTTTACCTGGTGGTATCAGCTGGTAGCAATGAACCCAGTAATGGGATGGCAGCTGGATCACGGTATTGATTGCAGATGTAGGGGGCATCTCATCTGTACTGCCACCCCTTCCCACCTCTCACTGTGCCTGTGGGTGATAAGGAACAGGGGGGTGACAACTCACCGCGGTGCTGTAGAGCAGGGTAGGGCACAAAGGGAAGAAAATGGTTGCCTTGGATCAGGCCCATAGTTAGAATGTAAGCCTTTGTGCTGGAAGTTTTGTTAATTAACAGTGCTTCAGCCTCGAGTCCTGCAGACCTAATGAAAGCAACTTCTTTCTTGCAGGCGCCTCTGCCAAGTCACTTGGTCTAGGTTGGGACCTGGGGAGGAGAAGTCAGCACCAGATGTACCAGCCCTGAAAACCCAGGGTACAGGGCTGCTTTCCAACAAGTGCTGTCTCAGAGAGAGACTGATTTCTGAGAGAAGCGGTATTGTAATGGCAGGGCCCAGCAGTGCAGAGGAAACAGGCTGCAGGATGGAGAGATTCACTATTCTTCCCTCCATACTTTCTCACATTGTTTGCAACCCCAGCTTACACCCATGACTGACGTATGACCATCCATGCCTGGTGGCATGAAGGAGATGATGGGGAGGAGGCAGGGAGGAAGGTCGGTGGGAAAACACCTTTTTTCTCCTGACCAGCCTCCCATTTTGGAGGGGACCCCCTACTCCACTGCTGCGTGCTGCTCTGTGCTGCCTTTCGTCTGCGTTGGCTTGAGGCAGGCTCCAGCACTGGCCCGGTGCTGCCACGTGCAGCTGTGTTGAGCATGGGGCTCAACAGGGGCCATCGGCATGACTGGATCTCACCGAGAGGATGACGTATGCCAATGCAGGCAGGCAGGGCTGGCAGCAGAGGGATGATTATAGTAGAAGTAATGTCCTTTGCTGGGTGCCTTTTCCACAGCTGGAAACAGAATAATGTTTTGCCCGTTCCTGAGAGCTGCAAGCCCACCTCCATCCTGTGTCACTGCCTGGCTGGGGGACAGGTTTCAGTGCGGCATTGTAAGGGACTCTGTGCAGAAGGCAGGGAGGTGTCCTTTGCAGAAGTGTGGGTGCCAGGTACCATTTTTAAGCATGATACAGCCCCTTGGGCACGTACGTCTTCCAGTCAGAGGTACCCTCTGCAGCAGCTAAAAAGCTGGGTAAGACCACGTCCACTGCTGTGCTGAGGCTGGAAGATGCTGAGTGTGTGGTGCCCGGTGGTGCAAGGCGACTGCCAGCTCCCCTAAGATGGTGAGCACAGCCCTGGAGGGCACCAACCTGCAGCAGTGGGACTTGGGCAGCCAAGAGCCCCTGCCTTGTGTTCCTGGGGGATTGCCTCTGGGATGGTTTCACAGCTTCTCTTCCTCCTTACTCTCGCAGCTGCTGGTGCAAGCATGGATTTCAAACCTTGTGGGCTCTTCTCACCCGGTCTCTCTTTCTAGAGGCAGGCACGTGTGTTGCACCAGATCCTACCAGCCCACCAGAAACTTTCCATTCTCTGTGTGCAACTGATAGCCTGGTTGCTCTGGCAGGGCATCGGGGGCTTCCCTCCACTGCCAGAGCGAGCAGCTGTGCCCGAGCATGCAGCTGCAAGTGGAGAGGCAGCCATGCCAGGGCAGCTGAGGCACTAGCCTCCTGGTGAGGCAGGGTGGCTCCTGCTCTGCCTGCCCTTGTCCCTGGCAGCAGGACAGCAGCATGAGGTGCTGTGCCTACCCCTCCAGTCCAGCCAGTACTGGTGATGGTGTTGCTGGTGACCGCATGTCAGGTGCTGCTCTCCCACCCTGGCTTACTGTGCAGAAGCTCCTCCACTCCCTTCGCAGCCCAGGGGAAGTGGAGCCATCTCTGGTGGGCACTCCTGGGTGGATGCTGGGGCAGAGTCTGTGCCAGGTACTGTGCTTGGCTGGTGATTTTTCTTCGTGACCAACTTGATTGCTCTCCTGCTCTGAACCTCAGCAGCAAGCCAGAGATTCGGGGTCATGTTGTGGAGGAGAAGCTGGTGGTGGGCTTGAGGCTCCTGGGCTTCGTTCCTCCTGGCAGGCTCCCTCTGTGGGAGCCCAGGGGACAGCAGGTGACACCTCTACTCGGGCATTGGGGCCCACATGTGCTCTCCAGGCCATCATTCCCAGTACGGCACTGCCTCTGCCACTGCCACTGTGTTCAATGTTTCCCACCATCAACTGTGATTGCCGTCTGCCCACTGGCTTCAGGGCTGCTCTTGGAGCAGCAGTCCCATGGCTGATAAAGCCTCTCCCCTCCTCCCGCGGTGGGGAGGATGGGGGAAATGGGCTAAAGACCTCACAGACTCCTCTGTGGTATCCATCTGCTATGTGTTGTGTCTCCCACACATCTCCATGGGGGCACAGGGGTCTGCAGCTGGGAGCCCCCTGCTCTATGCTGCCCATGGGGGAGGGAGGCTGTGGCTGCTGGCAGCATGGGGTCTGCCGCCCCCCCAGCGTCTGCCTGGTGCTGGGGGACCCAAGCATGCAGGGCAGTTTGCAGAGGAGCGAGTTGAATCCTGAGGAGAAGGAAAGTCCATCTCAGGGTGGGTGTAACTGTGGGTGCAGGTAGCTGGCAGGGTGGAGAGGCCAGGCTGCAGGAGGCAGCGCTTGGTTCTCCCCGTCCCATGACCCCTGCAGCTGTGGCCACTTCTGGAGATGGTCTGACATGGTGGCTATTTGGGTGTCCCTGAGCACCTCCTGTTCTTTGAATGATCTTATTGACAGGTGTTTCTCCGTGCCTCTTTTGTGTTATTCAGCTCCTTGAAAAAGTGGTCCAGCTGTTGGTAGCTCTGCTCTGCTTTGCATGTACCTTCCCCGCTGCGCTTCCCTCCTGCTGCCCTTCACTCTGCGGCTAGCCCCTGTCCAGCTCTCCCTGCTGGGCACAGGCAACAGGCTGTGGCAAGTAGCCAGCCAGGGAGACCGGTGCCTCTACAGAGACCCGCTGCACCAGCAACACTGCTGCTGGTAACTTTATTTTCTTCTTCTACTTCAGTGGGAACCATATTTTCCAGGGACTGGCTGCTGGAATAGCAGTGAATGAGAACGGCAGAGGCCAAATCACAGGTATGGCGATGAAAATGGTGGTGTTGTGCGCAGTTTGTTTCTGTCTTTAAGCCTCTGTCTGTTTGCTTGATTGCATAATTTATCTTGTTGTGGTTCTTGAGTGACTTTATTACAATAATCACCTGATTTGCGTTCTCTAGTTGGCATTTCTGCTGTTGACGGACGGAGCATGTCTTTCTGCAGCGTGTCCTCCAAATTATTGTTCCTGGCACAGCTGGGACATGGAACTGTGCTCCAGAGCAATATGGCATGTGGACTGCTTTTTTTCCCTCCCGTGCCATCCAGTTTATAAGCTAAAGCTGTCAATGACATTTTCCTACTGTTGTGGAACCTCCGAATGCTTTCCACTCTGCCCTGCACCTCAGAGGACAGGGAGGTGGTGGCTACTGGAACTGCTAATGATGGCTGTCCTGTGCGGGAGAGCATTGCCAGGGGAATGGGGGAACGGGGAAGGTCCTGATGCTTGGGTTCTGCCACAGGCAATGGGAGCTTTTTGATGGGGACAGGTCTCAGCTTGCCAGGTCTCCTTGCTCTTCTGTGGGCAGGAGGCCAGTGTGGTCACCTCATCCTCCCTGCCTGGCCCTAGGGAACATCATCTGCGAGAACCAGTGGGGTGGAGCAGACATCCGCCATGGGGGTGACCCTGTCCTCAGGAGCAACCTCATCTCCTGCGGCTACTCAGATGGTGTGGTGGTGGGCGAGCGCGGGAAGGGCCTCATTGAAGGAAACGTCATTTATGGTAAGCAAGCAAACTCAGGTGGAGAATGATTCTCGCCTTCTACCCCGTACTCCTGTCCTCTCGGGCTTGCTGGGGTGCCTTTTACCTCCAGGGCTCTCCAGAGTTGTGGTGGGTGTCCAGGAGGGGCTGTGGTGGGTGCCCAGGAGGGGCTGTGGTGTGAGCTGCAGCTCAGCCTGCAACAGACGCTGGGGAATACACCTGGGCCCCTGGGAGGAAACCCAGCTCAGTGCTCCCAGAGCCACTTGCTCCCTGGCCCCAGAGACTCCCAGTCCTGCAGGAAGAGAGACAGGGCACACGGGTTTCCAGCACTGTGGTGCCTATCGGTGGTGAAGCCACCTGTGTGTGGGGCCAGTGGACAGGGCTGTGCCTGGCCATCCTGCAGAGCCCCAGGGCAGCGGGTGTTTACCTCCTGATCGCATGAGTTAAACCACGGGATGTGAGCTGGAGTCAGAGCATAGACAGTGCTGGGAGAGGGTGGAGGTGGGTAAATGAAGGCACTGAGCCCATGGACTTGAGTTGGCCCACCAGGACCAAGTCAGGGCCAAAACATCTCCGTGAGCCCCTGACATGTAGGGTTAGCCTTCATGTGTGCTCAAAGAGGATATCCTCCATCCCACCTGCACCACATGTGGACTACCAGGTGCTTTGGGGACAGGCTGGGGGTCTCCAAGCACTGCTGAGTTGGTGGGCTATGCCACCCCGCTCTGCAGGCAACAAGGGCTGCGGTGTGTGGATGATGTCCTCCAGCCTCCCGCACCTCATCAACAACCAGATCAGCCACAACAGCATCTACGGGGTGGCGGTATTCTGCCACAAGGACAACACTGGTGACTACCCCCCTGGTCAGGGGGGCAGCGAGAGCTTCCAGGAGGAGAGGGACGGTGCTGGTGGGGAGAATGATGCCGACAGCGAGGAGGAGTATCCAGCTGCCCGGCGTCCCATCAGCGTGGCGCTGGTGGAGTTGAACAGCATCAACCACAATGGAGGTGAGCTCAGGGCCTCTGGCTCTTCCTGGGCTCCAGGAGAAGGGGTGGCATGCAGGATGGTGTGTTGTCCTGGCCCATCAGCACTGGGGTCTGACAGGGTCTTCCTCAGCGGCCACTAGGCCAGGAGCACCCTGGAGAAATGGTGGGCTGAGACCCGAGTGTGGGTGGGTTTTTGTCCTTAAGCTCCCAGTTGGAAAGTCATATTGTGACAGAAGAAACTGGATAGCTTTTAGAAACAGAAATACATTTGTGGTGGTCATGACTGAGGCTGCAAGCTCTTAATCAGCATTTCTTTGGTGGCAGCTGCTGGGCTGCACATCAAGAGCAGCGAAGCGCTCAACATCATTGCCAATGTAATTCACGCCAATGGCGATGGCGGGGTGGCTGTGCTGCAGAGCAGCCAGCTGACGCGCATTGCAAACAACAGCATCTCCTGCAACAGCCGGGGAGGCGTGCTGGTGGAGGCCAACTGCCAGGTGGAGCTGTGTGGCAATGGCATCTACGAGAACAGCAGCCATGGCATCGTCTCCAAGGGAGAGGGCGTCATCGCAGAGAATGACATCATCGGCAACCACAGATGTGGCCTTCAGCTGCTCCAGGCAGCAGACATGAAGGTGTGTTCTGCAGTGAGCTGAGGGGGCACCGACCTGTGCCTCCCTGCAGCCAGGGGCAGAGGCGAGTCAGCCTGCTGCTGCTGCCCTCCCTCCCTGGGTGCGGGGGAAGCCACCAGGACAGGAGGGACTGCCCTGGCATTGCCAGCAGGAGGAGCAGACAATCAGGATCGCATCCTCAACCCTGTGATTAGAGAGGGTGTAATTTCCAGGCTACATTAGAAGCATGTCCCACCGTTCAAGGGAAGTTGTCACCCATCTCATTTGCCATCGGGAGGCTGCAGTCTGAAAAAGGGTCAAAAGGGAGTTGGAGAAAAGGGAGAGGGTCCATTGCAGAGCTACCAGGATGGGCAGGTGCCAGGAGGCATGACTGATGAGATGAGGCAGAGGGAGCTGGGGTCAGTCTGGCAAAGAGAATAGAATCATTCAGGTCGGAAAAGACCCTTGGGATCATTGAGTCCAACCATCAACCCCACTCTACAAAGTTCTCCCCTACACCACATCTCCCAACACCACATCTAAATGACCCTTAAACACATTCAGGGATGGTGACTCCACCACCTCCCTGGGCAGCCTATTCCAGTGTCTGACCACTCTTTCTGTGAAGAATTTTTTCCTAATGTCCAGTCTAAACCTCCCCTGTTGCAGCCTGAAGCCATTCCCTCTTGTTCTGTCGCTAATTACCTGTGAGAAGAGACCAGCACCAACCTCTCTACAATGTCCTTTCAAGTAGTTGTAGAGAGTGATGAGGTCTCCCCTCAGCCTCCTCTTCCTCAAACTAAATAGTCCCAGCTCCTTCAACCGCTCCTTGTAAGATTTATTCTCCAGGCCCGTCACCAGCTTTGTTGCCCTCCTCTGCCCTTGCTCCAGCACCTCGATATCTCTCTCGTATTGAGGTGCCCAGAACTGGCCACAATACTTGAGGTGTGGCCTCACCATTGCTGAGTACAGGGGGGCAATCACCTCCCTACTTCTGCTGGTCACACTATTTATACCACAAGCCAGGATGCCATTGGCTTTCTTGGCCACCTGGGCACCCTGCTGGCTCATATTCAGCTGCTTGTCAGTTAGAACCCCCAGGCCCTTTTCTGCCAGGCAGCTCTCCAGCCACACTTCCCCAAGCCTGTAGCGATGCATGGGGTTGTTGTGGCCCAAGTGCAGGACCTGGCACTTGGCCTTGTTGAAGCAAATAAATAATGTTACCGAGCCCAAAAATCTGTTTAATATAAAGTCCCCTCGTCAAGGGTGTATCAGATATTAAACTGATAAGAACAGATACTACACTTGATCTTAACCAAAAGGCTGAGGAGGCCAAAGGGGATCTAACAGCAGCCCACAGCTACCTGAAGGGCAGTCAAAGCCAAGGCCTTCTCAGCAGGGCCAGGCAGTACAACAAGGATCAATAGCAGAAGTTGCAGTCTCCCTGGACCGTGGGAGGTCCATGCGGGAGACTGGGGGAACCTTCTTGCCTTGGAGGGCAGTGCAGCCCTGCGACAGGTCACAGAGCAGTGTGGAGTCACCATCTCTGGGGGTTTCCAAGCTTTGGCAGGAGAAAGCCAGGGCTTCTCTGCTCTAGTGCTGTAGATAGTCCTACTCCAGACCTTCCTTCCACCAGTCCTCCTTAACTCCAGGTTTTTCGTGGGCATTCATCGGGAATAGGCTGCAGCAAAGTTGGCAGAAATTGTTTGAGGGAAGATATAGATGTGAATTAAATAAACATTTGTTTTTAATCAGGCCAGCAGTGCAAAACTAGAGTGCACTGCTCAGAAGAAAGTGACATTTCCAACCCTAGTGGGTTGGAAGTATGTCACATCCTAACACCTGTCGAGAGGTTTAGAAGTGCTCTGTAGGGCCCAGGAGGAGGAGGTGAGATCTTCCTTAGCCTCAGCATTGTTGGGTCCATGCTTGTTATTGCTCACATGCAGCAGGAAAGCACACACATACCAGGGGAGCTGGCCATCTTGCCCCAGAGCGCTCGGTGCCCACAATGACAGGAATGTGAAAGGAGGTCTATTAGCAGCAGCTGCTTTTCAGGTGGGCAAGTGCATGAGGGAAGGGCTCGTGCAAGCTCACGCCATTGCTCAGTGCCAAAGGAAAGAGTACATTTTCAAGTCCTATCTCAAGGCTGTATCCTCTTTGACAGTGGTCCACAGGTGGCTTGTCACATCTGTCTGATGCTTAAGTCTTGGTAAAGGACAGCTCAGTCATCATTTCCCCACATGTGGATTCACAGGTGGCTTGTAGGAGAGACTTCTCTTCCCTCAGGGCAGCAAAGGGAATCCTGTGCATTTTGGTGCAGTGACGTTGAACAAAGTCCATCTTCTCCCCTGTATTTAACTGAGTTCACAGTCAAGTGGGTGATCCCGTAGGTCTCTGTTGGAAATTTGCAGGCTGTGTGAGCTGTGCTGAAGAACTGGGGTAGCTGGCATCTGAACTAGGTTTTTTGGAAGTTAGATGCAGTGTTCCAGCCAGTTCCCAAGGCTAGTACCTGGCTCAGGGTTGCCTCCGTTCTGTTCTTTGTTGAGGTGAAGCCATTGTGCATCAAAATGGCAGATAAATACAATTTAACCCATCATGAAGGACCCCTAAAATGAGCATACAGAAAGTCCTGCCAAGACAAATGTTCTGCCTGAGCCCTGCAGGGGCTGCAGACTCCTTTTGAAAACCAGGCCCGTAGAAAAATATTGTCCTCTGTACAAGAAGCTAAAAACTGCTGCAATTTCTATGGTCCCAGCTGTCCAGTGTCCTGGAGCACACAGGCAGGATTCATGTTGCAGAGTGCATTTGGGGAGCAGAACAGGGGGCACAGGTCCCTGTTGAGGGACTGGCGATGTTGTCGTGCTGTCGTTTCTTGTCCGTCCACTGGCAGAGCCCAAGAAGTGCCTGAGAGCAGGTGAGATGGTGTGTGGTGCTGGGTGGGGAGGAGCATCACAGTAGCTGTTGCTGTGGATCCAAGGAGGAGAAAGTACTGAACTGACCCCCAACTGATCTTCCAGATGGTGGCACAGTGAGAGCTGTGGCCTTGAGTTTCTTGGGAAGAGGAGACTCCTAAGTGCTTTTTTCGTATACAAAGCAGTGACAGCCTGTAAGTACAGCCATTTGAAACCTGGAGGGCAAAGAGAAGCAGTAGGTCCATGTTCAGCTCACGTTCAGCATCTGTGCTTGCATTTCACCAGTGGGTTGGGTACCAGCTGCAGGGAAGCTTGCAGTATCTAGCACTGATGGCAACTGAGCTGCCAGGTGGGGCCACCAATGAGGTGTGGAAGGCCTTGGGAACGCTTATGTGCGCATGGCTACAGCACATCCAGTCTGAACCCTTGGTGTGCTCCCAAACTGCCAGGGAGTACTTGTGAGCCTGTGGAAGAGCTTATGGTTTGCTTTTGTGTTGATCAAAGAGCCATATGAACAATGTCCTTCTGCATGGGCCATCCCATCTAAAGCTTATTTTGCAGGTGACCAAGAACAGGATCCAGTCCTTTCGGGACTATGGGATTGCTCTCTTTGATGAAGCCAAAGGCCTGGTGCAGGAAAACCTCATTTTCCAAGGGAGATCCAAGAAATCCATTTTGCGACCAATATTGAATGCAGAGGATTGCATCATCCAAAACAACATGCTTCTCACCTTCAAGAAAAGGTGAGGCCCCTGACACCATGGGGTGCAGTTGTGAACTTGGAGCCACCGTTGTGCTCCTGTGTTAGGTAAGCACTGCAGGGCTCTGCTTTGTAGCTCCTCTGCCCAGCTTCCCAGTCCCTCCTGACCCATGGCACCAGCTTCACATGTGTGTTGAACTATTGCAGGTGAGGACTGCAGAGCAAGGGGAGCCAAGAGGTTCCTCATGGAATACCTCTAAAGCAAACCGAGGAGATTGGATTATTCCTTGACAGGCCAGTGTGGGTCTTCAGGATGTCTCTGGGCATAGGGACGTCTGCCCTGTGACTGGGCCAGCTCATTTTCCTGCGCAGTGCTGCCTTTGAAGCCTGGCTGCTGTGTTTGGATACTGCACTGCTGTCCCTGCAGTACGGACAGCCCCGGAGTGTTTGTAGCCTGGGCCATGAGAATCGGAGGAAGGAGGAAAGGCCAGAGCCACCCCCAGTCTGCATTGTGCTTTTGTGCTGGCAAGGAGGAGGGTGGCTTCAGGCACCAGATTCCACCTCCAGGATTTTGCTACCAGAGCAATGTGAATGGTGAATGGGAAACATGGGTCTTGGAGTGCTTGTTTTTCCAAGGCATGATTTAGCTACCCTGGTCTTTGTGCCGGTAGAGAGAGAATGTGTCTTCTGATGGTCTATAGAGGTACCACTGTAGCTGCAGACCTCTTAATGGGTATTGCAAAGCTTTCCTTAGCTGCCATCTGTCACCCAGATCTCAGTGACCCTCATCATTATAGTCCTTGTTCAAAACAGGTCACTCTAGACCAGGAGTCTGCAGCAGTCACCTGTGGAGGGAAAGCCCGAGTCCTATCACCCATACAAAGACTGGGTATTCAGTGAATTGTTATTTTTAGCTAGAAATTCGACCTTGACTCTTGTCTGTGGGTCACAAATCTTGGTCCAGGGTGTGGGAGAGGACACAAGTGAAATTGGAAGACTTGCATTACTGGAGGGAGGTTAGGCCATGTGGTCCCCCAGGGTGATGATGGTCTTCCCATCACAGGAAGCTCAAGTGTACTAGAGAGGACTCCCAGCACCTTGTCCAGTGCCTGTAGCACCATGATTCCTCCATTAGGTTTTCAAATCTGACCTCCTTTAAGCAATTCTTGGGAGGTCCCAGCATTGACTCTCTTTCTGCAGACTCTTGCCCCACCCCCCAGAACCTGCAGTCATGTAGAGGTGCTGGCTGTGAAATTACAGAAAGTAGTTTTTGCAGTAAAGCAAGATGTTCTGTCTCAATTCTCCAGCCATTTCTGTCCCACTTGGGTTTTGGAACAGGCGTTGTGTGGTGAGCATTGTGTGCCTATCACCACTGCTCTGCCCCTTTCCTCCTTGAAGGGTGAACCTCAAGCGAGTGTTTCTGAGGCTGCTCTGGAAGTGCCTTTTGACCCTGCTTATGGCCATGCGTGGGGTGTCTCTCCTTTTCCCAGGTTTGATATGGAGTGCATGCTGATCAACCCCCCAGCACGGCCTCACCTTGAAGGAGGTGCCCCAGTGTCCTGCACGGCAGCTGCTGGTCAGAGGGTTTCCAGCATAACCACCAGGGTGGACGGGGGCTGCCACAACCATGGGAGCATCTTCTGCACCATTCTTTGACCAGGGAGAGAGGTTTCTTCACCGGTGTCTCTGCCTGTCTTTTCTCCAGAGCTGCCACTGGGAAGCTCTCACAGCTCAGGGACGTGGACCCCCATTGGACTGTACTCCCTTTTCATGAAGGACTTTGCAACTTCAGTGGCACCTCACTAAATAAAAAATAGCTGGGAAAACAGCTGTTAATGTCTTCCTCTTTGCCCCCTGAGATCACTGCTGGGGTAATTTACAAATGAGCAGTTCCTTAGATGAAATGCTCTCCAGGCGGGACCAGGGGTAAGCCTGGCTGTCCTTCCCCAGCCTGAGCTCCAGACAAACCACTCTTCCTGCTGGGAGCTGTGGCATTATTTGTTTGGGAATCCCTTGCTTTGAAGCTGCTTTGTCAGTGACCTTCTGCATCTGTTCTGGAATGCTCAGAGACTGACATGTCCTGTGTGGTCTCGATATTTCTGTTTGTGCTGATTCTGATCCAGAAGGGGCACACAGATCAAGGCAGACAGATGTATGCGTAGACAGACACACCTGCAGTGTGAGTCCCTCCAGCAGCCAGGCTCAGATGCTGTGTCCCCAGCACCTGCCCCTGGCTCCCAGCCTCCCCACCTCCTGGCACCAGGACAAACGAGCCCCAGAGGCAGCAGGCGCCCCGCAACATACAGGCAGACAGACATGGACAGACAGACAGACAGTGCCCGGGCTCCCAAACCACTTCATCTCCCCACACAGATGCACATCCCCACACACCACTGATGCTGGCATCCCCACCAAACAGACAGACCTCACCTTAGAATGGGCGCCTGAAGAGTGGCCAGGACGGACTGCGCTTGTCAGGCACCAGCGTGTCCTTGGCCACCAGCCACCTGTCTACACACAGTGGGCCATTTTTTATCCCCTTATCCCTCTGTTTCCTCACATTTGGTTCCTCCCCTGGGCATCCTGTAATAAGCCTTAGTCCTGGAATGCTCTTCCCCTGCACCCGCAGCATCTCCCGTACCCCTGACCGTCAGCCCTGGGTCTGTGAGGTGCTCCAGAGAGGATGGGTGTCCCCCAGCCCACGGGGCTGAGCTCCCCTGGGACTGGGAGGATCTGGGCAGGGGCTCTGAGGGTGTCACTGGGGATCCCCAGCAGGCCCCTGAGGCTCTGGTCACTTGCTGCGGGGAGCTGGAGGCTTTCATGCCATAACCTCTCATGACCAGCAGTGGTTTCTGCCCTGCCATCCCCCTGCCTGAAACTGGCAGTTGGTTCCCAGCAGGATTTTCTCTGTTGCATTCACATAACACATTGCCCGCACAGGTTTCTCTGGTACAAACTGGCATAACTGTGTTGCACAGTCTGATGTCTCCTGCTTCTTTGCAGACTGATGCTGTAAGAAGACCCAATCCAACTATTTTTTTTAAAAGGAGAAGTACTATAGTTTCAGGAAAACTGTCTGCCACAAATAAAAATGCTGTATTTAAAATGTTGTCTACATTTCAGTAACTGAGTTACTTTCCAAGCTGAGTGAAGTTTTCCAGAGTGGCTTTGGGGACCCTTTCGGAAGGGGCTCATTGCACTGCAAGGTGGTGGGATGCAGCCCTGCCCACCTGGCAGGGACAGGCACTTGGCAAGCACACAGCCTGTGCCGAAGCCGGTAGGGTTTCATACACTCAGGAGCAGGTTTAAAACCAGAGGTGAGAGATAATATGTTAAGCTGGCAAATCTCTGCCCCTAGCTACATACACATTACTTCTGGGTGTACAGTTTGGAGGCATCTTGAACCACCACCATCAAAGGAAACTTTTTACCATTAAAAGACTGCCTGTTTTATTTTGGTGCTGTATGGTCAGTGAGTTGGTCAAAGGCCTGGTTTGCCTCAGGATAAGGGCAAAGCTGACCCAGCACAAACTTTCAGAGACCAGCGCGTCTGAATGACAAACTGCCAGTGGCCGTTCCCACGGCAGAGTGGGAGGAGACACGCATGGAGGTCTCTTGAGATGAGGGTGGCAGCTGAAGCAGAGAATGGGAAGATGAGCCCCACTGGGGCACTGCAGGGCAGTCCCTGCCATGGTGGTGCCACTTGGGAGGAGACAAACTTCAGGGAAGGAAAGCTTGTAGCTCCTAGCTGAGGCACCAACAGGGTTCGTTTGCTTGACGGATGGTCCTGGAGCAGGGGCAGAGTCAAGCAGTAGAAGGAGCTGGTGCGACAGCAGGACAGATGCCAGTACACAACAAGCCTACATGAGTTACTGGGTAAGTGGCAGGAGAGGAAGGAGTACAGAGGTTGGTAGCAGGGATGGGTGTGTGGGAAGGATGCGAGAACACAAATTCAGGCTGCAGGGCAGGAACCTGACGTCCCAGGCCCCGTGCAGCCATCTCTGCCATACTGCCTGGCTCACGTACAAAGGCACAGATCCGCAGCCTTGGTGTACGGGGGGAGCATGACCTTGGGGAGCCTTTAGAGATGGGAGAACTGGGAGAGGAAGGGTGGGCTGTACATGAGCCAGGACAGAGCCAGGCTGTGGCACAGACAGAAAGATCATGGTGGTGTGTCTAAGCTGGAAGTTGCCATGAGGTTGGCATTCCTGCAGAAGCACCTGGAAATGTTCAGTACTACTCTGAAACCACCTGCAGAGAAGTAAATATCACAATTGCAATAGATGTGGAGGCTTAGGCTCACAGCGGTGGGTCCTGTCACACAGAAGCTGGAGTTGACTGAAATTCCATGTATGCCTAAGGCAATGCTGAGACCTCAAAAATAAGATGGGGAACCTGTAATGCCTGGGGCTGCCTGCAGTGTCCTGAACCCTGCTGTTTAGGAGAACATCTCTCTGTTCAGGCACTTCTCAGAGGCTTCTGAATCCCATCAGTCAGATCCCAAAAAACACTCAGATTTGCGATCTTTACAATGGTTTAAGTACCCTCTTCATTCTGTGCTTTTTGCACTTTGGGGCAGCCAAATGCCCCATGGAGGATCCACATACTGTCAAGCAGGCATACAGAGAATTGTTCACAAAAATATACGTAGTTTAACTCACTTCACATTGCAGAACCTGAGCAAACAGTTAATTTCAATATATGGAGTAAGACCTGGAAGAGGTCATGTGGTAAAGTATCTTTAAACTTTCAACAGGTTGACCTGTAAGTACAGAGTTTAAATATTGTCTTCAAATGTTAATATTTATACGACCAATCACTATGGAAAAATCCAAATGCTCATACTAACTTATCTTTACAAGGAAAGTAAAAATAAAGTTTGCTTTCCCAATTAATCTTTTATTTTTATGTTAAATGTACTTGAGACCCTTACTGGTCAGTACAGTTAGGACTTTCAGACACAAAGCCAGAAAATAATACCCTCTTCTTGTGTGGAGAGAATTCAGTGGGCACTCATTAATTAATTTTCCCTGATGTTCATTAATCGTAAAATGTTTCATGTTCTTGTACTACAGCGGACAGGTTACAGAGCACAGAGGAACCAGTGTGGGATGCCCTGTACCTGTGCAAGCCCCCAGTTCAGGTGCTGGTTGTGACACAGTGGGTCATGTCCCCGCCACCCTGACCCGCTGGACGCTGAGGGCACTGCTGGGAGCTCTGCTGGCCTCATCGCCACCTGCACACTGTGCAAACCCACCATGCACGTGCATGACCTGCAGGGCCACTTCTTGGCACAGCACAGGCCTTGCATTTTGCTTTGCTCAAGGAGCGCGTTTGTCTGTCTGTAAGTTAATTAGAGCTCATAATTTCCAGAAAGGCAGCACTGCTGAAAGCTGAGTGCCTCCCTGCTGCTGCCGGGCCTGTCCTGCTGTCTGTGCAGGAACCAGTTGTGAGATGACATGCCAACACTGCCAAGAGAAACTGACTCCAACACAACCCTGTCCTACAGGGCCCCATGCTCTCAGGTGTGAGAAAGTGCCTGTTTCACAGAACATTTTATCTGGTGGCCAGACACCTTATCAAGAGGATTATAATGCCATCTGTATGCTAGTGAAGTACTGGAGTGATCTTGGAGTGGTAGCAGAGGAGTAGTGCAGAGACCTTCTGGTTACCTTCAAACAGGAAGCCATGGGAGCAATGTGAACATGCTCCTGCTCAGACAAGGAGGAGGACGCATCCCGTCAGGTCCTGCCTCATCTCCCGCACCAGCTGCGGTGTGCACCTGCAGCCATGGGCAGGACTGGTGTCCACAGCACGGGCTTAGAGCCCCGCAGTGGCACTCCAAGGAAAGACGTGGCCACGGCCCTGCTGCTCTTGGCCAGGCTGCCTGGGTGGCACCACGCTCTGATGAGCGTTTGCCTTCTGCGACCTACAGCTCCCAGGCCCCTTGGCGCCCATGGGACAACCTGCTCACACACCTGAGGAGATGCACACAGCCTCTCCCAGACTCTCCTAAACTGTATCCAGGGTGTGCTCTCCGGTAAGATGAGCCCAGAAAGTTGGGCAGAGTGCTAGTAAACCTCTCCCATTTCCAGCAAAGCATCCTTCCCGACCGCTACTGCATTTCTCCTTTCAACCTTTCCTGTTGTCTCCCAGGGATTAGCCCACCTACTCATGCTTCCCTCTCCATTACGTGGGTGACAGGACATGACCAGGGGCTCAGCATCCCTCCAGGCTACCTGCGTCTGTGGTTCACGACTGATCAGAGTCCCCTCCCTGGGACCTGTCTACACCCTGTTGCGCCTACTCCAGTGAGGGCTGCCCAGTGCTGGGGGTATCTCTCTGGCCCCAAGATGGGATCTCTGGTCCCCTTTCCCACTGCCACATCCCTGCCTTAGCAATTCTTTGCATATAGTGAAGAACTCTACTGTCTTATCCGGAAAGCAAATAGCTGCTTTCCAAAGTGCAGTGGCTAATAGTGAGACACACTGCAGATGAGTCATTCTGCCATTTGGACTAAATGAGCACTCGTTTTCCCTGAACCAGGGATGCTGCTCTCAGACACAGTCAGAACAGGCTCTGCTGCTCACAGCAGTGATGTCAAGAGAGGCAATTAACATCCTCATCTCTGCTGCAAGTGGCTCCAAATCATAGAAAAGAGCATCGCTTCTTGCTTGGTTGGTCGGGCAACCACCTCTGCTTTCTACTTCTCTGCTCGCCTTGGCACACAGAAACAGCTTTGCAGCGACAGCTGATTTTTTTCATCCAAAAACCCCATGGCATTGTCAGGGTGATCCATGTCTGCTCCCCTCCTCATGCCCTGTATCAACCATCTGAAACACAGCAGCAATGAACTAGAATTAGATGAAGAGGATAAAATAATCATGTATCTCAGAACAGTGCTTTAAACCATTTGAAGTCAGAGGTGCTGGCTCTGATACGCAGAAGACCAGATCCTAATGAGAATTAAGGAAAAAAGCAAACAAACACAAAAAGTGGTCTGCCAGGTCAGCTCCCTAAGCAAATTCACTCTCCTGAAGACTTGAGAACAAGGCCTGGGTAAGTCAGAAGCTTCCAAACTTCAACATGGGGAAGTGCAGAGTCCTGCACCTGGGGAGGAGCAACCCCGTGCACCAGGACACACTGTGGGCTGTCCAGCTGGAAAACAACTTAGCAGAAAGGGACCTAGTGGACAAGTTGAACACAAGCCAGAAACGTGCCCTTGCAGCAGAGGCCAACCGTGTCCTGGGTGGCATCGCGATGACCATGTCCAGCAGCCCAAGGGAGGTGATCCTTCCCCTCTGCTCAGCACTGGCGAGGTCTCACCTGGAGTGCTGGGTGCTGTTCTGGGCTCCCCACTACGAGAGACAGGGACATGCTGGAGCGAGTCCAGTGAAGGGCAACTAAGCTGCTGAAGGGGCTGAAGCACTACTGCTATGAGGAAGGGCTGAGAGAGCTGGGACTGCTCAGCCTGGAGCAGAGAAGGTTCGGGGGCGTCTCATGCCTGTCTGTAAGTACCTGAAGAGAAGGTGTCAAGAGGACAGAGCCAGGCTCTTCTCGGTGGTGCCCAGTGCCAGGACCAGAGGCAATGGCCACTCACTGAATACAGGAGGCTCCCTCTGAACATCAGGAAACACTCTTTCACAGTAAGGGTGACCAAGCACTGGCACAGGTCGCCCAGGGAGGTTGTGGAGTTTCCACCACTGGCGATATTCAGAAGTCATCTGTACACAGTCCTGGGCACCTGGCTCTGGGTGGCCCTGCCTGAGCAGGGGGGCTGGACAAGGTGGTCTCCAGAGGTCCCTTCCAACTTCAACCAGTCTGTGATAAAAACATTCCTACTGATTATCTGCAGCCTGTAATTCCCATAGCATTAATTATCCTCTACCCAGAAAACTGGCTGTTTGTGTCACTTCTAATGAGAGCTGTGAATAGTGGGTCATCAAGGTGTGTAAGGAGTTACCCTTAAATGCCCAAATGATGAACTAACCACAAATGGCTATCTGAAGCAAAGACACCTCAAAGAGAAGACTGGTCTTGACATCCCATGCTTGTGTTTCACATAGGCTTCTTCTCTTGGAGGTGATCCTGAGCTTTTCATGAGCCCCAGATTCCTACAGCCTTGCTTAGTAAACACCTGCAATGAGGCTTGCAGCCCAGGACTATACTGAAAATGCAGAGAAAGTAGCACAGAAGTCTCCCTCCTGAGGACTGGGAATCCACAGCTGTGAATTCAAACTAATCATCCTTTCTGAAGATGACACCAGCTCTGAAAATTCAGCAGAATTCTCCCTCCTCTAGGCAAAAAGCCAGGATAGGAAAAATGGCAGAAATATTTTGTTCGTGTTGAATCTTTACACATTTTGAACACAGATTTACACTGAAACTCTAGAGAAACAAACACACAGAACCAGAAAGTTGTGTGTCAGTAACACTTTGCTTAGCCTCTCTCTTTCTATGCTTTCTGCCTTGCTCGTGTGAAAGTGGTAAAACAGGCCACAGGCTCACAGAACCAAGCAGACAGTAGTCAGTGGAGGACCGGCAGTTTCAGCGTTCTCTTGCTCCAGCACAACCTACATCTTTCTCCCCTCATACAGTCAGGAAGAAATAAAAATGTTTTATTATAGCTTTTTTCTACAGAAATAGAAAAAAGAAGCAGTTTAATGAGGTGAACGTCTGTTCCAATCTGGCCTCAAGACAGGGTTTCACAGGGTCACGTGCTGAAGCTGGACAGCCAAATCCAACAGACAAAAGCATCTCCATGAGGCTGTGTGCAGAACAGCAGTTGAGAAATGAACTGGTTTGCCCTTGCTGAGACCTCCCAGACATTTTAATTCATTTTCCTACGCTTCCGTTGGTTCCCTGATGCCTTCTGCACAGGCAAGGGTAGAGAGAGAGTGCCCAGCTTGTGGTTCTGATCATTCTCAAGTCCCAGCAGGCCCTTTGCCTTGGAGACCTTCAACCGCATCGCCTTTGCAATGTCCATCATCCTGGAAAACATCAGAGAAACACTATGTCAGTGGGATGCACAATTTTTCTGTACCATAACACTGCACAGAAAATCAACGGCCTTTTGCCTCAGGAGAGAAGCCAGGAGGCACCAGCAAGCAGGACACGTTCTCTGCATCTGAAGGATACCAGAGACAGAAGCTGGAAGTGTTCAAAGACTACAAGAGCCTTCCTGGGGAGGCTAGAATGCTACTGAACTGTGCACCACCACCTCGGAGAGCATTATAAACCCACATTGCTTTACTCAATGGCCAGCTGACTTGAGAAAAAAATAACGCTGCTCTCCACTTCCCTACAAAGCAGAGAACAGTCACTTGTGTCCAGCCACTGCCGCTGGCAGCCCATGGTTGCTTCCCAGTCCACTCATCTCCTGTGTGTGGCTCAATCAGTGGTACAGCAAGAACATCTCCTCTTAGCCACTAAAATTCAGCATCCTCAGCTGTAAGAAGAGGGGCTTGGTTGAGATGTGCAGTGTAAAGACCTTGGGTAAAAAGCTGCAAGCCAGAACACACCTGAAGGCTCGTCAAACAGAGAACAAAGAGCATCCAAAGGGGAGCTAGCAGGGAAACAGATGTCCTGGCCTCAGATGGGGTCCTCAGAACACACAAGTCCCAGAATCCTGACTTTACTACCTTTGAAATACAAACAGATTCATCTGGGAAGGGTTCTTCAGTCACACCTCCCACCACAAGCAAGGATCATGCCATCAGGTGGCTCAGGTCTCTCCTCAATTTTTCCAACAAGTCCCAGTCTCATGCACCCTTTTCTCAACAGCATCCTATGTCCTGTGTTCCCAGCTCCAGTACAGCAGTTAAGAACAAAACCTGGGCATGAATTGCAAAAAACAATGCAGACTCCTTAAAAAGCTTTGTTCCAAAAAGGAAGAGGGAAAAAAAGAAAAAGAACAAAAAAAGTGGATGGAAACCCACTACTACCCATCAAAGAATAAAGAGCATAACTCAAGGCAAAATCAGAAGCATTTGCTTCAAGGCTAACTAGTGAGCTTGCAAAACCAAGAGGTGACTAAGGGCTTGATAACTTCCAGTTATTGCTAGACCTTAACACTACAACCCTCAGCCAGAAACCCTAAGACAGTCCACGTTTTTCTCACTTCCAGTGAACGGTTTGCATCCCTCCACAGCTCCTACCCAGCTGCACAACCACCAGGCAATCCTGTTAAGAAAAGACCAATGTGCCTGAGTTAGGAAGCACAAGTCCTTGGCATCGCCATTGCCCACAGAAAAGGATGGGGTGGGGGAGAGAGATTAACGAGCATGGCTGAACCATCACTAATGGAGACACTTGACCCCTTCCCAGACAGTGTTAACAAGCTGCCTGGTGAGGCTTCCCAGCAAGCACAGTGGACTGGCTGATCCGAACTGCTCAATTCCTGATCTATTCTGCAGAGGCTGGAGAGAACTCAGCTCCCAGAGATGGAGGAGCTGGCAGCAGGCTTCGGTTGACACCTGCTGGGAAACGCAGGTCTTGCAGCTAACAGGAGGTGCTTGACAATTCTGTATTCTTCCATGGAAAATTAAGATCTAGAGAACAACTGCCCCCAAAAGCTAATACAGCAAGGGCTCTTTGCCCTGAAGCTTATTCTGCAAGCTGTTTTCCACCCATTCACCTTCACTAGCCCAGATTTGGCCAATCCCTATGCAAAATACTATAGCCAGCAATTCTGCCTACAACCTGTCCCCGTGATGCTTTGCTGCAAAGTCCCCAAATCGATCAGTACTTCAGAAACAAAACCAATCTTCTTTGTGCCAAACCCAGCATGGGTAAATTCCAGGGGCCTGGAATTCCTCCATGTAAACACCAACTACATGCTCCCAGTGCGATTATGAGATAATAAATCCCTGTTTCTAGTTTTCCTGTTGCAGTTAACTGCAAACCTGCACTTACACCAAGACTGGTACAGTCTCCCCCACCCAACTGGAGCAGGAAGAAGGGGCACAGAGGACAGGACAGTGAAGAGTGATGTGATTTATCAGGCAAGAAACTGGGCTGGATGGCATTGGTCTTGTCCTGGTATCTGCCCTGGCTGCCCATTTTGGGCCTACCTGCCTCCATTTCCATCCCTGCAGAATAGCTAAAGAGCCTCTTGATGGACCTGAGGACCTCTTTGCGACAAGTGCCCTTTCAAAGTTTGAGATGTATAACCACCCTCCTCTGTGAGCATCACGGCTTCAAAACAAAGCTTCCACACAGCTATGTAAGACAGACTCCAACTATAACAAAAGGGACTTGCTAGCAGGTATCGCTGTACTACCCAGATGCCAGAGAGGCTCCAGAGCTCTCTCCCCAGGGGCTCTTTGTAGGAGGAACTCAGTGTATCTCAGCAGGTATGAACAAACATGATGACTCACCTGCTTTCTTGGAGCTTCATGTCATTCTGCAGGATGGTGAGGTCTGTTTGGAAGTTGTTAATGTGCAGAGCCAATGCAATGACGTATGCTGTGATTTTAGCCTTCATTGATGCAGAGACTAAATTCTGGACACTGCATGCCAAGAGAGAGAATACATGAGATGTGGAGTGTCAGTGAACCCAAAACACACCCCCATGAGGTGCAGACAGAACTGGAGCCCCAGTTAGACATGACTAACTTTTCCTAGACACCAAGAAAGAGCTCAAAGCACAAAGAACTCTGACCACAGGAGCCTAACAGGCCTCTTTGTCCTCCTCACGCACCCCTGGGGTTGTTTATCACTATGTTGCCTTGACAAAAGTCACCACCTTTTTGGCAGGCTGGTCCCTTGCAAGAGGAAAGCAGAGGGAAGCTGTTCTGAGGGCATTCAGTGTAACTACTAACAGTACCTCAAATACACAATCCACACAAAGCAGATCCCTGGCTGGCAATCCTCTAGGAGCATCTGACTGCTTGTCACTAGTTTGAGCCTTCAGACAAGAGCTGGCCCATCTGGACTGCAATTCCCTGCTCACGGCAGTACAGCTGTGCAATGGCTGAGCATGGGCATTATGCCCCCTCTAGGCAGAGGGGCTGTTGGCTCCCCGAGTGTGGGGAAGGCACCGTGGCAAGAGTGAGGATACTGTTCCCTCTTGCATGCATTTTGTTGCTTCCACCCAACAGGACTGCTGAAAACATTTATACAGATTTATAACTACTTAGTTGTAAGAGGCATCCTTCTTAAGGTTGCAGCCAACAGCCATCTGGTCAAAGGCAGCCTCTGACAGCTGCCCGAGGTCCTCCCTCCAGTGAGACAGCACTCAGCATCACACAAATGGCTCTGACACTGCTGCAAAGCAGGACCTTATGTGAGCTTCCCAGCCTCTGCTCTGTCAGAGAGTGATGGCTTCTCCTGGCTGACCTCCACAGCAGGACCAGGCCCTACCTTACCATACCAAACTTTGTCACTGCTGGTAGGGCAATGCCTTGACAAAGCTTAGGCAGAACTCTTTGACTGTATCCATACAGATGCAACGGCATGGGTGTCAGCCAGTACAAGTTAACCAGTGCAAATCTTCACGCAGTTTTGTCTGTGTAGGTTTCAATGGAGAATCCAAATAAGTCAAGTCAGGTCTAGGTTCATGTAAAAGCGCCCCTGTTAGGCTAATTAAACTATATGAGAGTAAAAAAGCACCATTATTTTGCCACTGCATTACCTCTGTCCTGACCCACTCCAGGATGGTGGAAGAGCTGACGCATCCATCTGTCAGCTGCCTTGGTTCAGTGAAACTATGTGCAGACAGCTACCCATTTAATTGCACAGTTGAGTCAGCTGCAAAGCAAGCACCCCTTCTGCCATCCTGCATCCAGAAACAGTCAGGCAGATGTCTGGGCACACCATTTGGTCACGTTAGCTAAATCCACAGGTGCAGACTTGCTTTTGCACACATGACCCTGCTTCTCCCAATCACATTTTAAATCTACTGTCTAAAATGGACTATCACCAGCCACGACCCAATGTTCTACAGGGATGGGGGTGTGAAGCAAGAGAAGCTACGGCCATCATCCATTTTGGTAGGAGGTTTCCTGATAACGTGTCCATGGCCCTTCAAGCTGAACTCACTCTACTGTATCTCTGCCTCAAGAACATCAAAGCAGTTCCTTACCTGCCATTGTTGTAGGTCAGTGAAGTGAAATTCTTCATGAGTTTCCTGCTAATAATGTGTGGGCATTCAGGACCCATTGGATCTAGGACAGAAAGGAGGTTGGTAGTGGAATGAGAAACACATACTCTTTCTTGTACTGCCTGTCTCCAGCTATCATAATAGCATATTTATTACCATGATATTTATCACCTCTTCCCAGGAGCACAGAGAACCTAAAAGGAACCTGGGCACTTGATTCCTAGGTCTCACCGTTTTTCAGGTCAGAGACAAGCTCCTAACAGCTTTTTTTTTTTTTTTTTTTTTTTTTTTTTTTTTTTTTTACAAATGGGATCTCCCACTTCAATACTACACAATCTAAAAGGCATGCATGTATGTCTACACATATATTTTATAGATTCCTGTCTTTTAATACATAGTCCTATCACAAAATATTGTTAAAACTGAAACCACACTAACAAATTCCTATTAGCACCAAGACTAGTCATTTCTGCATCCTCCTTGACTAAGTCTTGCACAGTGACTCCTGCATCTCCAGTAGTGCAGGAAGATATTTCCAGGCAGGCTTGCCATTTCCTCCTCCATCACACCCCTGCTATTGAAAATGCTAACAATGACATTTTCAGCACTGACAAGGAGACTCAGATACACAAGTTCTGTGAAAGATGTCAAGTCTTGAAAGTCTCAACCAAGATACTTTGTGCAATGGTTTTGAGAACAGCAGCTCCTTCCATTTTAAAAGAACAATCCTGAAGACACCAGAGGTATGATCACTGTGATCCACACGTTGAACTAATAAGCAAAGGATGCTGAAAACATTCTGAAAAGCACAAAAGGAGATGTAAAGGATGTATGGTGTACTGTATGCCTCTTGCACCTGGAATATGGAGTCTGGATAAGGGAGAGAGCTGATAGTTTTCAGTCTCTTGGCTTAGGACTAGAGTGTGAAAATATAAGCCACGTTTATAAGTACAGAACTATTGATAAACTACAAAGAATCTCAAAATTTCCAGTCTAAACTACCCTGTCTCCTACCAAGAGGATCTCATGGTGCCATCCTGATGCACAGCAGTCACGAAGAGACTGAAAAGGATTAGACATACATCTCCTGGCAGGTGCAGATCTAACAACCCTCAACAATCCTCAACCTCAGCATGAAACACACTGGAAACAATTGCTACAGCTAGCTGTTTGATCACAGCTTGTTCTGGGCAGCTTTACTGTTTTCTACTGCAGTAATTACAAACCAAGTCTCAGCAGGTAGCTTAAAAGTGGAGGAGCTGAAAATTCTCTTACGCTTCTTCTTGATCACTTTCAGGTAGCTGAACTTAATCAGGGTGTCCAGGAACCAGAGGCATCGGGCTTTGTGATCTCTTCTCTTCTCATCATCAGGCAGGAACTTCAGCTCCTCTAAAACAAAGGAGCAATGGCTGAAAGAGAAAGAGGGGGAAGATGAGGCTCAAAGAACCAGGAACCAGTTTACATCCTCAGGAAGACAGGGCACACCTGTAACTTCAATGCTCAGCTGTGTGAGAAGAGTTCCCTAGACACCTATAAGGGATAGTCCAGGAGGCTGCACCAATGCCTACCACGTTCAGCCAGCCCCTTTCAGTGAGCAGCTACTAAGAAGGTCCCTGCACTGCAGAAACTGCAGGCTCTCAACATGGCACACACTTCTCAGAATCACAGAATGGTAGGGTTGGAAGGGACCTCTGGAGATCATCCAGTCCAACCCCCTGCCAGAGCAGCGTCACCCAGAGCAGGTGGCACAGGAACGCGTCCAGGCAGGTTTGGAATGTCTCCAGAGATGGAGACTCCACCACCTCTCTGGGCAGCCTGTGCCAGGGCTCTGCCACCCTCACAGGCAAGAAGTTCCTCCTCGTGTTTAGGTGGAACTTCCTATGGTCAAGTTTGTGCCTGTTACCTCTTATCCTGTCCCCAGGCACCACTGAAAAGAGCCTGGCCCCATCCTCCTGACACCCGCCCTTTCAGTATTTATAGGCATTGATAAGATCCTCCCTCAGTCGTCTTTTTTCCAGACTGAAGAGACCCAAATCCCTCAGCCTTTCTTCGTAAGAGAGATGTTCTAGTCCCGTAATCATCTTCATAGCCCTTCGCTGTCCCCTCTCCAGTAGTTCCCTGTCCTTCTTGAACTGTCCTTCTACTCCAGCACAGGCAGGCAGAAAGCACAGGGAGTGATGTGCAGTTTGTGCTTTTCCTGCTCACTTCAGCCCCTCAGCACAAGGACTTAACAGCTCTAAGTGTAAGTCCATGCCAGTTTGCCAAGTCACAGCAACTTCCACAGCAAGTCTGTACTTGCCCGGGACAGTGCCCAGCCACGGGCATACCGTCCTCAGTACAGCTCTATGGTCTCCCTTCTATGCACCTGCCTTCAGACTCCATTTTGGGTTTCTCATTCTTTTCCTCTGCCGTAAGTTCCCCAAAGGGTAGCCATGCTGCTGTGCGCACAACTTCCTCACCTGTAGAACTATACCCTTCATTCCCCAAGGAAGGTGTTGCTCAGCCATGCTTGGATCTAATGTCCCCCCTCTCCACTGAAAACATCAGCCCGGGTATTGTGGAACTGGCAGCAGTAGCCAATCTGCCCCACCTGAGAACTACAGTGTCACAGGGTCCACCTTGACTATTACAAGGCTGTTTGCAGCAGCGTTACCTTTTATCTTCTGTTTTCTTGGTGATTTCTTCTGGTGTGATGTTAACAAAGACTGCTGCTGGAACCCGCAATGCTTCATACTCTGCTGGTGACAGAACTGGCAGTATTTTAAAGAAAACAACACGCATGCCTTTTCTCTCCCTTCTGGTCTGAACAGCCTGCAGTGAGATAAGCTCTGTCCACTCTTGCTTTAGGAGGCGTGGGGCAGGGAAGGAAATTATAAATAGGCAGGATCTAACAACAAGATTAGGAAGCTGGCCAACAACAAAGGTCTCCAAAAGACTGTGGCTCGACCACAAGCCACTCCTCCTGCATGGCTGACCTCATTACTATTCCTGGTTGAACTGCTGCCAACAGGGAGGCACAGCATCCTGCTCTCTGTAGGAAAGAGGCAGGATATGAAACTTGCAGGCCCAAAAAAACATCACACCATGTCCCTGCTCTGAGTTTTTGGCTTGTGAGGCGAGAAGGCTTGGCTCATTCACATGCCTGGCAGCACTCAGTCCCACATGCCAGACCACTGACATCAAGGCTTACAGGTGTGGGAAACCACTTTGCCACAGCAAAAGATACTGTCCTCAAACTTGTAAACATTTTCTGGTTTGTCAGCATCTTCATTACATGGTGGGAGGAAGATGGAGATGTTCTGTACATCATCTTGGGCCGCATCCTGCATCAAAGCTTTGGAGGGAAGCAGAAAGAGTATTTGGACCATGCAAACAAAAATACAGAGAAAATGACCACACCCAAATCTTCTCTTTAAACACAAGTTTACTCAATGGTGGTTCCTGAGTCAACACTAGTGTAGTCACAGCTGGAGTTTTAAAGGTTTAAAACTCCGGTTCAGTTTATCTCCCTTGGGACAGTAGTAAGGAAAAGACTACAGCTCTTCCCCATCTTGTTTCACTACTGCCACATGTAGGTGCTGACTGTACAGAAAGCATGTCAGTAGGCACAGAAAGGCCGAGAGCATCTGATATGCCTGCTATGTACTGAGCATGCTGGGTTTTAGACTGGTGTCAACACTTTACCAAGAATTTTCTGCTCCTAAAATTTAGAAAAGTCACTTCAGACTAGAGAAAAATCTAGGAAAGAAGTGCACCAAGGCAAACTGGTTGCTGCTGCTGCACCTCTTGCCTGCAGGGTGGGCAGAATATGTTTTTGGCACCCTGGGTTTCAGTGGACATCCTTTTGGCACAAAGCAGGTCTGAGAGTACAGTCAATATCCAACCTGGAACACCAGGGATGAGAGCTGACAGGTTCAACAGTGAACAGACGTCTCTCCCATTCATAGCCAATGAAACTCAGCATCCCAGCAGTGCTGGTGGAAAAGAGCTCTGGAGGTCTCCTATCCAACCTCGTGCTTGCAGTAGGACTATCTACAGCACTAGAGCAGAGAAGCCCTGGCTTTCTCCTGCCAAAGCTTGGAAACCCCCAGAGATGGTAACTCCACACTGCTCTGTGACTTGTCCCAGGGCTGCACCACCCTCCAAGGCAAGAAGGTTCCCCCAGTCTCCCGCATGGACCTCCCACGGTCCAGGGACCACTGCAACTTCTGCTGTTGATCCTTGTTGGCACTGCTGAGAAGGGCTTGGTTCCAACTGCCCTTCAGGTAACTGTGGCCTCATCTTTGCCAGACTAACCAAGCTCTGCCTGCTCTCCCTCTCCTTGTCACTTGTGTGCTCCAGGCCCCTGACCATTCTTGTTGCCCTGCCATGACTCCTCTGTCATTTCTCCACCGCCTTCTTGATCAGGCCAGGAGTACAGAGGGGTGGCATGGGCTGGACAACATAATACAGATGCAGTCTCATCAGCACTGAGTAACAGGGTTATCAACTCTCCTTGAATCATCACCCCAGTGTGACGCTTTGGAGAGTGAACTTTCCCTGTAGTAGCAACAATAACTAAGGCCACGGCAGACTCCTCTTTGCTGCAGGCTTCTCCATAGCCTAAGTCCATCAGCCTGGCTCACAACAGCACTGGGGATGGCACTTGATGTGGCTGTGACCTTGAGACAATATTCTTACCGGTTACTCCCTTTGCATCTATAATGTTTGCTGCTGCTTTTGTCACAGCAGTATTCAGAATATCATTGCCCACTGCATTCATTCGCCGAGAGTTCAGAGCTCGCTTCTGTTTGCTGGTACCAAAGGCCTCAATGCACAAATCCATCTGTGCAAAAGAGAAACAAATTAAAACACACTTCTGAACTAAAGACACTTTGCATCTAAGAGGAAAACTCAGCTAACAACCACTTGTTCCACGTTCACATTCTCTTAACAGAACTTCAAACATTTCACTGGGCACAATCCAATCATACAACAAACACTGATCTGCAAGGGGGCAGGGAGTAACTGGGATTGCATTCAAGTCTGAAATAATTATGAAAATACTGCCAAGTTAGACACTAATAATGCAGTGCCTCTTAGACTTCCAACGCACAGAGACAGTGCTGAGCCTGTGCAGGTTCAAACATCACAGTCTCAGACAAGTATTATCTGCCACTGTTAGCTGGATAATCACAGTACAATATGATATAGGGTTTCAACTTTACCTTCTCCCTGTATGATTTAGTCTGATACTCCTTCGTGTCGTCAGGTATTAAGTTATCTACAATAGAACAGAAGTTAGTATGCTTGGCTTGCAGCAGCAAGGACAGCATATGTATTCAGTATCCCTTTAGGTCTAATCAATTACTGAACGACTTTGCACAAGACTTAAAGATCTCCGCTTGAAGATAGGACTTGGTCAATTAAAAAACACACTAAACATAAGAGTATGTACCTAGAATAGAAAAAGGAAAAACAGGACAATTTTTGCTATAGAGTCTATGAGTGTAAAGCAAGGACTGGAGCGATACCCAGGTCCTGCTGCACAGGGCAAAAAACAAAAGCTGCCAAAAGACTGTATTCTTTGGGTTATCCTGTGCTCAGTAACAAAAAGCAGGGCTGAAGAAAAGCCCTTTTGCTTTTCAGTGATCTAGTCCCTTAATCTGACAATTTCCAGGCTTCCCTCAGCAGAGCATACCTAGACAAGGGTGCACTTACCCTGAACAGTGACAACTTTGTTACTGAATCCAGCACTTCCACCCTCCCACCCATAACACTCTCTGTTTAACCTCCACGCTAAATTTCACCTTGCTTCCTTCTCTCTCTGTTTTTCACATCATGCAGTGCCTTAGAAGGAGAGTGTAATGTACCCTCCTTCCTCCATGCTGAAGGAATAAGGCAGAAATGAGGAAGAAAGAGCAGTCAGGGAGACAACAGAGAGCACTGCTGTCAGCAACCAAGCAGTCAATAGCTGAATACACACATAGGTCTAGCATGCTGTGACTGTGGTGCTGGGGTTAAACACAGTATCTTCCTACCTGACAGCAAGGGCTGCATGTTGAATATTTCAGCATTATAGACTTCCATTTGCCCAGAGCCCTTGTCCAACACACCAACGAAATACCTGGGAAGAAGAGGGGCAAGTGATCAGCCAGAGACAGCCCAGTGGAAATGAGTTTTTAAATAACATGATGCAGAGCCACGTGTATTCCCCATCCCCTGCCAATTCTTTTACCTTGCAAATACAAGCTTTCCAAGCACATTCAGAATGTCACAAAAAAAAAGTTACCTGCAAGGCATGCACTATATATATATATATACACACACATGCACATATACATATACACACACACATATATAAAAATATATATACTCATAACTCTAAGTAAATGTAGAAGTCTTAAGAAAATTAAATTAGCTCCAAAATGCACACACAAAGTCTAGGTGCCAGAGCGCTAGCTGCTATACTGTCTTTTTTGATGTGTCACAGCCCTTGGTTTCTCAGTGCTTCTATGCAGTTTCCTGTGTTTTTAAAACTTGAGTTCCCTGTGGCCAGTTCTCTGCTTAGTATAAGTTCTCTCTGCTTAGTACAAGTAACTTTAAGTCCTCGGAGCTTCTCAGAAACGTGACTTTGCTGTGTCTAAAATAGGGTAATTTCTCTTAGGTAAAATCCTTGTCATCCTAAGTTTCAGAGGGGGAAGCCCAAATGGTTTGTGCTGTTCCTCACCATGTCTCACGACCTACCAGGAACAGGCTGTACATCACTCCTGGCTGAAGCTGATCAGGGTATCAACTGCACCAGTTTCTTATCCACCAGAAGAGTTTATTCCACGTGATCCCTTCTGACTGGTGTCTGAACTAGCTCTGCTCCATAACATGTCTTCCTAAAACTCAGGGGACACTTTCTGCAGACAAAACCAGCTTGCACAACAGACTGCTTGTTGCAGTGGGAGCAATACTCTCTATGCAACTGCTCTCAGAAGAGCTGTCCAAGTGCAGTGGGAATCACAGCACCCCACGGGCCAGAAAGGATCTCTGGGCAGTTCCTCCAGTTCCAGGAAGCCCAGAGGTCTGGCAGACTCATTGACTTCCCACTCAGAAGAAACTGGGCTGTTTGCTCAGAGGTGGTTTCTGCTCCCTGTTATGCCCACATTAGCAGCTGAGTGCACAGTTTTAGGCCGAGAGCTGCCAAGAGCTACAGGAACAGATCCACTGGAGGAAATCCTCATGCATGCAGCTGAAGCAGATGTGGGAAGAAAGGGACAGAAGGGTGGGTTTGGAAAACTTGAAAGAAAAGCAAGAAATTACTTAATTGATTCTTGCCTGCATCTCTGGCTGCAGAGGCACATGCACACCTAATGCAAGGCTAATACTTGAAGTGTTCAGAGATAAGAATACTAAATCTGTCTAGAAATAATACTGCATTGATACCTGTATCATACATATTAATTAAACTAAATTTATCTCTCCCAACTCAAGAAGAAAAAGCCCCTTGGTGCCTTTTTTCAGCTACAGCATCTTAAACTGAAGACTGTTACATCTGAAGGTCCAGCTTTCCTGGTTTCACTTCTCAGAAAGAACAAAGATTAGTATTAGCACGTTTTGATAGACTGCTTGCAGAGGTGAAACCAGTTCCTTTTACAGAATTATAGAACAGAACAGAAACGAGTATTTCAGTTGGAAGGGATCTTCAATGACCATCTAGTACAACTGCCTGACCAATTAAGAGCTGACCGAAAGTTAAGCAAATAATTGAGGGCATTGTCCAAATGCCTCTTAAACCTCGACAGGCGTGGGGCATCGAACGTCTCTCCAGGAAACCTGTTCCAGTGTTTGGCCACTCTCTTTGTAAAGAGATGCTTCCTAATATCACGCCTTAATCAGAACATAGGACCACTAGGGCACTAACATCTGAAAGCACCTCCTCTTTCTAGCAGTTTTACACAACTCAGTTGCTCTTCACTCCCTCACCCCACCTGTACTTTAACTAGTCGGACATGATGAGGTCAGTGCAGTCCAGCTAGAGAAGAGATAAGCTATGTAAGCAAATCATGTGGGGCAGCTGGAGTGCAGAGTGCTTGGTACCAAGAGCCAGACATGCATATTACATGTATTTCAGCATTGTGTAGGCTAGTAGGAGTAGCAACACGCATCAAAGGAGAAAAGAAACATCTTTGGATATAGTAAGGGAAGATTGTTCCACATTGGCTCTCTAACCATTTAGTGGTTCTCCTATTAGACGACGATAAAGATCTCACAGATAGAATATTTCTTAGGAGGCCAGTGGGATCTGCCTCAGTGCCACAAAGGTCACGTTCTTAAACAAAGACATGTAAAAGCTGGTGATTTCACCAATGCTTCCTTTTACAGTGTGTGGCACAGACAGCTTATTAGTTCATATAGCAGCATTGTGCTTTGGCCCTGAAGTTAAATGGTAATTAATAACCCAGGGATTTCCTGGGCAGCAGAGTATGATCTTGGCAATTTCTTAATCCTCTTAGTTTCTTAATAACAAAGCTGTCATTCCTGGGTTTGAGCTACATCAAATCATCTCCTCACCCCTTCCTCCACAAGGCCTTTACAAATACATTCTATTTATATCTAACATCACAACTTCAAAGGGATGTAACGTGCAAAAACAATGCATCTGCCAGGTGTTGGAGTCTCCTATCAAAATCCTCTTGATTCAAACCATGGGAACTTCTGGAACATTCAAACCTGTGGGAACTTCTGAGCCATCTTTAAGAATGGCTACCAGGAACTTTGTGTCTGAGCAATTCCTCTGCTTCCACCTCCACGGTCCTGCCCCCATTTTGCCAGCAACCCATACCTGCATAGGGAGTTACATTTCGGAACTCCGCTGCCGAAGTTATTCCCCACATAGGAAAGCCTTTCAGTTTCTGAGACCTGAAGAACAAAGAAGAATTACTTGAATACAGGGCAGTGAAAAACCTTCTCTGCATCTGCTTTGTTTTCCCTGGTGACACAAAGTTCTACATTTCCAGGCATCAGACACTAGTCATGCATAGGTAAACTTCACTTTATCCATTTTGGGTACATTTTGCATCAGGTCAAAATCTTTAAAGGACAGACATTTCTTGAAGCTGAAACCACGCATGATATATAATTCTACCTCAGCTTTCACTGGGCCAGAAGATGATGAACCATGGCAAAGAAATCACGGAAATCATAACTTAAATTTAGAGTTTATCAGTGTAGCAAACTTAGGTGTCACGCACTTAAAACGCCTCGCTGTGTTGACCACCATACTTAATCCAGAAGCAACAGTTTGTGAAAAAAAACCAGGTTTACTCACAGAGTGACTAGTGAAGAGAGATCAGGCCTCTCTGCCAGAGAATTTAAGACACTATTTCTAATGCTTTAGGGTCCTTAACACAGTTGCTCAAAGGTTCTTTAAGCGTCCAGACAGGACAAACCTTACAGATTTCAGCCTGGGACCAAGGCACACATTGGGCAGCGCCACCTCTACCAGTAAGGGGAATTCAGTTGATTTTCAATGATCCATTTAAGGTTCTAGTACTCCCAAGTAACTAATATTCACCAAGTTAAAAAAATAGCTGGCACTACCAGGAATGGCTGAACCACCTAAAAGCATTTCAAAATGTTTATGTCTCTACTACACAGTAGTATATTTCCTCTGAGGATTGTGGCCAAAAAGTCATTTATTCCTTGACTGAATCATGTGTGTAAGCACCTGTAAAACTTTACAATAGCAGCAGAAAGCATCTTCTGACTTTAAGCTTGGCTCTCTCTTCATTGAAAGAAATAGAAATCTCCTTGTAATGTAATTTAACAACAACAACAAAAATCTTTGGTAAAGAACTCACTGTGTAGACATAACAACAGATTTTCTGGTCAAATGGACCTGACTAGTTGCTAAGTAAGAGCTTTTAATTTTCAAATGTTATTTCCTTTTAGGTTATTAAAATAAATCACGAACACAAACACACAACTTCAGTAAAGCAGCCTTCGCCTGAAAATAGACAGCCACTTATTAAAATTTTTCAAATAAGCACTTATTCAGTTCTGATGGAAAGGTTCCTCACACATCACCCTAAGCATCATTAATCAGAATGCCCCACATTGCATTATTCATGTTTCTTTCTGTCCCAGCCTGAGAGGGCACCATCCGATCCTGATGGGCTTCACAGAATCCATCACGCCCCGAGACTCGGCCAGGCAGCAGGACGTGCAGCCGCTTCTCTGGGATCCACAGCTGAAACCCAGGGGTTCTCCTTGTGGGTCTCGGCAGAAGCGCAAGGGGCCTTGGCAGGGAGCACCGAACGCTCTATGAGGTATAGGAGCAGCTCTCCCCCTGCCCAGGGCGACCCTGAACATTGAGTGCTTCCCTGTTCTGCCACCCCCCATCATACCCACCTCATTGTGGCGGCAGCCCACACAAGAACTTCCTCTGAAATCATAGAGATTTTGTGAATTTTGGAAAACGGTTGTCCCTCACACAGGCTGGGGCTAAACTCCAATTATTTTTGAAAAATCTGCCGCAAAGCAAAGCTCCACGCCGATTTCCCGAGCCTTGCTCATGGTGGGGTAGGGAGAGCAGCTGGAGCAGGGCGGCAGGGCGGAACGGTAGCCTGCCCGCAGCGGCACCGCGGCGACGCTGTGTCCAAGGTTTCCAGCTCCCGATTGCAGGAGCTGCCCCGACCATAGCCATACGGGCAAAACCGGCTGAAACTCGTCACTGCCCGCCGAGGCGGGGATTGCCGGCCCGCCCGCCCTGGCACGGCCCCGGCCCCGGCCGCGGTCCCCGCCCCGCTCTAATGGCCCCGCTCTAATGGCCCCACAGCGCTGCCGACCCCCGCCGTTCCCGCGGCGGCCCAGGCCGCAGCAGGCCATCCCTCCCCCCGGGGCGGGCCCTTACCAGAATCCGCCGGTGCTTCTTACGGGGATGGGCCGCATCCCTGTTCCGGTAGACTGTGAACCGCATGGCGTCGGGCCGCTGCAGCCTGCCGTTGGAGAACCGCACTGCGAGGGCGGGGAGAGGCCGTCAGACCAGGCGGCGCCCCCCGCCCCGCGCCCCCGCCCTGCTCCCCGCGGCCCCCGCCTCACCCAGCACCGCCGGCTGCTCCGCCTCGGGGTCCCCGCGGTAGCGCCAGGTGGCGGTGGCAGCGGCAGCCATAGCAGCAGGAGGCCCCGCCCGCCTCCCTGGGGAGCTCCACACAAGGTACCGGCGCTTGGGCTGCTGTCGCTGGGGCTGCTGCCGCCGCCGCCGGGCTGGGCTGGGCTGGGCCGCTGACGCTGCTCCTGCGCCGGCCGTGCCACAACCGGCTGCCGGCGTCCCTCCGCGCCCCCTGGGAAGCCGGATAGGCCCAATCACGGCTGCGCTTATTGCCGAGTCTCCGGGCGGCGCCTTAGCTTAAGAGTGATGAGACTGCTGATTGGTTGGAGGCCGGGCGGGCGGAGTGGCAGCCCACGCGCGTTGAGTGGGGCTGCTGCGCGATGGCGTCACTTCCGGCCGCCGGCGCGGCCGCCGCAGCGCAGGGCGGGGGCGGAGCGGCGGCGCGGGGCCGCAGGGCCGAGGCGGAGGAGGCGGATTGCCGCGCCCGCCCTGCCGCCGCCCGGGGCGCCGCCGCGGCGCTGCCCGCCCGGAGAGCAACGGCAGCGGGGGGCGGGGGCCGCGGGACGCAGGTGAGCGGGCGGGGGCGGGGCGGGCCCGGCGGGCGGTGCCGGCGCCAGACAAGGCCGGGGCGGGGGGTAGAGGGGGGGACGGGAGCGCGCGGCGGCGCGCGGGGGACGGCGGCTGACGTGGGCGGGGTGGGGCGGAGAGCGCGCCCCTCCCCGGTGCCGCCCCTCCCCGGCCCCTGCCGGGGCGCCGCCGGGACCCCCAGAACTCCCGAGGGGGTGGCGATCTGCGGGCCGGCACGGGCCGGGCGGGACGCGGTGGCAGCTCGGCCAGCCGCCGGTGGTGCTGTGGGGTGGAGGTAGCGTTGCGACCACCGTGCTGGTGAAGAGCCTGTAGCAGAACAGGGTGTCCCTGCAGGGACTCTCTTCCCCCGGAGCACCAGCTCGGTACCCGCCGGCTCGGGGTGTCCGCCGGCTGGTGGCGGCGGGTCAGAGCGGCGGGCAGAGAGCCCTCGCGGCGGCCGGGCGGCCCTGCCGGGCCTCGGGGTGACAGAGCTGTCGCTCGGGCTGGACCTGAGGCTCCGCGCTCGGCAAGGCATCTCCAAAGAGCCATTCTGTTGTGTGTGCATGACCTTTGTTTAAGGTACAAATGTGTTTTTAACTAGTGACGATGTAAGGATAAGATGTAGATGCTGTCCTGAGGCTTGAGAGGGACATAAAACTTGGATATTACAGGTGATGTAAAAAGAAAAAAAGTACGACTCCACTCTTCATAACAGTGCCTTCAGCGCGCTCAGGAGCGAGCACAGGAACAACAGACTTTCTTAGCTGTCAGCTAACTTAATGCTTTGAAATTTTAAAAGAAGCATATCTTTGGATGGCATAAATTAGGCTTTACTTTTTTGTACTTGCTGTAATTATTGAATCACAATTCATCTTGTGGAGGGCAGCGTACAGGTGGACAGGTGTCCCATGTACTGTTTGCAACACAAGTTGTGTCCACACCAGTTGCTTCTCTGGAATGTGTGTGTTATCTCTGTGGTAGTGACCTCACTAGCTGCCAGTTTTCTCATGGTTGTGCTAACGAAGGCAAACGCTGCAGTGGTTAAGTTGGTAACCATGTTGTGCTCTGCTTTAAACCCATCTGTTATAAACAAAAGGTAGACCTGGAGTGGTGTCTGTGTGAAACAGAGAAGGAAGTTAAATTTCAAACTGAGAAAAGCTGCTTAATTTCTCCCCCCCCCCGCCCCCCGGCTTCCAAAAACTGCCCAGAAGGAGTTTAGTTAAGTCAGCATAATACACTCAAGTCATGTAAATTGTTACCCTCTAGTGTGACTTTTAAACCGTGATTAGGACAATGTGTTCTTTTTAATTCTTCATTAGTACATGCTCTTGTTGGGTTCTGTGGCACAGTTTTTGTAGCAGGGGGGCTGCAGGGATGGCTTTGTTGAGAAGACAGCAAAAGCTGACCCATATTGGACGGAGCCTGCTCCAGCTGGCTCCAAGATGGACCTGCTGCTGGCCAAAGCTGAGCCAGTCAGCAGCAGTGGTAGTGCCTCTGTGATAATGTATTTAAGGAAGGGTAGAAAGCACTGTGCAACAGCAGCTGGGAGAGAGGAGTGAGAAAATGTGAGAGAAACAGCCCTGCAGACATCAAGGTCAGTGAAGAAGGAGAGGGAGGAGGTGCTCCAGACGCTGGAGGAGAGATTCCCCTGTAGCCTGCAGAAAGGAGCATGGTGAGGCAGGCTGTCCAGCTGAAGCCCAAGGAGATCCACAATGGAGCAGGTGGATGTAGCCTGGAGGAAGCTGTAGCCCGTGGAGAGCCTGTGCTGGAGCAGTGCTTCTGGCAGGACCTGTGGGTCCATGGGGGACCCACACTGGAGCAATCTGTTCCCAGAGGACTGCACCCTGTGGAAAGGACCCATGCTGGAGAGGTTTGTGGGGGATTGTCTCCTATGGGAGGGACCCCACACTGGAGCAGGGGATGAGTGCGAGGAGGAAGGAGTGGTGTGATGAACTGTACTGCAACCCCCGTTGCCCATCTCCCTGTGCTCTTTGAGGGAGGAGGTAGAAGAGTTGGGAGTGAAGTTGAGCCTAAGAAGAAGTAGGGGGAAGGTGGTTTTAGTTTTGTTTTTCTTTCTTTCTTTCTATCCTACTCTGTTATTTATTGACAATAAATTAAATTAATCTTCCCCAAGTTTAGTGTTTTGGATGGTCATTGGTGAATGGTCTCCCTATCCTTATTTCCTCAACCCACAAGCTTTTCATCTGACTTTCTTCCCCATCTTGCTCAGGATGGGGAGTGAGAGAGAGGCTGGGCAGGTGTCTGGTCAACCCTCCACAAGTCCAGAATTTGACAGAAGTGGGCAGTGCATCCAGGTAGATTTTTTTCCCTTCTGAGGGTAAAATGGTAATGTTAGAAGATGAGTTTTTGAAACAAGTTTGGGAAGGTCAGAAGCAGATAATTAAGCAGTTCTCCTGCTGAATTAGATAATCCTGCTGAAGCAGATAATTCAGCAGTAGTCATCTGTTGAATCCGTTATGTGGATATAGTTATTTGCTTAGGTTGAAGATGTTTAATACTAACGAATCCATTGTGGTGCTGGCAAACTAATATTTGTTTCTTCAATCTAAACCATTTCCTGGCAAAAGTAGATTTATTCATTATGCAGTTAACCCTAGTTCCATTTGGGTTAAAAGCTTAGGCAAAGGAATCACCAAGGAAGATTGTTGGATGGGGTTTTTAAAAATTCTTGAATCTCTGGTAAATAGTGAAGTTGAAGAGCTAGATATAGAAATGATTGCCATGCTGAGCAAGAAGACATCATGCTGGCGCCGAGCTGTCTGTAGCTGCCCTTTCCTGTGGGATACTTGGCCACAGACCTTTGGTTCTGCGTGGTGTTTGTGGTTTGATTCCTGAACTGGGGGTGATGGTAGGCAAGAGAGGCTGACAACTGAGTTTCCTTTGCGGCACTGGGTGCTCTTGTGAGAGGATGATGCCAGCGACAGAGACTGCCAAGGTACCATTAACCTCAAGAGAGGTTTTCTGAACTGATAATGTGACTGTGAATTCAGATCAATCTTTGTCGATGGCAATTTGTCTTCCCATGTCTTTAAATGGCTTTACTGCCAGTTCTGTGTAGCAGCGTTCTCTGCTTTTCCCTTTGTAATTAAATCAAATAGTGATATTGCCCAAACAGCTTTCTTTGGATGTTTCACTGTGCAATGACTAAAAACCCATGGTCCGCTTGGGAACAGCTGTTTTCTCATATCTAGATACAGTTTTTTAGCTTCCTAAGATCAAGAATAGAATCCATGATCTTCTTTTTCGGTTTCTTATTAATTCTTAGAAAACACTTTGCTTTTGTAAGTTGACTGGTAAAGCACACATCAACTGTTTTGAGAGAGACTGCAGCCTATGAAAGCTGTGGTCCTGACTTTGAAGCCCAAATGATAAAGGGGTGAGCCAGGAATTATAAGGAAACAGCGTTCAGTCTGTTCAGAACATACACAGTACAGGTGTGTTAAATAGTAGAATTACTACAAAGAAACGCCCCCCCCCAGTGACAAGCTGAGATGGTACATCAAAATGCAGGAGTGTCACGTTTCAGTCTCCTCGTGTGTGTCTTCCTCTGAAGTCACACTGTGCTGCAGGATCTGGAGACTGAGAGAAGCGTCACAGGGCTGGGAGGAGGTGAGTGGAAATGTCAGGAAGTGGGAGGATGGCCATGGCACAGGTACTGTCTGTTTCTTCAGATAACTAAGAATGTCTAAGAAAAATCTAGCCCTTTTTTTAGGAAGCTTTTTGTTGCCCCTGTCCTGTTGCTCTTTGCAACTGGCAAGCTATGTTGTTACTGTTTGTTAATACTGTTTCCATGGGTTGGACTATCTATTTGCAGGACCTTTCAGATGATGATATGCTAATCTCTCACTCTTTTGTGGAGGGCTGATGCAACCAGCAGCTGCATTTGTAGTGCAGTTTATCCTTTCTGATTCTTAGACAAGTTGTAACTCATCCTCCCTGACAATAGGGAGATAAACTGTGTGAGTTGAACTGTATATAAAACCTGGCTAAGGAAACACCTCAAATGAGATGCTGTAAGCTCACCTGTCAGTCATGGAAGTCACTAGTTGCAGGCACTTGTCAGACACTCAAAAAATGCTGTTCGTGGCTGGCACTCACTGTATTGTCGCATACACAAAAGTGATGTAACACTGGAGTCTGCTTTAGTTGTACAGGGCAAATCCAGAAATGATTTTAACTACTGTTAACTAAAATTCCTCCCTATGTTGAGTTTGAAAGCAGTCTCAGAGGAGAGAATGCACACCATCTGTATTTCAAAGTGACAGAACTTGCTGAAGATGTCAAAGAAAGTGAAGACTTCCATTTCTTCCTGTCTTTCCCTTCCCACTGTCCTGTTAACTTGTTAAAAAACCAACATAACTGATAGCAGAAAGTGTTTTCTAAAATAACACTTGTGTCACAGAATCCTGTCTAGATTTGTTTGTGTTTCAGGCTTCAGGGGAGCTTTTTATGAGATGCGTTATATCAAGCACAATGATAAAGCACAGTGCAAGCGTATTGTAATGTTTTGTAAAATGTAATTTAAGCTAAGAGGCAAACACTAACTATATTGGCACACTCTCAAGTTTTGTCTGTGTGCCAGGGATTCCTTCAGGCCTGGTACCTAGACTATCAAATGCATTTAAATACAGATTGTTGGGAAAGGAGTTTGAGATGCAAGTAATAAATTGCCCTTCCTTTATCTGATAAGGAAAAAACAAGTACCTAGTCTAAAAGTTTTCAGTAGTGTATTTGTATGTGAGATTTCTGATGTTGTTCTACAGAATGGTATAGTTGAGGCAGCTTTTGTTGTTGGTTTTACTAACACACAATCAATTACTTTCCATACTTTTTAAAGGCTTCTTTGTGGGGAACTTGAGGTTGCATTTGATTTTTTCTGTTTGTTTGATTATGTATGTTTGAGTTCTTGACAGTTGCTCAGGATTGCAGTGTAAACTAAACTGTATCCTTTAGCATTGGACTTAGTAATACAATTTTAAACAGATCATTATTCAGAGTTGTTATTTTTCACACTGTAGGGGGCTGACTTTAACTTTTTATTAAAGAAGTGAGAGAAAAGGTTTTGATTCTGCAGTAGCTTCAGTGTAAATGTGTTTAAATGCTTCCCTTGTCCAACCTTGCTGCAGCTTAAGTGCTAGAGCAGAGGGATTTGATGGAAAAAGGGGCTGTAAGTCTACATAGTATTATCAATACTATTTGTTGAAGAAATAGAAGGAAACCATGTGAAGAAATTATACCACTACAAGTAGTAGAAATATGCACAAACAAAGCCTGAATTCCTATGGAAAAATCTCTAGTATCCCTTCTCTTGCTACTTGCCTGTCTGGACAGATGGCAGCACGAGTGCCCCATTCATAGCTCTGTGTGCAAACTGGATGGGTGGCTGGTTTTGGTTTGGGATGTTTTGTGTTGTTTAAAAGAAAAAGGGAATTAATTATGACTCTGTGAGAAGTAGTCCTTATAAATTTGGCTTCTTCTGTAACCAGACACTAACTTAAAGAAAAAATGTTGGGAGTCCAGTATCTTTCCTCCTCTTCGTTAAATTTGATTGGAGTTGACAGGGAGATTCTGAGGTTAATAGCTAATGGGAAATTAATAAACAGGCTGTGTAATTGTAAATTGTAGGTATTTTTTCCTAGAATTACAAAACACTTGCACATCATCTTCCCAGTTAGATATTTTTAATCCTGATGCTTTCTTAACATGGAAGGCATAGTTTAAGAAATTTAAGCCTTATCTTCCTCCACATATATGAGGAATATTTTACTACGTGCCACGATGAACGGTTACATGATCAAGCTCCTCTGCACAGCCCCAAGGGCACTTGGAGAGGCAATGTCAGGAGGTAGATCTCAAACAGTACCTTGAGGGGCTGCTCCCAAACCCATCCCTGGGGCCAGCCCATCACAGGCATATCTCCACAGGCCCAGAGGAGCACAGGGGCATAGGCAGGAACCCAAATTAAGGACTCTGAGGAAGCAGCACCCTGTCCAGGCCCCTGCCAGGGCAGTCCCAGCAGAGCCTCTGCCTAGTGTCCTGTTGTGACCCATCATGGTGAGTCGCAGAGCAGCTCTGTCAGACTGAGGGGGTTGCTGCCCACCTCTGGGACACGTGGGCTGCAGGGAAAATCAGTTTGGGATCCCACAGAACTTATTATGGGATGTTTAGGGGAGGAATCAAAAGTGAGGCAAAGGAAGAGTTTAGGGGATTTGGGGAGGAACACATGTGGAAATATAGCGAGGTAAGGGGATGAGAAGGGCTGGTCATGTGTAGGCAGTTGGCTGGTCAGTGCTCTTGCCTGGCCATGCCCTGCATCTGGTCAGCACTCTCTGTCCTGCCCTTTATTAAATTCCTTTCTGGCTCTGCCTTGGGTGAGGGCTCTCTGGTTGGTGTGAGTGCTGCCATGGGACGGAGTGTCCCTGTGTCCTAGAGGCATTGACTGGAGCAAGAGCAGGTATGCGAGTGTCTGATGGCCAGTGAACATCAACCTGGATAAGCCAGAGAAGTGCCCTAGAGACAAATGGGTCTGTGGGTCCCTATGGGCACCTCCGGGTGTGAGAGTGCCTGTGCCTATAGGGGCAAGGACATGGCAGGGTCAGCTGTGGGACCAGGGGCGTCCTGTTTGGCTCTGTGTGCCTGTGACACCTGTGACAGCCTGTATTGGAGACAAGGTGTGGCCTCGGGGACTATGTGCCTGGACACTGGGACTCAGGGAGCAGCTCCTGAGAGGGCCAGCTGCTGGAGGTCTCCACCTCGCACCTGTATGTATGTTTGGCAGGGGGACTTCCATCCTGCCCAGCCAGAGAGGGGAGTGGGATGGGGCCTCTGGTGTTGCCCGTGTTTGTGTGAGTGCTGAGTGTCCCTTGTAGCGTATATGTGTACTCTGTGCATTTGTGCCCCTGGGAATGCATCTTCCCCCGGCTCTCCTGCTGGGACCTGGGGGCGTTTAGCAGCAGCAGCCTCACGTCTCTTGGGCTGTTGGATTTGCTGTGGTATGCTTTCCTATAGCAGTGAAGAGGCAAGTTAAATATTTACTGAGTGCACTTTTTATTCAAAGGTTAATTGTCTTTTTAAGCTTATAATCAAAATGCTAGGAAGAAACCGCTTCCTTATTCATTTTTACCAAATCAATCTTACATGAAAAAAAATCCACAGTTCTCTCCTAAAACTCTTCTGAAAATAGCAAAGCAATCTGTAAAATTGAAAGCCAGAGAGGTAAGTCTATATAAAACTACGCCTCCAGTGACATGTGGTTTAGTGCCTTCCCCAGATAGAGGTGGCATCTGAATATTTAATAGCTCTCAATTGATTTTTCTTCAACGAATCTACGTAATGGCTTTTGAATTCATGTGTACTTGCCCGTGGCAAGGAGTTCTGTAGCTTTACTACGTTATGTGAAGGAGTATTTCTTTGGTTCCGATCTGCTAGTTTGATTTCATAGGCCTTAGTTCAGGGACAGGCAGAACAGTTGTTTTCCAGTCAGGATTTCATGGATGTTTTTTCATTGCTTGCCCTTAAAATTTTCCTAGCTCTGACTATTTGTATTTATAGTAAAACTACTTGTAGCTAAACAATTTGGTATAGTTTCTGTTCTCTTGTGGCAATTTGTTTGATTATAAAAGTAAGCTGTTCCCTTTCCTGCTGCTCTCCAAAAGGTGCTGGACTTGATGTCTGCTGTTTGTGCCACTGATGCCTCCCCTGAGTCCCACTGACTGCATCTGATTCAGTGGAGATTTCATCTAACATTCCATGGGTCCCCAGGTTGTGAACTGGGGCTGGCTGTGAGCCTCATGAAGGCTGCAGAGGCTGGCTGCTGAAACCACTCACTACTTGGTTGGGATTGTCCTTCATCTGAATAGGCATTCGCACACCATGTGATGGGATGCCACCCGTCCGGTGCTGGAGGTGTTGGGTCGTTTGGTAGGGGAAGGATGGGGGTGTGCAGTCCATGGGCAGTTTAGAGGCGCCTTATGGCCAGCTGTTGCTGGGAGATGAGGTATCACTGAAACAGGAGGGGAAGACAGAGAGAGTGTGCGTATCCAGAAATACGCCACTCATATATTTTGATAGTGACTTAGATGTGTTGCATGTATTTAGTAACCTGAAGTAGATGATCTCTTGCTGAATGTGGTATGTGGATAGTAGGCAGTATATACGATTCAAATCTAGTTTTATAATTTTCAGTTCATCTTGTACAAGATCTCAGCTTCACTGTGAGGTCTGTTTGTTGATTATGGTTCAAGGTATTTAGCTTTTTGTGGTGTAGTAGAAGTTAAGTAGCAAGCCAAATTACTGTTATTTGAAGAAAAACTGGAGTTTATCTTGTTTCAGGTGCACAAAGAATGCGACTACTTTTGGTGACTGTAAGCAAGGACTCTCTGTGAATTCTGAAATCCCAAATCATTGGTCAAAACAACAACTCTTGCCTGTTTTCTGTGGTTGAAATACATATTGCTGCCTGGGCAGAAATACCTTGGACCATCCCTGTTAGCCATCTTCCTTGCTGGAATCCAACTCAATCCTTTTACTGATGTGAAATCCTGTCCTGATGTTGTTTGGTGTTTTCCACCTCCAGTCTTCTCTGGGCATTAATTTGAATGCTTTATTACATAGCCTTCTGGAGCATACCACCTCCTCTTGTTTGCTTGATACGGGCAATGCATGAGCTCTCAAGTATTTTATACCTTCTACAGTGCGTTTCCTAAAATGACCTAAAGCAGCGCACAGAGTGGGAAATGCTTGAGTACTTGTGAACAGCTTGCTTCTGACAATCCTTGAAGCTGGAGCAGTCTCTGCTGGGCCCTGTGCTTTCTGCATCGAAGGTACAAGTGGAACGATTTTGTTCTTGGTTGCAGATGGGGCACAGGAAGTGCGCCTGTCTTGGCTGCCATTGTAGGTGGTGGTGGTAGTGGTTCAGCACTGCTGCATTTTGGAGTCACTGTAGTTAATTCTGTGGTGTCCTCCAGTTCTGGTCCTTAGGGAAAGGAGATCCCTTGCCTCTCCTGGTGTGGTGGGTGCCTGGTGTTTTCCAGGGTGTCTGCTGGTGGGCTGTCTTATTGTACACTGTGCGGATCAGCCATGCATATAGCCGTAAAACTATCAAATGGTTCCTGGACCTGTTTCTCCTGACTGGGGAGGGGAGTGAAGTGAAAAGAAAGTCAACCAACATCCAGGCCCCCCAAGAGCACATGGATACTACAGTGATGGGACTCCAGATGGAGCAGGAGTTTCTTTGCTGCTCTTACCAGAGCACTGCTGCCCCGGCCCCCTCTCCAAATTCGCCCTAGATCTGTGTTTTAGGCCTGGGAAGCCCAGAACAGAGAATTATCTGTGACATAACAGCTCACCCATCTCAGAGGCGAGCAAAAGAAGATAAATGAAGAATTGTTTGACAGTCCCCTCAACTTTCCAGAGATGCCTAGCTGGAGGGGAACTTTCCTTGCAGCGGAGGCCATCCCTGCATGGTGCTCGCTGGAACAAGGGTGAGCGAGAGTTTAACCAGGGCTGCCTGAGCAGCAAAGGCAGACAGCGAAGCAACAGCATTGTTCATAAAGCAGCCCTGGCCTCTGCCACATTCCTGCTGGGACCTGTGGCTCTTGCCACAAACTCCCCCTCTTCCTTTTGTCTGGCTGCCTGAGGTCAGTGAGTTTCAGGGTCCATCCTGTTCCTCCCTCCTCCTACAGCCCCCAGAAAGCATTTCCTCACCTTCATTTGTGTTATACTTCTCTCAGAGAAAATGCATAGAAATAAAAACTGTGCAATTCCAAAGTTTGTCTAATGTTTGTTTAATGTTTTTTCTGTTTGAAAATGTTGTCTTATTTTTACTGTCAAATATGCATTGATAGTGAAGAGAAATAAAATTACCTATTATATGTATTCCTATTTCTTATTAAAAAAAACAAAGCAGCAAACTCAAATTCTTCTATTTTATTATGTTACTTCATTTATAGAGGTAGGGTAGACTGTGACATGGTACTTAATGAAATCTCATTATGGTGCTTATTTCAGGCATTCAGGCATCATAGCCTTAGTGTTGCCAAATTAGGGGATTTTTTGATGCTGCCGGTAAGCCTGGACTCTTGCCATTGCTGGAAGCAATTTTTTTTTTTCTTCTTTTTAAAATACACAGGAACCGATTACAGTTGGAGGCAACAGATTTTTACCAGCAGAAGTTTTGGCTTTTCAGTGTTTAGGTAAAACTCTGTCCTTTAGAGAGGTTCTTTGCCCAGTGGGCTAGGTGGTGAAATCTTTCTCCAGCAAAGACCTGTGAAGTGTCTGTCGTGTGCCTTGGAGGAGGACACAGTGTGTGGATGCCAACTGCCGCTCGGCTGGGGACAGCAGCTGCTCTTGCATTAGCTCCAGCCTGGCAGGGGCTGTTTCGTGAGAGTCTTTGTAACCTAATGGGTTTTAGTCTTTGTGCTTTTACGTTAGTTTGCCACCTCTTCTGGCATGAATTCAAATCTCTTTGCTTACTATTTTATGTAGCCTGATGCTAGTCCAAGTGCAGCAAAAGCTGCAACCTTGAGCAGGTCCCTTTGTCCTGTTTGTCCAGGCTCTTCCTAAGGCATTTCAAAAACCTCCAAATCAGAAAATGGTAGCTGTTGATCACACGGTAGTGTCCATAGTAGCCTCAAGACAAGCTAAAAACGGAGAGTATTTGCATCTAAGGCCTTCCTACCCCATAGCTGTCTGTAGACTCCTGTCCCTGACAAAGCAAAACTTTATTTGATGACAAGAAGTGTTACAGAGCACAATTACTCTGCCCATCCCTTCTGTAGCTATTGGAGACACTGGCAAGTTTTGGCTGAGGAGAGGAGTATTTTAAGTCCAACACAGTTTGTAGCTGTGGGTCTAGAAGAAAAGGGGGGCCCAGTTTTTTGAATGCTTGCTGGATGGAGAGCCCATCATGTGTTCAGCTTGTGCTTCTGCTCTGCCAGCGGATGGTGTGACTGGGAAACCTCCATCAGCCGCAGCCGGGGCTTCCTGTGGGACATTTGGTGTGGCGGGGTGAGGAGTGGGAGCAAGCGGGTGGTTGTGCGGGGAGCGAGGGCACACAGAGCACACGTTAACATTCTTTCCTAATGAGAAAGCTGATCTCATGTTGCTTGCATTATAACTCCAGAACTAGTTCAATAGAAGTGTATTTTTTATGAAAGAGGATCAAGAACCCTTCTACTTTCCCATGACATGTTAATGGTGATAATCCAAGGTGGGGGAAGTTTGCATAAGTACTTTCCTAGTTTGAGCTGAGTTGCTGCTGGAAGCCTATGGATCTTTCTACCTCTGCAGCTGCCCACTTATGCATGCATAAGTGTGTAAGTCCATCAGTGATCTTCTGTGTATGGCTTGGCTTTTTGACCCTTACCAGCACGGTCTTTCACCAGTATGTGTCTTGGAGGGGGTAGTGGCTAGTCTGCCCTGCCTCCTGTGCCGCCGTTTGCCTTGCAGGAACTGAGACCTCAGAGCTTCGAGCTCTGTGGGCTGAGTGAGCCTTTGTGGACGTGTGCTGCTGTTGCTCCACACCTGTGATCTTGGGAGCCGCTCTTTGCATACCTGAGGTTTTGCTTTTTCTGATGATCCTTCCAAGGAAATAGTTAATCTCTATCCATCCAGGTGAACGAAACTGAAAAGTAATTAACAATCTACATGAACAGCTGTACCTGTTTTCCTCTGAATGAGTGCATGTACTTGGCCTGAGCATAACTTCTGAGCAAAGTCACTTTGTAAAGTGAAACACCTGTAAAGAGTTTGAAATACAAACATTATTTCTGAGCAAACTTTTATTTACTGGTCAAATGTGACTATGGGAAGCTTTGCATGTAATTTACTCATGCAGCTTGTGCCCGTGGTGCTGTCCTGGTTCCGTCGGGGATAGGGTTAATTCTGCCGGGGCTTTGGCAGGCACACAGGTATTCCATCCCATGGAGCCATGCCCACTCTGTGCTGCCGGGGGCAGGAAGTCGCGGCTTGGAGCAGGCTGGGGTGTCCCGGGTCCATCTGTGAGCGGCGGTTCCATAACTGTGTTTGTATATTCCTCTATCCCTGTTATTGTTGTTTTCTTGTTCCCTTTGCTGTTCTGTTAAACTGCTTTTGTCTCAACCCACGCATTTTGCCTTTTTCTTCTGATTCTTTCCTGTATTGGGAAAGCTCAAGAGAGCGGCACATGGTTCTTTGTTGCCATCAGAGGCCAAACCACGACACATGCACATATGAAAATGCAGCATATAGTTTGTTCATGACGTCTGCATTTGAGGACAGAATTTTAAATTGGCAGAGTCACACTTGATCCCTCTTCAAAAGTATAATTCTTTATGTCTGAACTTTTATTTCAGCTGCTTTACAGTCTTGTGTCACAGGATACTACAGTATTGCTATCGAAAAATAAATGTGAACACAAATATGTGTGAGTGTATACCCTATACACGCAACCTTTCTGTTCCCCAAATCTTATACTTCGTTGATTTGTCATGAAAAAAAAGTAGAGATGTCACAAAAGTCACCTATTCAGTCTTAAGGCGAGTCTAATAAGATTTGACTTACATTCTGTTAATGGAAATTTAAGGAAAAAACACCCCTGAGTTTGACTAGTTGTCTTGTTGAGTAGCGCATCATTTTGTCAAAAGCTTCCTGTAACTTCCTTATGGACCAAGAAGGCTCATAAGGAATAGCAAGCATGGAGACAGCTCTTAACGTTGCCAGGCTTTTCTGTCTTACTGACATTTTATTTGCGTTGTGGGAAAAAGAGAGGACTTTCAGTGTATCCCAGCTGATGAACTATAGTGAATGAGAAAATTGTATTGCACTTTGGATAGCTAAAGGTGGCAGTTTGACATAAGAACTGACCACTTGCTCCAGTGCAGAAGCGTCTCCCTTCTTTTCCATTAACTCTCTTTTCTGTGTTGAAAGCAGATACTTGAATGACAGTTCTGCATAGTAGGTGAGAAACTGCAGCAAGTCATTTGCAGAAGGTGAAGCTGGATTAAATAAGATGAGAATTAAAGTTCAGGCTTTTCAGTGGGAGGTTATCTAATAACGTGAGCAATTTATCAAAGGTTGGAGTAGATCATTCACAATTAGACTTTTTTAAAAAACAGGATTAAATGTTTTACTAAAGAATGTGTTTTAGTTTGGACAGGAGCTAATGGCAGTGAAATGACCTGCGTTACTCAGTTGGCAGCAGAGCTGCCTGTGACACATGGGATGCTGAGGCAGCTGTTACACTACGTCAGCTCCATGGCAGAACCTGTGTTTTCTTCCTTCTCCTGCTCCGCAGAATTGCCAGTTTTGATACAGTGCCAGTGGGGCAGTGGTAAATTAAGATTAGTTAGTTATTGTTCATTGGTCTTTCAGCTGTCATTTTTCCCTTTTAAACTGGGGTTCACTGTGGTCTGAATACGACTTCAGCCATTTTTAATGTTATCGTTTCTTATTTTTTGTTTTATAGGATCATGGATTTTCCAGGACACTTTGAGCAAATCTTTCAGCAGCTCAACTACCAGAGGCTTCACGGCCAGCTTTGTGACTGTGTCATTGTGGTGGGGAACAGGCATTTCAAAGCCCATCGCTCTGTTTTGGCAGCATGTAGCACACATTTCCGAGCTTTATTTACTGTAGCAGAAGGAGATCAGACTATGAATATGATTCAGCTGGACAGTGAAGTGGTGACAGCAGAAGCTTTTGCTGCTCTGATAGACATGATGTATACTTCCACACTAATGCTTGGGGAGAGCAACGTTATGGATGTCTTGCTGGCTGCTTCTCACTTACATTTGAACTCTGTTGTTAAAGCATGCAAACACTACCTTACTACCAGGACACTGCCAATGTCTCCACCGAGTGATAGAGTTCAAGAGCAAAATGCGCGCATGCAGAGGTCTTTCATGCTCCAGCAGCTTGGACTAAGCATCGTGAGCTCTGCCTTAAATTCCACTCCAAGCACAGAGGAACAGCCAAATACTATGAGCTCCTCGATGAGAAGTAACATTGAGCAGCGCACTACTTTTCCCATCCGTCGTCTCCACAAACGTAAACAGTCTTCTGAAGATCGGGCCAGACAGCGCATAAGGCCTGCCATGGATGAGTCTGTTTCTGATGTGACTGCAGAGAGCGGGCAGTCAGTAGTTCATTCACGGGAAGATTTCTTCTCGCCAGACTCACTGAAGATTGTGGACAACTCTAAGGCTGATGCTGTTGCTGATAACCAGGAGGATAATACTATTATGTTTGATCAGTCTTTCAGTGCTCAGGAAGATGCTCAAGTGCCCAGCCAGTCTGACAACAGTGGAGGAAACATTTCACAGATGTCCATGGCATCCCAGGCAACACAGGTGGAAACCAGCTTTGACCAGGAGGCTGCTTCTGAGAAGAACAACTTCCCATGTGAGAATCCAGAGGTCAGTCTGAACGAAAAAGAGCACATGAGGGTGGTGGTAAAGTCTGAGCCCTTGAGCTCCCCAGAGCCTCAAGACGAGGTGAGCGATGTCACTTCCCAAGCAGAGGGCAGCGAGTCTGTTGAAGTGGAAGGAGGAGTAGTGAGCGCAGAGAAGATAGAACTGAGTCCTGAGAGCAGCGATCGTAGCTTTTCTGACCCACAGTCCAGTACCGATAGGGTGGGAGACATCCATATTATGGAGGTGTCAAATAACCTGGAACACAAGTCTACTTTCAGTATCTCAAATTTTCTAAATAAAAGCAGAGGTGGTGGCTTCGGTGCTAGTCAAAACAGTGATGACAACATTCCAAATACCACCAGTGACTGCAGAATGGACAGCGATGCCTCTTATCTGATGAGTCCAGAGTCAGGGCCTGCTGGTGGCCATTCATCCGCCACCGTCTCTCACGTTGAGAATCCATTTACTGAGCCCACAGACTCTCATTTTGTTAGACCAATGCAGGACGTGATGGGTCTTCCCTGCGTGCAGACTTCCGGGTACCGGGCGGCGGAACAGTTCAGCATTGATTTCCCACGGTCAGGCTTGGGCTTGCACTCCCTGTCAAGGGCAATGATGGGCTCAGTAAGAGGTGGAGCTAGCAGCTTTCCTGGCTACCGCCGCATAGCCCCCAAAATGCCTGTGGTGACCTCTGTCAGGAGCTCGCAGCTGCAAGACAACTCATCTGGTTCCCAGCTGATCATGAATGGGACCACTTCTTTTGAAAACGGGCATCCGTCACAACCTGGTCCACCACAGCTGACAAGGGCATCTGCAGATGTCCTTTCAAAATGCAAGAAGGCCTTATCTGAGCACAACGTCTTGGTTGTAGAAGGTGCACGCAAGTATGCATGCAAGATCTGCTGCAAGACGTTTTTGACCTTGACAGACTGCAAGAAGCACATCCGTGTGCACACGGGGGAGAAACCTTACGCCTGCCTCAAGTGCGGCAAGCGGTTCAGCCAGTCCAGCCACCTGTATAAACACTCCAAGACAACCTGCCTGAGGTGGCAGAGCAGCAACCTGCCCAGCACGTTGCTTTAACCTTCTCCACCCTGGGCCTGAAGGAGAGCGCCGGTGCAGACATCTAGCTCCTTGAAGCACCACAGGAACATGAACACTGTTTTCTTCAAGGCTGCAGGCTCAGAGGCTGCTCTTGTTGGTCAGTGAACACGTAGCGTGTGATTGTGCCACACACACAAAAGTCTTGGTTCTGTCAATTGGGGATATTACTGTACCTACCTCACAGGGGTGTTGTGAGGCTTAAAGAGCTGTAAGCGAAGAACTCGGAGGTCCGCAGGAGTCGTGCTGTGGGTGTGTGAAGCATTACTGTGATGTACGGTCAGGCCTTGGGCTGACGGGGATACGATCTCTAAAGCGAAGCAGTTCCTTTGCAGGGCAGAGGGGTGAGAGTGTAGTTATCTCATGAAGTAGAACGTTTCAAGAGTGAGAAACTGAAGTGCAAATTTCCTCTTTTTTTTTTTCTAAAATATTTTGTAAAAGTGACAGCATTTAAATAAATGACCTGTAAAACAAGTTGCCGCATTATGTATGGACAGTAATGCAAGAGCTGTTTGCTGTAACTAATGCAGACTGCGTATCTTTAAAAGAGAAAAACGCCTTTGGATGCACCTGTCTGACATAATGTTTTAAAATATGCTGATTATAACAATAGTTCTAGGGTTATGAATGTATGTTTGGCTGTTTTGTAGTAAAGGACACTGTGTAATGAAGGTGCTTAAATTAAATCCAAGACAAGTAACTTTTGGACTGCCAGATGTATATATACTTTGAATACAGCAAGATCTGGATGTTTGACTCATTTTTTTTCTGTAGAAACTTGTATTAAGTGATAAGTGAAGTACTGTTTCTTGTTCGTGCTATTCTTAGCAGTATTTTAACCAGTTTGTATCTCCTCAGTTAAAATTCTATATACACAGAAGTCTGAAAAGAGCTTGTCTTTGTCTGCTTTGTTATTTTGAAGGAGAGAGATAATTTGTGGTGGCTTTTTTTTACTGTGTAAGATATTCTCTTGCTGTTTCCAGATGCTGATAGTCAATCTGATCCCTGTCATTGTGTAAGCATATTGTCCTTTTCTGACACTCTTATCATCAGGCTTTAATTTCCTCCTCTGTACGCTTACTTACTTTCTACTTACTTACTACTGTGGATTGTTCCTCAGATCAAACCAGTCTGGAAGGATCCTCATTTGCCATATTTATTTATGTCTCTCTATGAAGTGTAGTTATCAAATCCAGTCCTTCCACTTAAAGTAGTGTCATAGATGTACTTTTCTACATAAATTAAAAAAATCTAGCATAAATTTAATTTAAAAAATAGCACTGTACACTTTGTATAGCAGAAATTCAGTGATCATTACTCTTCAAGTGAATCATGTAAATCTTGTTTTAATTTCCTCCTCTTTGATACCATTGTAACTAATACTCTCTGCAGTCTCTTTTTTCCTTTGTTAAAGGTGCACATGAACTAACTACTGGCGTTCGGCATATTAGGTTTCTAAATACAATTTTGGAGCGCTTCTGCTGATGAATGTTGCTCTGCCATTGGGAGCTGGGTCAGGGCTACAGCACGTCCGTTATGTTCAGGAGAGAGAGGATTTGCGTTTCCTGGTATTTAAGTCACAGAGCAACAGCTCTCTGTTAATATTAAAAAAAATTGCAAACCTTCCCCTCTTTATTTTATTCTGTATAGCAAATGAATTCTGTGTGATGACATTCAGCAGTTTTATGGAGTTTGTGCTACCTAATAGTTAGCATTCTGAAACACCTCGGATTTACATTTGGATAAACTGAAAATAAAATCCTAATCCACAGTCCTGTAGGTCATTTAGCAGGATTAACTATCAAAATTGTTGAAGCGTGGAAACCAAACAGCCATTGTCAGACCAAAGGAAACATGGACGTCTTTCTGTACTTGGCTTTACGTGAAACAGTAGTCTGCTAATGAAGAAATGTGTCTTCATCTCTAATTACATTGCTCCACATTGAAAAACAAATGCCAAATGTCAGTCAATGTGTCACTTGCACCTTGATCATCCACGGTAAACAGGAACCTGGGAACACAGTGAATGATTGGATTAATTCCTTTAAAGTGTTAAGATTTTATTATAGGATTTATTTAGTGGTTGTGTTTCTGGCTCTTGATTTTATAAGCATTAAGGAAATGTGCTGCATTTTTTTAAAGCATTAGGATATGCCACATTTTGTTTGATAATAATTTTGATATCAGGGGACTAACAGCATTGAGCTATACTAAACAATCTTAATGAAACATCAATAAAATGCAGTATTTTGTACTTTAATATTTTCTTGTGTTGCCTTATTAGATTGTTTCATCTTCTTCGCAGTTCTAGTGTTTTGTTTTAAAAATAGGTGTTTTTTTATATTTTCTGTCTGTTTCCTAGAGCACATCTGAATTCCTTGAATTCTTACGACGCATAGGAATAAAGCATCTATGAGAGTAAGGAGATTAGAGTAAGAACTAATATGTACAGATAAACATATTTAACTATACTTTTGATCTGTTTTTATAAAAAATTCAATGTCATTATGAAATATCAGACCTTGTGCAGGAGGACTTCTGTCCTCTCTAAGAAAAAATTCAACTTGGAGCATTTTTGGAAGCAGCAACTTTAAATTTCTTTCTTCACTGACATCGAGTGCGTCTGGAGGAGCGCACTGCAAACCCAGCAGCCTGTGGCTGGCGCGTTGCTCTCCTAGTCTTCCAGTATGAAGCAATATCTCGGAACGGTTTCTCCCCTTAGCTGTCCCCTGCCGTGAAATGAGAGTATCTCATCTCAAAGCCTGCTATCATTGTCAAAGAACTTATCGCCCGGACTTTTGTTAAAAATTTAACTTTACAAATGCTACAGTGAGGTCTCATGTGAAGATGTCAGTGTGTTAGTATTATGAAACATCTGAAAATAAACTCTACATTTTTGTGCTGCTGTGTCTGACTTGATTTACTTGTTGATGTTACCCTGGTGCCTGCCAACAGCATTTCATGGGTTGGCTGAGCGAGTAATGCTTGTGTGCTGGCTGATCGGGCTCTCTGTGTCACTGGATCGCTTGGCGGTGCTAAATAATCCCGTTGAAATGTAGGCGCACACATAGGTGTTTTTGTCAAATGAGGCCAAGCACACAGTGCTGCCTGTGGCCGCCGTCTGCTTCACACGGAGGCTTTGCCAGTTTGGAGAGGACGTGGTATCTAATCAACAAGAAGTGGGTCTGTATTTGAGCCAGTATGAACCCTTGAAGGATGGCATGGCCCTGTCAATGCTTTGTGAGCTGTTGGAACCATTGGAGTGTGGCTGGACTTTGCCATGGTGTCTGTCTCAGGCTCAGGGTGCTTTAGTGTCCCCTGGAGCCACCACCTCGGTGTGCTGGGCTCTTCTGGCTCGCTCTGCGTGGGAGATGACACTGAAGATGTTTCATGCAGACCGTTTGAGATGCCCTGCGGCTTGGCTGACGTTGCAGGGATTCTTGCTGCTGCCGCAGCCTTGATGGGAAGGGGCGCATTGCCTGCACCTACCGCGTCGGACACAGGCTGGGAAACCTTGGCATTCTGGGACCATCTCTCCTTGTGCATGGAGATTATTTACATTCTTTCCAGCTGTATCCGTTCCCAGATTAGTTCAGTTTGCAACTGCACAGGTGCCGGGTAAGTGGCTGTGCAATTATTTTTGGCTAACAACATCTGAATGCCCATCAGTGACCCCCCAGGTGCAAAGCACCTAACAGAGGCTGGTTTGTTGACTTGCTTAATAAAATGTATTTGTGCTGACGAGACCAAATTGCTCGACATGATAGCATAATTCATGTCTTGAATAGACAGGGTAGTTCAATAGATTTTGAAAAGGCATAAAAGCAGCAGTCTGTAATTTAAATGTAATACTGTGCTTTCTTAATTTTCCTTAATAATATATGAAAATAAGTTCAGTCTGGAGCTTCCTATAAAAAGGAATGACTCTGAACTAATGTAAAGTGTCAGTTGGTCATAGCCATACATCGATACTACATCTTTGTGACTGTGTAGGAGTGGATCCTTAGCTGAGGCCCTGTGTTCGCTTACGCTGTGGAATTGCTTCTGAAGGCTTGGCCATTCCTGCTGGAGAAAATGGGCTTGGAAAGACACTGGCAGTTTCCTGTGGAAAGCTTTCACAGAGGCTGGGCTGCCTGCTTGGTCCTTGCTGGTCGTCTCTGCCGCTGCAGGTCACTCCCGTTGGTGGCTGCCAGCCTTGTTCCAGCTGATGCAGCCTCACTTGGTCAGCCCTGGAGCATCTCTTGCCCGAGAGTCAGCCCTGCAGAACACTGTGACCCATGAGAAGCATCCCCTGCTCAGGACGCCCAGGGGAGGGCTCTGGCCCTGCTGGAGGTTGTTAAACATGGAAATGTCGGTACTGCGCGTGCTGAACCGCAGTGAATGCTCTCACCTTTGCAGCAGTTTTACCTCCTTTGCTGCTTGCGATGGGGCCAGCCCTCGCAAGTGGCTGAGAGGAGGACGCACGACAGGCCGCCGTTCCTCTTCCCACGCCTCCTCCCTGCCGGGCTCTGGGCTCTGCCTCCAGCCGATGGCGCGGGGAGCAGAGGAATCGGTCTGCGGACGTGCAATGCTGCTTCCCCTCCTTGTGCAACAGCACCATCAGCCATCTAACCACCAGGACAGGTCACCCAAAAGGCACCTGCCAAGGGATTATTACTCTTTATGACGGCCTGTGAAGAAATACTTGTTCTTAGCAAAAACTAATTGTAAAAGCCTGTACTTTACTCAGTAACAATTTTGTTGCTGGTAGAATATACTCTTTTTTAAGAGCTTATTATTGTGGTTGCTACTGAAATAATGTTGATATCTACACGACATCTGTAAAATCCGTAATCCATTGCATTGTTGCTCTCCGTGTCCCTTGTGGGAAGATGCTGCAGTGATCTGGAGGCTCAGCACAGCTCCTCTGCCCTGGGAGCTGCTGCAGCGCACCGCACCAGCCTGCTGTTCGGCTGTTGGTGGCACAAAGTTTTGAGTGCTGATTGCTGGTATGGAGTATATCCAGAACTTAGTGAGCAAGAATTCCTGTTAAGAGGTATTTTTGGCCTCGGATGGAGATGCGGTGAGGCCTACCTCTCCTTTGCTGTTAGGAGGTTCAGCTCTGACCAGACGCACTCAGACTTGCCTAAAAAACAACAGGTTCCTTGAAGCAGGGTCAGATAGAGAAGGTTAGCATTTTATCATTTACAATTTTTTAAGTATCTTTAGAAAGCAAAATCATTTCAGTAAGGGCATACTGATGCTTTCTGTGGCTGGCAGAGCAAAATGATTGTTGTCTTGGAGAAACTCCAAGATACGACACCTGAAATGTGCTTTGGTCACTTCAGCAGCCTTATTTACAAGCTCACATCTATGTCTTAATATACTTGGGGAATGTAATACAAGTGCTCAGATACCAGTCCATTTACACTTAACTATTTCTCACATCATTAGAGGTCACAATAGCTTCTCAAATATTTAGGTAACATCCATCAGCATGACAGTAACTTCACCAATTCCAGAATCTTTAGTGTCAAAACTAACAGGTCTCAAAAATCATACAGACCAGCAAACTAACTGCATGGACTCATGCCCATTTCATACAGCCAAGGTTTTCACAGCAAAGTAAATCCTTCTGATTTCTGTTATGTCAATTGGGAACTTTCCAGGCAGCTGACATGCCCAGGAGCCCGCACCCTTCCTGTTTCCACCACGGCTACAAATCTTTCCTTGGTCAGCAGAGGTCTCATTAGCAACTTCCCAAACACTTTCTGCTTCTGATGGGCAGGCATACGGTAATCAGCAAGGTTTGTGAATCAAAATGTATTGATAAACATGTCAGATACTCTCTGAGGCATGAAGCAAAGGTCTTCCTCTAACTAGCCAGCATCAATAACTAATTAATAAACATCTTCCAATAGCTATTATTGCTATCAGAGTATGGGTCATTTAACATCAAGACAAATTCAAGCAGAGAATTCAGCAAAAAGAACACTTGTTGTGGGACAGAAAGAGAAGTACAGAATGTACTAGATGAACTGTAATTCCCAAGCACGGGCTTTTCGCTGCATTTCAGCTGCCCCCCTGCACCAGGCTTGGGACACTGCCAGCTGCTGTCCTTCCCTCTCATCGCTTAAGAAGTGTTTTGGATTATTATGCAGCACCCTGCTCAGCTTTTATATGGGATGAGAGTTGGAGAAAACAGTACACTGTGGCTCTCAGAGCTGCGGGCTTGTGCACTTTCTTTTACCCCTGCCAGAAAAACTTTCCTGTGCTGCACAATAACAAGCAGCAAATTGAGCAGTTCAGGCACGTTACGCCTGGTTACTGTCCTGGGCGTTTCTCCAAGGCTGTTCTCCTTCCTCTGGCTGCAGCAGAGCCCTTGCCGCCTCCTGGCTCTGCAGCCCCCAGCAGTGCAGCTGGGTGATGTGCTGGGGCGAGAGGGGCGATGCTAGGCACTGGGCACCACTGGGGGGGTCTGGCCAGGCTGCAAGAGGAAGCATGAGACTCTTCATTCTCCTGGCCCGTGGACCTGGAGCTTGGCAGAACAGAGCTGTTGGCAGCGCTGCTGGGAGAACCGCTGGGGAGGGCCTGAGCTGCAGATGAGACGCCTTCCTTTTGCCCATTGCAGCCCCCCCTCTCCTTACGCCGTCATTTCAGAAAAGCGCTGGTTTTGCATCTGTCCAGCAACCGAGGCTTTGTGTTACTTCTCTTTTTCAGCACGATTTCTATGGGTATGAGCAGCTCTCACCAAGACCGGAGGTGTGGTGGAAGCCTTTGGGCTGCATGGGAAGGATCTTTCCTCCCTGGGTGCAGAGGTGCTGGACGGGGCTGCAGCATGGCCGGGCGTGTGGCATGGCCGGGCGTGTGGCATGGCTGGGCGTGTGGCATGGCCAGGGGTGCAGAGCCATGGCAGGGAGGCGCAGAGAAGACATGGGAGGCTGCAGAGGCAACTGGGCTGATCTTGATGCGAAGGGACAGGGGCCCCTGTACAAACACGCCTGTCAGCTGAGTGGATCAGCTGCTTGTGCCACTGTTCACCCTGGACATCACCAGAGGAGCTCCACGGGGAGGTTCACCTGACCCAGCCCAACAGAGAGTGTGGGCACTGAATGACGGCAAAAAGAGCACTGAAGAGAGCAAACGCTGGAACTGCCTCAGCCCATGTGCTCCCTCACGGTGGCTGGAGCCCAGCAGAGTGATGGTGGAGCATTCAGAGACTGGAGACGGGCATCACATTCCTACTGCAATCCCACCGTATGTCACAATCACAGTACTGTGCTTGTACTGCAATTTCAGTACATTGCTGTATCACTCTGCTAAATCAAAATCCAGTGTAACATCAAATGCCTACAGAGAAGTGAATTTGGTATTAAGCACCAAACCCTCACAGTGTGGATTATCTGTAAGAACAGACTTGGAGGTTACCGGGCCCTGGCAGGGCTGGTCAGGAGATCACGCTGGAGCCCGCAGGGCTGGAAGCAGGGTGCCCGTGCCCACCCACCACACGCATGGAGCAGAAATCCCAGGGTGAAGCTGAGGACAGCTTCTCAACCTTGCTTCAAACTGCAAGCCACCATCTCTAATCATGCTTAGTCCCAATTGAAGGTGGCTCCTCCAAAGGCAGAAGCTCCTGCATTACTTTCACGTGTGGTGCTGTGGAGTACGTGGTGGGTTCCTGTGCCTGTCGGGTGAACAGAGCTGCTCCAGACTTGGCTTTGGAGGAAACAGCAGACAAAGGTGAGGCAATAGCAGCCAGTGGCTGGTGCAGGTGCTGCTGCTGGCAGAGCTTGTCGCTGCTCGGCAGCTTCAGCACCTGCCCTGGCTGAATGCGCCAAGGGGCTTTGTATTCTGTGCCCATGGCATGGATTCCCCTGGGGTCAAAGGAGCTGAAATGTTCACTCACCTCCTCCTCCTCTCCACACGTCCTGTGGCCTTGGAAACAAGGCTTTCCCTTGTTCCATACACTGCTCTGAATGCCAAAACCCAGTGAGAAGAGTGATGAGGCCAGGAGAGGCGGATGGCCAATTGAGAGCCATGGCTCACAGGGAGCTCCGTGAATCCGCATCTGCTTTTCACCAGGTTGCCCAGCACAAGGACTGGGAGCTCATGGAGGGAAGAGGCTGTTTTAGACCTGGTGAAAGTGATCTCCGCACCACATGGTGGGGGCACCCACGGGGCTGGCTGTGGACAGCAGGTCTGTGAGCAGATCCTGCAGGTAGCAGTGGGGCTGTCCCATCCGCATCGTGGACGTGGGTGCCAGGAGGGCAGGAGGGGACGGGACCATGGCAAAGCCAGCATGTGCCCCAAACAGCCTTGCCACCATCGGGCAGGGATGGGTCAGCCAGACCCTGGATTTGGCCCCCACCAGCCCTAGCAGGCTGCACTTGCAAAGGCTTCCCCACCACCCTGCCTAGGCAGAACGTGAAAAGAAGTTAAATTGAGCTGGCTTCCTCATCATACATGTGTTCATCCATGGGGAACACAAGCTCGCGATTCGCAGATGTGTCCAGCAGTGGCACTGCTGTTACCACAGGGCTGGGCACAGGACAAGTCTCTGGCAGGGCTCCAGCAAAGTAATGTGACTCTGCTTGTTTAACACATTTTGCTGTTGATTTCAAAATGCAACAATCCTATACATCAAATCCTTGCCTGTTATTCTGAAAATCTGTTGGGTGTTCTCCTTTGCTGTGTAGTGACCTTTTCAGAATGGCTCCTGTGTGCTGGCTGTGCAGGAGGGTGGGAAAATTGCTGGTCCAGACCATGAAGCTGTGACCGTGGCAGAAAGATGCTGGGGGATCACACCAAACACACACATTCAAAGCAGGATTTCTGAGAAGTGTTAATGTGTTAAATTCCTCCTGCCACTGCAATGTGGCGTCACAGACACCTTTCTCTTTTCTCTAAGGGAACAATGTCACCAGGGGCACGTGGCCCTCAAACAGGGCATGGAAAGCAGCACACAGGAGCAATCCAAGGAGCACACCTCACCGGCTTCTTCACCAGATGGAGCAGAAGCTTGCCGGGCTGGACTGGCAGGGGGCAGATGGGTTCCAGCCCCCATTTACAGAAGCAGGACGGTTGCTGGAGGAGGGACAGAACCCACAAAGTACCTGGAATGTGCCCATCCAGGCCTCTCCTGGCAGCTGGAGGCTTGGCACCACTCAGGTTTTCCCTTTGCACTAACATGTGTCACTGTGCCTCTGGGAAGAAAACAAACAGCGGAGCAGAGCTGAGGGGGGAGGAACCAGTGGGAGGTGTCAGAACACCCCAGTGTGCATTCCAGTTTGTAACCCACTTCAGAGCTGTGCCCAGAATGAGTTACAGGTACAAAAGGCAGAGCTGGAGATGCCAGCGGAGCTGCGAAAGCCTTTTTTGCTTTTCTTTAGGCACCTGAAGAACAGAAACATCACACCTTGGCACCGATTCAGCACGGCCTTTTGATGTGTGCTCACCAGTGGGCTGGCAGCAGCTCTCCTGCATGGCCACTTCTCCTCCCTCCCTGGCTACAAGCTGGGAGCTCAGGTACGGAACTGCCTGGCCCCAGCTGGGACACCAGGAGCCCAGCTTCAAGGACAGGAGGTGCACCAGCAGCTACCTTACAGTACAACAGATGCTGACTAGCAAAATACAGGACAGTCCTGACACCGCAAGTGTTTTGTGAATTGGGACAAACACGGTCCATCGCCTGCCAAGTGCGGTGGTGATGTGACCCTGGGACTGGCAGTCCCCTGCCCCCAGCACCGCACCACACGCGTCACCCTAGTCTCAAACGAAATGAGCACCACACATTCACTGCATCTCTTTAATGGCTCCAGTGCAGTTCCCTCTCTGCAGGCCCCACTGTCATGCTGCTGCAGAGACAACGAGGCACAGGACCGGTCCGCAGGGCTCCTCCGGGGAAGGTAATGCAGGTCCTGCCGGCCTGCAGGCATGGGGCTTCGGCCCTCACAGCTGCAGCTCCTGCGGCATCGGCTCCCCTCGCAGCCCGGCCAGCAGGTTGTTGGCTGCCAGCACCGCCATGGTGCTCCTCGTGGCATAGGTGGCACTCCCGATGTGTGGCAAGATCACTGCAGGGGACAGGGAGGGTTACTCACTTGTTTCTTACCTTTGCTGACCTCTTACAGCCTCTTTCAGGGCTCTTCCCATGGGGGCAACCCAGGTCCTGCACCAGCTGCCGCTCCACCTGGAGCCGACATTGGACATGAAGCATGAAACAAAATCATCAGTTGCCAAGCACTGGAAAAGACATCTGGTAAGTGGCTAACAGCTATTTTTGAAGTCCTCCAGGCCACGGTCAGCCAAGAGTGGATCCTCCTTTCTGCATTCAGGCTTGGCACTCACTTTCCTGCACAGACTGAGAGTCAGTGGCAGATATAAAATACTATCCCCATAGCAGCCAAACACACATGAAATTTGCATGCTGTTGCCTGACTGCCACACAGCTTTAGGAGGTTCTGCTCAGTGACAGGCATGAACCAACATCTACTGGGGCAAGAGCCTGAAGACTGCTATGAACCATTGCGTTTTACAGACCGCTGGGTGCACTGCAGGGCACATGTGGAGGCAAATGGCCCCTGCGCAACAGAGCTGTCAAAGTCAGGGCAGGGATTTTCATCCACCTATGTGAAAAGGCTCCTTTTACACAAGGCCAAGGAATGATCCAGAGCTGCTTTAGTCGTCAATTATTATAACATTAGTAATGGAGATTACTTGCCCAAGTTATGGATAAAAGCCTGCACTGCAGCATCTGTTTTACAATACAGAGCATCTGCAGGCAATGCAGAAGCCTGAACACCCAACACACTGCTTACATGAACTGTGCTCCTGAGCACGCGTTTTGAGCCTGCGCCTGGCAGCCCAGACCCGCAGTGGCGAGGCTAGCGAGCCAGTCCTGCAGCAGCTGCCGTGCTCCCGAGGCCAAATGGAGATCCATCAGGAAGGTGTCAAAAAATGAGCTGATCTCAACTGCTTTCTGGAGAATTAAAATACCTCCCACACTTGTTTTACATCATGTTAATGAAGTCTTCCCATCTAACAGCTCCCCATGTTGTATGACAGTGACCTACACTCTGCTAAACACATCCAACCTCCCTGTTCTTCCACGTCTCAGTGCTCGTTCATACTGTCCAGCTCCCGCGACAGGGAATCCTCATCTCTCCAGCTAGCAGGCTGCCCGCCGCAGGAGCAGAGTCGGGCCGGCTGCGCCGCCGGACACTTACCACAGTTCTTGAGGGAAAGCAGGGGGTGGTCAGTGGGCAGCGGCTCCGGCGTTGTGACATCCAGGCCCGCTGCTGCGATCTGTCCGTGGGCCAAGGCGTCGTACAGGTCCTCCTGGTTCACCACAGCCCCCCTGGCAAACAGAGGGAGAGGCCGTGCCGCTGCCCAGGGGTCCCGTGGCCTCCCAGGGACACACGGCCAGGGCACGGGCCACACAGGACAGGCTGGGCAGTGGCACCCGGGTCCCCAGGGCTGCCCGAGCAGAGGTCAGACCCCCTCCAGGTGCACCACCCAGCGCAACATGCTGCTCCTGCTCTAGGCCACCCGCCAGCAGGGAGCAGGGATGGGTGCCTGAGCACTGGCAGCCATGGAGGGAACTGGAGCAGCCCAGGGCATCCTGGGCGGATGCCATGTGTGGGGCGTCCCAGGTTCTGCCCCACACCACCAGAAGGTGACAGGAATGGGGGGCTACTGCCAGACTCGGCCAAGGAGCCCTGTTGCAGATGCCTCCATCCCAAGAACAAAGCTTATGGCGGTCACAGTCCTCTCCTGGGCAACCCCTCAGCCTCTCCCACCTGTCACCCAACACTCACCCATCTGTCCGCCCCATGGGGCAGGACACAGGACCCCAGAGAGGAAACAGAGGCTTTGACCCCCCTCAACAGCTTATTCTGCCTTTGGCTTGATCCCGAGACCGTGGGCTGGAGGCCACCGGCCCCACACTGGACAGACGGTGCTGGCAGCTGCAGCCAGGATGGCTGTACGTGCTGTACAGTCTTCCGGATCCCCCTGCAACCATGGCCGCGCAGGAGACTGTGTTGCAATTACCTGCTCGTGTTGACAAACACGGAGGTCTTCTTCATTCTGGCAAAGAAGTCCTTGTTGCACATTCCCTGGGTGGCCGGAGTCAAAGCACAGGTCACCACAACAAAGTCCGATTCCTCGGCCAGCCTCGAGAGCGGGACTGAGTGGAGAAACACAGGTGGCAGCTCTGCTTGGGGACCTCCCTGACACAGCCCACCAACCCCTCTCATCCCAGAGATATGTCAGCAAGTGAGTGCTGCTGTGGAGAGACCTGGCTGACCCTTCTCCACAGATGGGGAGAAACAACGACCAGCAAACACCAAAAAGAAATCATGCATGTTCTTACAGACATTACTGTAATGTTTTCTTTCACTTTTAAATTAAAATCAGCCCATTTGGGAATCTAACGATGCTTCAGCCACCTGGCCCAAAGGAGGCTCTGGTATGTATTTCATGCTCAGACAGCAAAATACGGCAGCAGCTGTTTACACCAGCATTAAATGTGTCTATACGCTACCTACGAGCTGTGTCACTTACACTCCTGGAAATGAGACGAAAATGCAAGAAGCAGAAAAATTCTGCCAATGACTTTGTGCAACAAAAGTATGAATTGGAAATGTGCTGGCTTTGGGTTGAAAAATTAGCACTTGATGCACATCTTGGGACTCTAACAGGCCCACAGAACAGTCCCGTTCAGCAGCCCAGAGACACTCCCTGGCCCAGCTGGACTGTGACATTAATTTTAAAGCAGGAGGTTAAAGTTGACACTTGTGTCCAGCAACCAACACCAGCTCTCAGTGAGGATCTGCGGTCAGCCTGTCCCCTCCTCCCCACAGGGAGATGGGGATGGCCCATGAGACCCTTCCCGACCTCCCACGGGCAGCCGCCACTTTCTCCTCTCTGTCTGTTAGGTTCCACTTCCTTGTGGGGTGAAACTAACTGGAAATCACAAATGGACAGACACAGGCAGAAGGTGAAAGACAAAAGCAGTAGAACCAGCAACAGCTCGTGATTGTGGCAGGTGGTCAGGTACAGCCCCCATGTGTCCAGCCTCCCAGATGACACGTGGCTCAGAGGAGGCAGGTTTTCTTCCCTGCTGCCGCCGCACAGGAAGTGTTTGGATCCGCCATTCTCTCCTTCGGTGCCCCCACAGCAGTTCACAATAAGGAGCCACCCAGAACCTCCAGCTCACTCCCTCCCTCCACTGTCCCACCCCTGTGGGGTGACACCCCCCAGAGCCATCCCAGCCGGTGCTGCCCTGCAGCAGACCAATGACCGCCACTGCTGCTCTGGGTGCCTTTCTTACCAAACTCGGCTTCAAACTCCACGGCATTCTCTGGTTTTGGGTGACTGCCAGTGTACAAAAACTTCTTGACCCCAAATGGCTTCAGGCGGCGGGCGACTGCCTGTCCTAGGAGCAAGAGAGATGACTGTCCAGCCGCTGTACCAGCACCGGCACAAGGCATGCTGCAGAGATGGATGCCGGGCTGTGGGTGCCCCTCAGGGCTCTCCATGCAGTCCGTCCTTGGCAAGCCAGCGCTTGGTGTGGCTGGCAGTGCAGCAGCCAGCAGGACACATCGCTTGATGAAGGGTGGCTGTGGTGGGATCGCTCCTGCCAGGCTGCTTCCAAGCCTGGAGCGTGGCAGGCATGGGGTGAGGGGTGCATGTCTTCTGCTGCTCCTCACGCAAGCAGGAATGACCTCCCAGCCACACCGAAACTGCAGAAAGGAGCTGCGGGACATTAAACCTGAAGCTACCTTATGGAGCAAACTGGAAAGTGAGGAAAGAAATAGCCATCTGCTGACAGAAGTCCACCACTGAACGTATGACAACCACGTCACCTTGGACTTTGTCAGGGCATTTGTTTAACTGAAAGCCGAGAGGACGATGTCCAGTTTGCTGTAGCATTCAGATGTACTGGATGTGTTTGAATGCTTTAAACTTTAAGGTCTGTCCTGATGAGTCAGGACTGCTGTTTGGAGAAGCTCTACCCAGCTCTCCTTGTTGTTCTCATAGATTTTAAAGAGGTGAGCGCTGGGGAACCTCCTTGGCCGAAGCCCCAAAACCACCCTGTCATCACAATTCTTGCACCTGACATGCACTTACCTATTCTCCCCAGACCTATGATGCCCACCGTGCTATCAGACAGACCATAGCCACACATCCATAAGGGCTTCCACGTTGTCCAGCCAGCACTAGCAGAAAGAGTGAGACAGAAACAGGTGTCAGACCTCAGCAGGGGAGAGCCTGCTCAGAGCCCGGCGCCAGAGCACAACGCTGCAGGCGGCCAACCCCTCTGGCACAGACAGATGGTCTTACAACCAGCCTCTATGAGGTTCCGGCTTCAAGTGACCTAGGTGGTTGCCTGCAGGAATCTGCCTGGACCTCACATGCACAGCAGCAGCAGCCTTGGGGTTGATTTAATTTAGGCATCGCTAACCACAGCCTCGGAGCCACTGCCAGTCAGTAAGCTCTGGCCAGACCTGCCATGTGTGCGCTCCTCGAGGAGTCTGTGGTGGCCCTGAGTGCCCTTTCCCACAGCTCCTCTCCCTAGCATACAGAGGGGAGTTCTGCCCCTCTCATAGCTCCTGAGCAGCACGTCTGCAGTCACGGAACTGCAGGGGACTCCACCTTGGCCTGCAAGATGTTCGGTGCAACTCTGGCTTCATCTGTCCAGCGTGGCACACGTTCTCCTGCAGCTCTCCACCTGGGGCTGCCGGCTCAGCAGCCAGCCCCTGCTCTGGCTGGCAGCCACCCATACTCACTTCTTCACCTGCTCTACCGCCTCCGGCAGCCGGCGGCATGTGGCCAGAAGCAAAGCAACAGAGAGTTCTGCGGTGGCGTCAGTCAGAACGTCAGGGGTATAGCCCACACGGATCCCTCTGTAAGGCAAGCACAGCTCTCCAGGGTCAACGCTGCCAGCCTGGGGCGCTACCTCAAAATTTCCAGACAAGTTGCTGATGCTTCACTTCCTGACTTGACTCTTCTCAATCACAGCTGGGGGGGTTATCCCAGCCTCACCCAAGCACCCGAAGGCTCCTCCAGCCCCATTTGGGTTGGGGGTGGCCCTAGCCATAGCCCAGCGGGAGGAAAGTGCCGGTGGCAAATCCTGTCCAGTCCCATGCTCCACGAAAGCCCACCCGCCAGGCCTGTGCCGAGGTGACCTCCATCTCTGTGGGATGAGCGACTGCTGAGCTTCGCCCTCCTTCCCTGCCACCTCCCCCGGCCGGGCCCATCCCACAGAGCCAGGCCAGGCTTACCGCTTCTTGATCTCGTCCAGGGCCAGGTGGTCGAACCCCACTGACATTGTGCTGATGACTTTCAGGCTGGGCCCTGCAAGACAACACCGGCACGAGGCTGCCCAGGGTCACCCGGGGGGACCGGGCAGGCAGGGAATGGGAATGGAGGAGGAACGGGAGGGCAAAGGAGGGGGAAGGGGAACGGGAAGGGGAAAGGTAAGGGGAAAGGTAAGGGTAAGGGCAAAGGCAAAGGTGGGAAGGGAAGGGGAGGGCAGGGGGCCGCAGCCCGCACGCACCGGCCGCCTCCAGCACCTCGCGGTCGATGCGGTCCGAGAGCAGGCAGAGCAGCCCCCGCTTCCCCGCGACGCCGGCCAGCAGCTCGGCCCGCGGCACCGGCTCCTCCGAGTCCCACTGCTGGACGCGGCACCTGCGGCGGCAGCGCGGACCGTCACCGCACCGCCCCGCACCGCCCCGCCACCGGCCCCGCCACCGCCCCGGCCCCGCGCTCACCCGCCGGCCTGCGACAGGACCCGCAGCCCCTCGGCCGGGATCCGCCGCGTCACGAACACCGCCATGGCCGCGCCGCCGACCCGGCCCGACCCGCAGCGACCCCGGGCGGCCGCTCCGGCACCGGCAGCGCCGGCAGCGCGGGAGCGGTGCGGGGGGCGGGAGCGCGGCACAGGGCGGGCGGGGGGCGGGCGGGGGGCAGGTGGCGGGAATGCACAGGAATGGAGACGGGAATGTGTGCGGGCAGGGCGCGCGCAGCGGGCGCACACACACACACCGGGCACACACACACACACACACACACACACACACACACACCGGGCGCACGCACACACACACACACACACACACACACACACACACACACCGGGCACACACACACCGGGCACACACACACACACACCGGGCACACACACACACCGGGCACACACACACTGGGCGCGCACACACACACACACCGGGCACACACACACCGGGCACACACCCACACCCACCCACCCACCCACACACACCGGGCACACACACACCACCCACACACACACACACACACACCGGGCACACACACACCAGGCACGCACACACACACACCGGGCACGGGCACACACACACCGGGCGCACACACCCCCCCCAGGAACACACACACCGGGCACACTCTCAGGGCGTGTGTGGAGCGCCAGGGCAAGGCAGCCATGTGGTGCGTGCGTGGAGAGGGGACACAAGGCCTGCTGCTAACCCGCCATGGGGACCCAACAGCCTCTCTGCGGCTCCGGCATCTCACCAGTCGCCTTCTCTTCCTTTGCGATGATGATGTTGTGGTTTAACCCCAGGCAGCCAGAACCATGCAGCTGCTCGAGCAGTTCCCCTTCCCTGAGAAGGGTGGGGAGAAAAGGAGGGAAAAGGGAAAAAAACCCTCATGGGTTGAGACAGTTTAATAGAACAATAACAGAAAAGGAAAATAACAATAACAGTGACACAACTCACTCTCACTGCCCAGTGAACTGACACCTTACCCTGGCCAACCCCCATTTACGCACCAAGCATGCCGCCTATGGTCCGGAATATTCCACTGGCCATTCCCTTGTTCTGGCTATTCCCTTGTCAGTTTCCATGGGAAGCTGAAGGGAGTCCTTGAAAAGCATAAACACCACCTATCAACAACTAAACCAATATGTATTGTTGACATTCCTTTCAGGGCAATTACTAGAAAGGAAATTAACTCTTTCCTGCCTGGGCCACATTCAGGCTGGGGCTGGACCAGCAGATTGTTGTGAGAGCAGATGGTAAATGATTGTGAAGTCTCAGGGGCGGGTTTCCCCTTTCAGAGAGCTTTGCCATGCCCACCAAGAACAGCAGCACATCTCTCCTGAGAGCCAGCAGCCAGCTGGTTTGGAGGCCTGGGTGGGAGCTCGCACTCTGTGCCGTGCCACCACCTCTGCCTCAGAGGAACCCATCCCGCAGCGTGGCTGCCCCTGGCAACACCTGTCCTGCTGCTGTCGGTGCTTGGCGAGGTGGCAGGACCCCAGAGACAGGAGGAGCCACAACAGCCAGGTCCTGCAGGCACCACTGGTGGGGATCCCTTGAAGAAGTCGCTCTGCATGCTGCCTGCCAGCCTAGCACAGGACAAATGTCCCCAAGCCCGAGCGCTGGCTGCAGGAGGGAAGGGCTCCTGCCCTTCTGAGCCGCTGGATCAGTGCCCCGGGGAAGCAGGGTCTGTGGGTGCCTGGACCGCCTTGCCTGCATCTGGGCATCCCGCAGGGTGGGGGCAGCAGCCTGGCTGGGATCCTGATGGGAACATTTAAGGGTGGGAGAGAGGAAAGAAGGGTTGCATCACAGCATGGGAGATCAGACCTTTCCGTAGGTCTTCTGGAGATCAGTAACATCACGGGACTTGGTGTGGAGACTGCAAATCCCGAGAAATGGAGCGCTGGTGGATGGCAAAGGAGACCTTCCTGCTGTGTTACAGCTTGCAGACATCTGCATTCAGAGCACGCCTGCCACCGATGTACCTGCCTGCTCTGTTCCTCCGAGCTGGCAGAGGACTGAAATTTGCAAGAGTCCTTCAGGGCTTTTAAAAGATTTTTTTAAACCTAAGATGATGTTTTAATAAAATCTGGCTGGATTCTTACAGATGTCAATGTGCTGGTGCCTCACAAGAGCAGAGCAGGCAAATGTAAGGACAGAACAAACAGTTTGGGTGCATCCCTCTGTCCGTCATTCACATGTCTCTCTGTGTGTGTGTGCACGTATGTGTGTGTCTCTACAAGTATGCATGCCAATATGGAGGGCAAAGCAGCCCTTGGTTCCAGGGGCACCCTGGTGTGGACAAGGTATACATGCACACACACGTATATGTGTATATACATTTGCATACATTTATTTGTGTTCCTTTGGACTTTTTTTCCAAATTCCTTGCAACATCAGGGTATTATCTGCAAGCCCTGCTGTCTTCTCCAGAACTGGTGGAGGGGCTACTACCAAATACTGCAAACTATGACACCGTGTCCATCATCACAGTGATAATTTCATACCTTTGAACAAGAAGTACTGCTGTTATTCTATAATGTGTAATGCCATATAATATCATCACCGATTAGACAAGGACCTGGTAATCTAAGTAAGCAAGGTGGAGTGGGAGCTAAGTTAACCAGCTTTTAGACATGGCTTTGTGCCATTTGTGTTATTAAAGTTGGGTTGGTGATGACCTGTAACACTTTTGTTGGGAGACAGTGGGTTTCTGGACCAGCATACAGGGTGATGGGTCCTCCCAGATTTGGTTTTGCTGTGATCACCCAACCTGGTTCCTGACCAGAGCTGTTTTCTGATCTCTGGGCTCTTTCACTTCTATCTTCTGTGGCATCATTTAGGCACTTCTCTCTCTGCTGGCCGAGGAGGCACAGCGGAGCCATGATTATACACACTACTGGGACCCAATCAGTGTCTCTAGGCAGTTTATGTCTACTCCCAAGTCAGAGTGAGAAGGTGCCAGCCAAGAGGAACAAGCCACCCAACTTGCAGCTCCAGGAACAGCATTCATCTTCCAAAGGTCCCTCTGCTCAGCTGCTTGAGGAGACACTCCAGAGCAGCCCTGTTCTGACACAGCAAGGGTCTAGGCTGAGCTGGTGGTCTAAGTTTCATTAATGGAGAAGGATTGCCACCTCTAGCCGGCAATTGATGCTACAGGTATTGGGTAGTGTTTTAGGATGGGAGTTTCCACTTCAGAGCTTTGAGGGACTACTTTGGGAGGTTTCCATCGGCAGAGTAAAGCCTCTACCAGGGCTAAACAGAGTTTACTTGTTAATAGCCAGATTTAAATTTGCTGGAGACCTGATCTGAATCTACTTTATTATCACAAAATGAACACAGCTAGGTTTGGGATGGGGGACAGGGGGAGGAAGAAAACAAGACAAAAAGAATATATGAGCTTGTATAGGCAGGTGGGGTAAAATAGGTGTGTTATCTCTGGGAATGAGCACAGAGTCATACCAGTAGAGAAAACACATCTGTGGATGTAGGGAAAGTGGAGTTTAACGTCCCAGAATATCTAGCCACGGTTCCTTCTGCTGCTCCACAGCAGGTGCTCTGCAGGCTTGTGCCACACAGCAGATGGGGATGGATTGCAGCACAGACACCAGGCAGGTTTTGCATTTAGAAAGAGGACGTTCCGCAGGCACAGGCTGCGACTCTGGTCTGGCCGCTGCGATGTGGCCATGGGGCAGAGCCTGGTCCACTTGCTGGACCTGCTGGGAAAACAAAGTGTCTGTCGGCTGTGGGGCTTCTTCCCTGTTATTGCCCTGGGAGATAAGAGCCTTTGTTATCTGATGGAGCCTTTAACAAGAGAGCTGGAGAGAGCAGAGTGCACAACCCTCTGATCTTAATGGGAGTTTTATAGCAAACTTAGAGGACAGGGACTTACAGTACTTTTCTCTGCCACAAATCAGCTGTGCTATATAAGGTATCACCTTATCTAATGAGACTGTACTCTGCTGGTGGGATTTTCCTTTATCATGAGCATGTCTGCTCCCACTGTCAGTATGTTGTCAGATTATACCAGCAGAATCCATTTTATTTTTTAATAATTGCTTGAAGTTTATTTTATTTTATTGAGCTGGGTTATCATTAGAGCTGACATCTTATCTCCCTCCCTGATCATGTAAGGATTTGTGTCAGGAGTATATGCTCTCCAGCGTGACATCTCTGTGGTAATCTTGCGGCACAGTGGCTGCAAGGGTTCTCCTTTCACCTTCCCGCTGCCCTCCCTGCTCTTCCCAGTGAACACTAGTGTTGCTCATTCGGGAGCTGCTGGTGTCTTGTGTTGGGGGAGCCAGCACACCATGTGCAGTGGCAACATCTGAAGGCTGCCCAGTTCCTCCAGTGGCACCAGCACAAGCAAAGTGGACACCCTCATGGAGGATTTATTTACAAAACAAAACATACAATCCTGGCAAAACCAGTTTTACCAATGCACTTAAATGGACAGAGCACCTATAAACTGTCTCCTTCTTTGTCTGGCTTCAGATTCAAAGTCCTAACTATAAATGTGCAGAAATCCTTTCCTCCTGTACCTTGGCTTCTCACCACCTTTCTGGGCCACCGGCTCCAGCCACAGGGCTCTGTGGGAGCTGCTCAGTAAACGCACCCTGTGCATGGCCTGCGATGTCTCAGAAAATCACTGCTCAGTGGCAAGAGCTTGTGACAAGCTGATCCAGGCAGGGACAAGGGAACGTATGCTTCCCTGCATGCAGCTGGCAGCCAGCTCCAGTGGGATGAACCCAGCCTCTCCTTCCGGACCTGAGGATATTTTGCTCACAGACTCAGCCCTGCACCTCTGGATCACGTCACTCATGTAGTTTGGTGACAAAATCCTTTTGCATCATGCGAGCTGGTGGCAGCCCAGCTCTACGTGCCTGTTTGCTTCACAAGTCACAGCCCACTGGGGCGAGACACTCGCTGACTCTTAGAAAGGCCATGCCTCCTCAGTCCCTCCGGAGGCAAGGTTGCTGTCAGTGCTGTGCTCTTGCACTGCATCGTACTGGTGTCCTCTGCGGCGGGGTGCAACTCGGAGCCACAGAGTCCCTGCGGCTGGAGGCACCTCCGGAGGTCACCTTGTCCAGCCCGCTGCTCAAAGCAGAGTCACCTAGAGCCGGTTGCCCAGGGCTGTGTCCAGCTGGAATTGGGGTATCTCCATGGATGGAGGCTCCACGACTTCTTCAGGCAGCCGGTTACAGTGTTCTGCCACCCTCAGAGTGAAAAAGCATTTTTCTTCTGTTTCAGTGGAATTTCCTGTGTCTCAGTGTGTGCCCATCGCCCTGTCGCTGGGCACTGCTGAGAAGAGCCTGGCTCCCACATCTCCATTCCCCCACCATGTGTTTATACACAAGTCTAGGTCCCCTGAGCCTTCTCTTTCCTCAGCTCCTGCACTGGTCAAAACTGAGTTGTCAGGCCGGGCACAAATGGGATTGCACTTGAGACAGCTCCTGACATCCACAGTGTCCTCTGGATCCCCTGCCTCAAGCGCTGCTCACAACTGCGGGTCGTGGCATCATGGGATTGTGTGCCTTATTTTAAAAACACAAGAGTTTTGTGAGCAGAGGAACAAATGGAGCTTGATTCCCTGGGAGTCTCTGCCTTGTGGATGACTGCATTCGATGTTGAAGGAGGTGCACGTCTCACTGAAGTGTTCCCTGGGGATGAGGACGGAGGGGGTGAGGGCAATGATCGGGTGTCTCATAAGACTTGTGTGTGCAATGCAGCCCTCCTCTCCACAGGATGCTGGCAAGGTCCTGGCCCTCTACCCATCCACCTTTCACCCTGAAGGCTGTAGAAATGTGTCTCACATCTTCAGACACAGAATGCAAATCAAAGTGGTCCAATGTTTCCAAGCCCTTGAGTTTTTTGAGTCAGCAAGTTGGGGGCAGAGGGGAGGAGAGAGCACCTGATGCTGTTTCTTTGTGTAGGGGGAGCGCAGTCATGGTACCTCACCCCCCAGTGCAGGGGTGTCAGGAGTGTCTGCCACACATCCCCTCCCTCCTTGCAGGGATGAGGGTTGTGACATCTGGGTCTTGTCTGTCCACCTCTGTTGGCTCTGCCCAAATGTGGGCAAAACCTCTGTCCACTTTCACCCCAGCCTGGCAGCGCTCCCACTTGCTCAAACTGGGCGAAGGAGGGAAATCAGGGCCAGGGTCCCTGCGAGGGAAAGGGCGATGCCTGCCTGCAGCTGCTGCTGGTGCTGCTGGTGCTGCCAGTGCTGCTGGTGCTGCCAGCCTGCCCATTGGAGCAGCACCCAGTCACCCGGAGCACCAGCCAGCTCCTGCTCAGCCAGCACTTGTGGACATAGGAGGAAACTGGGAATGCTGTGGGAGAACTGGAGGGACTGGGGCAGGACCGTGAAGTCTGGGGTAAGGTATGGGGGTTTCATGGGGGCAGCTGCTGGGAGGTGGAAAATCACTGGGAAACTGGGCAGGAGACAGGGCTGCATATCCAGAGAGGCACCCAGTGGCCCTGACGCTGCAGGGACTGAAGCAGTTTGAAGCCATTGCTGAGTGGACAGACCTGTTTGTCATTCCAGCTTGGTGGCTGCACTGGCTCTCTCCATCCACTCCTAAGGCTGGCCTGTGCCAGCTCCTTCAGACCTTTCAGAGCACGGGTATCAGTAAGCCACCCCAAGAAATAACCTTTATTAATTAGCACCCTTTGCAAAACATGGCAGAGGCTTGAGGGCATACCATGCAGAGAAGGGGCTATTTCATTTCCTTGGTTTTACACTGGATACTGTTCAACCTAAGATACACACACGCAGGTAATTTACATTTAGTATTTTCTGTATTTCCTCTAATTCCCTTCTTTTGGTAAAATGCCAGCCTGTGCTGCCTCCTCGCAGCCCCCCCGGCCAGCTGTCTGCCCTTTGTGGATGCTGTGAAGGTGAACACATCAGGCAGTGTCAGGCTTAGCCATGGCATCTTTAGCTGTCACAGCATTCCCATCCCTCCTTTTCCTTCTGAACCATTTTCCTGCTGCGTTTGAGGCGTCGCCTCCTGGGCCACAGCAGGTCACTAACATGGGTGGCTGTGGGGAGGCCTGCACACCATCCTGCTGCTGCCGCCCACTCCTCACAGCTTTGCCCCCGCCGCTCTCCTCCACCACCCACCTGCCTTTGCTGCTCCTTCTGAAACGCTGCAGTGACCTGACCTGGGGATGCCTTGTAGCCTTTCCATGCTCTGCCATGCTTTGATTCACCCTGGAGTTTCAGATTGTCAAAGTAATTAATGAGTCTTTCATGCCTGACCCAGCATCTTTCCTGTTATCTGCACACCCTGGTGAAAACTGGGCTGTAAATTCTGTTTTTGCCATCTGGTTTGTTGTAGACAGACCTGCAGACCATTTCACCCCGGAAAACCCTGCAGAGCTCTGCAAAGCCTTTCTGGAAGCTGAAATGAGAGAGATGAATGGATGCCACACCTTCCTCCACTTTCTGGCTGATGGCTGGGCTGCTCCTGGAGGAGCAGGAACACCAGGTGCCTTCCAGCCCGGTCCGGGGACAGCTTTTCTTTCCTCCTGTGCAAACTTGCAGGGGTTTGCCTTAGCAGCACGTCGATGCTATCACAGCTGGAAAAACCTTGCCATGGGACTAGCCTCCCCAAACACTGTTTTCACATTTATCCTGCGCGAAGCTGTTTGATTCCCAACACTTTATTTTTATTTCTTGTTGCCAGTGGGCTCAGTGCAGAGAGCCAGCTGTCCGTCTGAGTCAGGAGGCAGCCATGGCAGATGCGTCCGAGCTTTGCCCCCACCTCTGCCAGCCACGGGCCATCACCAGCGGGGCTGTGGAGCTGCTGTGAGCTGAGAAACCACCGCTGCCGCTGCCCCTGCAGTGTGCGCTCCCCGGAAGAGGTGGAAATATCACCCTCTTGGGTACAGCAGGGGTTTGAAGGGAATTTTAGGAGTGCTTGTCAGGGCAGGACAAAAACAACCACTGTCTTTCACTATGTGAAGGTGATGTCCCTTGAAGTACAAGACACCCCTGGCAAAGGCTCTGGCTCTGCAGGGGATACAGGAGTGTGGAGGGTCCTTGTGAAAAACCATCAGTATGGCTGGGTGTCTGTCCGTTCGTCCATCCCATCCCATCCTGGCCATGCATTGTGGGTTTCAAGGTGTGATGGCTCTCCAGGAAGCGCTGGGGGTGAGAACCAATTCCCCAGGGGTTTACATCAGCCTGGACTGGAAAAGCACGTGCCCAGAGGGCTGGCAGTGGGACCGAATACAGACAAACTTACACCCACCAAATTCATTGGTTGCTTCTCAGAGCAAAGTCTATTTGTTGGGATCCAGCTGGTTAATTAATAACTCTGCTACGGGGCATGGCTGTGTTCCCACTCCACGATGTGCCGTGTGTCTCCGGGGTCAAAGCCAGGCACCAGCAGTGGTGCCGGCTCCTGGGAGGAGCGGGGGGACCTGGGCACCTGAGCGATGTGCCCTGTGGGTCCCTGCCCTGCGGGTCCATGCTGGTGGCTCTGTGCGTCCCTCACCCGCGGGGAGCGGGGCTGGACATTGTTCCCGCCCAGAGCCCTTCGGCAGCCCCTGCCTTGTGCCGTGGGGAAAGGGTCTGGACGTGCTCTGCTCGCCGTGCACTGCTTACCTCCTCTTCGGCTCCCTGGGGGTAAATGTGGCCGTGTCCCTCTGCAGTGGTGCTAACTGCACTCGGGACTGGGTTTCTGACATTGCAAGAGTGAAGCTCGCCTGGCGGTGGTTTGCAGCCCCGACTGGGGTCTATTCCTGACAAAATGGGTAATCTCCTGCTGGAATGGGCCCCCCAGAACCAGAACCAGTCAGCCCGGCAGCATTACGCCGCGTCCCCAGCAGAGCAGGACCTCGTCAGTTGGCCTCATCGCTGCGCCCACAGCCACTGACTGTCCCAGCGCAAGGCACTTTCCTTGTCCCATGAAGCTTCTAGGCCCTGCGCTGCTGCCCTGCAGAGTCCTCCGTCAGCAGGGCTGGTGGCCTCCTGCCACCCCGGCCAGGGCTGTGTCTCCTCCAGCAGCAGATTCGCAGCCCTGGGGTCCTGGACACTCACGTTGGGAGTTCTGGGCAGGACTGGGGTCACCTGTGCCCCCTTGCTCCATGTGGCAGCTGTGGAGGTGGGATGGTGGGAGAGGACACAATACTCACAAGCCTGTGGTTTAATTTGCTGAGAAAGTGCTGCTGGCCCTGTTATCTCATAAATGGCAGATTGTCGCGTAGAGTGAGGGTTTGGCAAAGCTGCCTGGAGGTGTCAAGGTCTTGCAAGGGCAGTGAAGAGTGGTCATGGACACATGGAGACAAGGACCCACTGGGAGAAGGGGCTTTTTCCTCCATCGGTCATTCTTCCTGTCATTGCCAGCACTGCTGGTGACAGGAAGATTTTGATCCACAGCTTCATGCTGTGGTTCCACAGGCCCTCCTGAGGCACTGGCACTCATCTCTCCTTCCCTGCACCCCGTGGCTCCAAGATCTTCAAGCTCTCTGCTGCCCCTTGAGCCCACATGCCTGGAGGGACTGCCCCGTCCCACAGGCAATGGAGCCTCGGGGTCGTCCCTCCGAATGCACTCACTTCCCACCCCTCACCTCCCCGGGATCTCCTGGGTCCCGCCTTGGACAGAGGGACCTGAGCTGATTGTGGGAGAATATTGCCCATCCCACTGGGGCCTGAGACAGCAGGAGCCCGGCTTCCCCCAGCCTGTCCCAGTCTGAGCGTCCTTCCATTGCTGCTCTTGCTTGTCTCACTGTACCCATGTCCCCGCGTCCCTCGCTGTGCCCACAGCAGAGGCGACTCCTCTCCTTCATGCAGTTTGCAGGGCCAGGGATTTTGCAGGTGGGCTGCAATGTGCAGAGCACTGCCGTTTGAGGCTCCGTGATGTTCAGAAGTCTACTAGCCACATGAAAGTCTGCCTTTACTGGAGGGTGATGTGTACTTAGGCTGTTATACTATTACCACAAGATTATTTTTAAAGCATTTCCTGAGGTTTCCTGTAGGGAGGAAAAACATATCATCTCCATTCGGGATTTCAACCACACCAGTTTCTGTAATCCTTCTTAAGGGATAGCTAGGATTTTGTATTTGCGAGCAACAAAAACCTTTGGATGATGCTGTTCTAAGGAGCAGTATTTTAATTTTCCTTTCTTAAAACAGACAGCTGCCACCTTTAAAAGGAGGCTCAAAGTTCTGCCTGGAGAGAATTCACAGCAGATGGATCAAACTGGGCACTAGTTGCCTTCATGTGGTGGCCTGGCCGCCCTGGGCCGCTGCGCTGGGTCTCTGCCGGCTGGGGGCTGGAGGAGCGGCCACATGTCCCCGGAGCTGGGGCAGCTCCCAGGGCTTCCGCACGCGTCTCCTGCCCTGCATTCCCATTGCCAGGTCCAACGGACAAGCCCAGACCACCGCCAGCTGCTTCCCTGCTGGGCTGGCCAGGAGAGGTGGCGGAGATGGGGCTTCTGGATTTTCACAGCAGGCAGACATTTTTGGGGGGAGTGGGGAGACTTCTCGCAGGGGTGTGACGGGGCAGCACCTGGTGCGCCCCAGAGGGGGCGGGGAGAGGATCGAGCTCTGGTGCTGCACAAGCAGCCATAGCACACAGGTGTGGGCACCACCGTCTTCCTGAGCTGCTGGGCCAGTCGTCACCCTGGCCAGCCCGGCAAGAGGGAGGGGTATCCGGCTGGCATCGTGGGCTCTGCCCAGCACGGCCCCCCAGCCCCACGCCTGCCCAGTGTGCAGGGAGGGCACTGGCTGCCTGGACTCACAGCCTGGCAGCTCATCCCTCCCCAGAGCTCTCCTCCGCTCGCCCCCTCCGCTTCCCTGACCAAAAGCTGCTGGCTGAGGCCGAGGCCAGGTTAGTCAAGCTGGGACCATGGCTCCCAAGAAGAGGGAAGGCTCATTAATCCCCAGACTCCTCCTGAACAGGCTGCAATGGCGCTGCACCATTTTTTGTCAGACCTCGTCCCATCCCCCAGTCTTACCAGATGAGCTTCCATCCCAGGCAGCGATGCTGGATTTGCACTGCGGCCATCAATTTCCAGAGATGTAACTGGAAGACTGCTGGAGGAAAATTCTCTGGGGAAGGCCTGGCACCTGCATTTTACTGTTGCTGTTACACACAGACCCAGAAGGCAGCCTTGCATTATGTGATGCCACGCGTGGAGAAATGGGCAGCAGGCACTGCCCAATCCTGGCTCAGCCCCAGCATTGCCGGGCCTCTCCCAGCTGTGGAGCAGTGGCCGGGGGCTTGGCAGCCCCATCCCGGGCTCCCTGTCCCACCGGGATACGGGGAGGGCGGTCCAGCCTGTATTCCTCACAAATAGCTCCACTGGGCACTGGGAACGGCGGCCCAAGAGGGAGTGAAACCCTCTAAACAGGGACAAAATAAGTGGCTGGTGTCGGCATTGTGACGAGGCGCTGTTTGCCATGCATCACCGCCAATTGCCAAAACAAGCCTTCCTCCTCTTAATGGTCTTTCAATAAAAATACAGCAGCATGCTCAGAGTAACTACCTGCAGCAGGGTGAGGGGGAGAGGGACTAAACGCAGCAAAAGAAAGCAGGCTATGGTAAACAATGGAGCATTTAGAGAAAAGAGAAAAAAGGCAGGCAGATGGCATGAATATTAGTGCATGAAAATGACTAACACTCTGAGAATTTCCCAGTGTACTTCTGACTGGTTTGGGCTTGCTTTTATAATTAATTTATGGAAAGCACCTAAATTGGGAATAAACACAATCTCGCAAATCCCTTCTAATCTCTGCCCGTATTTTTGAAACGATACCCTGAAGGTATAGTTTCTTACAATGATTAAACTCTTTTCCTTTTAAGAATTAAAAGGGACTTTTTTCATGTGATTGTGCAGAGCATTAGTGGTCAGGACCGAACTCAGAACTGTTTTAGATGCAATCTATTGTTGGAAATGCCCAGATGGGGGCATTTCCCCACCAGAACTCTGGATGCTAAATCTGCCAATATTTTAATTTTGGATTCATGTATTTTAATGCAAAATATGACCCGGTGTGCTGTCAGACAACTAATGACTCAGAAGCATTCTGCCATTAGCATAAATTTGGAAACTTTCTTTAAAATAAAAAAAAAAAAATGTATTTTTCATTAAGTTACTGCTTCTCTCCAACAATAAAAGCGGAACTCCCTCCCTGGGGCAGGATGCGCAGAAAGTGCTTGGGGAGGGTCTGGCAAATGGGGGACCCAGAGTGTGCCGGCGGATCCTGGTCTCTGGGTGCGCATGCAAGCAAGATGTTCAGTGCAGCTCTGCCCTGAGGAGAAGCCTGGAGAGACACTGCTTTGCTCCACAGACCTGTACCATGGTTCCTGATGGTCCTCACAGGGGGCCTGCCTGTGTCCCCTGCAGATGGGAGAAACAGCAGGGGAGAAGCAGCAAGGGGCGGATGCGCGCAGCAGCGCCCTGGGATGCGTTCCACTGGCTCCAGGGTGATCAGGGTCCCGCAGGACAGCTATGCACAGCTTGTCACCTCTGGGGAGGCGCATGGCTGCAGAGCTGCCAGAGCACCTTGGGCTCCGCAGGGCACATGTGTGGCGCAGCAGGAGGGCTGGGGGGGCCGGCTGGCAGGAGGCGTCATCGTCATCCCCCTCTCCCTTTGTGCCTGCGCACCGGCAGGAGGAGACTCCATGTGTGTGGAGGAGACCCAGCCAGAGGGACCGGAGTCAAGAGGACAGACACCGCCTGTTGCTGCGGTGGCTCTGATGGCACAGCTCACTGTTCCTCATGCCAATGCGCAGGGTGGTCCCTGGGCCTTTCCCGCATGCCGCCACACGCCGAGGCTTTGCTGCACCTCTGCAATGGCAGGTCAGTGGCTCTGGCATGAGCCAGGATACCCTGGCCCTTGAGATCCGCCGTGGTGGGCACACGGCAGTGCGGGTCTGGGGAGACCATGAAAATTTTGGTGGTTTTCACGGCGATGGGGCTGCACTTGGAGAGGGGTCTGGTAGTGAGGACATGAGGGTGCGGGAAGGAAACAGGGTTGTTATTACATGGCTTATCATGTTTCAACATGGAAATCAAGGTAAGAATTACCCAGGGCACAACGTGTCCCTTTGATTTGGCCTTTGCAGCTCAGTCATGCATAGGAGAAGCCTTTTCCTTGTTCCCTCCAGCAGCATCTTCTCGTAATGGCTAATGGGAAAATATCACGGCAGCGAAAAATTCTCTCACCCTCATAAACGCAGTGACAAGGCTAAGTGATCCGTCTGCAGTGCAAGCAGGGTGTTTGGGCTGCATGTCTCAGATGAATGCTTCCCATTTTGCAAGCTGTTTGCATGTGCTTTATGAGCTCCGGCAGTAATTCAGGCAACTGCCAGACAGATGACGAGAGAGGAGATGGGCAGAGGATGCAGTGACGTTGGTTGATGCCTGTGCTGCCGCTGGCACACGGCTGGGACCTCTCACAGCCCGGGGATGGCCACCAGCCTGGCTGGGAGGGCCAGCTTTGGTGCAGCCCGTGAGACTGCCCGCACTGGAGCGCCTCATGTCCCCTCACGGTGTGGCTGCCTGTGGCGCTGCCAGGTGTCACTGGGGGCTGTGGCTTCGCTGTGCCGGAGCTGGGGCCAGGAGCTGGGTTCGTTTTTGCAAAGTCCACAACAGGGTATTTACTTTTCTCCTGTTGTGGCCATTTGTTTGATCGCAAGCTTCTCAGGTGTCCACATACTCTGTTTTGCTCAACAGTTCTCTCCTACGTGTAGGATTGCTAGGTTTTAACATAGTTCTGTTCTTTAGGGAAAAAGAAGAGAGAGTAAGAAAGATTGAATGTGATCTTTGTGTTCAGAATATTACTGCAGTAATTAAAATGCTTGGGAAGGTGTTCTGTTCCCAAAAGTAATAAACAGTTTTGAACGTTTTGCCCCATTAATTGCATAATAGTTAAACACGTATTTTTTATAACATGTGTATTCACTCACCTGCTTACTCTGACAGTTAAATGCATGTTTAAATATGCATTATACCCTTTAATGCATAGTAATTATTTGGTAGAGAGCAAAGGCTCTTTCTGAGGAGTCCCTTTCAAGGGAGTAGATGTTTGTCTCATGGATTCTCACGTTGGCTCTGGGAGGTGAAACGCCTCAGGTCTGCTGAGTTCACGGGGCACGGTGGGGCTGCTTGTGTCGCCTTGCGCAGCCCTGCGCACCCGGCGTGCCGCCAGCACTGACATGGTGCCTGCAGGCTTGTCCCTGCGGCCAGCAGCCTCCTCCCTGTGGTGGCCGCTTTGCCCTCCTGGGTCTGGGGCAGGCGCTCACAGAGAAACACCCCGGCTTTTGCGAAGAGTTGGGCTTTGGGGGTGAAGGGGAAGGACTCGTGGCCGTGCTCCGGCCCCCCAGGTGACCTGGCATGGCCTGGGGTAGGTGACAGACCTCTGCCGGCACTGCAGCGTCGGGTGGTAGCACAGGGCCGCAGCTCCATTTCTGGGGAGCTCGTGCACTTTCTGTGACAGAAGTGTCAGCTGGGAAGGGTCCAGAGAGCTCACTTGGACTCCTTTTTCTTCTCCAGATCTCAGCAAAAGATGCTCTAACTTCGGATGCCCAAATTCAGTGAAGGTTCCGGACCTGGTGACAAGCTTGACAAGGGGACAGCTCCTGCTAATTTTAGGTGTGTGTTTCATGTTGTCAGATTTTGTAGGAAACATCGGTTGCATCCTTTTGATGGCCACAGTTGACTGGTGCGCGGATTCAGGAGCTGCCCTGGAGATGCTGGCCGGTGTTCAGCAAAAGCTGAGACCTGCCTGTGCAAGGGGAGCAGGATCATCAGTGCCTGGGACAGCACAGGCCATTCCTGTGGTTGCCATCACCGCTCAGGATTACCTGGTTTTGCTTTTGGACAGTAAAACACAACAGCAAGGGCTCAGCAGAGTCACCATCTGCTGTGGGAGTGAAAACAGCTTTTGTTAGGTCATTTGCTAACTGAGGGGTCTCTGTATGTCTGAAAGCTCATCTGCCTTCCTCCAGTACACCCAGATGTCGTCTCCTGTGACAGGACCCTGACCTACACCTCTGCTGGGTGGGAGGCAGGTGAGCAGTTTCCACCACCTCCCCAGCCCCTCTGCAGGCGTCGTGCCGCAGACCCTTTCCCTCCTGCCAGCTCCCTCCTGCTGACGCTTCCAGCCGTTTCCTGCTGCACTGGCTGCCCAGGAAGGTCCTGCCGGGAGGGTCCTGCCCTGGGGAGCGGCACTGAGCCCTGTGCAACCACCGCATCCTGAGCAGTGCCAGCAGCACGGCTGCAGCAGAGCAGGGGCAAAGCCGAGCTGCTCCCCGCAATGACCATGCCTCACCCCCCATCGTGGGCCGCCCTTGCTGCACCTCGCCCTCCTGGGAGCTACCAGAGTCCTGGGGCCAGCGGCAGGAGGGATCTACCTCTCCTCCACCAGAGCTGGGTACTGTGGGATGTTTTTGCTGGCACCACAGGCTCAGGAGCGGAGCTGTGTGGGGTGACACGTGCTACTGTTCCTCCGGGGGAGGCCCAGACCTCAGAGCGCTGCTGCTGTGATCACCTCCTCCCTGGCAGTGCCGTCCTCCATCCAGGAGGCTCCCGGCTGTTGCACAAGCCCAGCAGCCCCGTGGCCCCGCGCCACAGCCGTGCCCTGCCAGTGCTGTTCTCCAGCCCTCACACCCTTCCCACGGCATTTTGCTTTTGAGAGAGCAAGTCTGTGAGGAAGGTGATCCACGTCCTTGGCCTGGTGTGGTCCTGGACCAGCTTCCGTGGGCCAGAAAGGGCAGGCGTCTCAGCTCCGTGCACAGGGTTTCTGCACTGGCCACGTCCTTGCTGTGGCCGTTGGTCTCGTGTGGCACCATGCTGTGAGCAGTGGCCGAGGGTGCAGCGTGGCACCGGGCCGGTTCCCGAGTGGCCACCCCCCGGCAGTGCCCCCTCCCTGGGAGCTGCGTCTGGCCCTGCTGGCATCACCGCTCGGATGTGGCCGTGTTTCCAGCCATGGGTCCGGCTGCAGTCTTCTTAGGAACAATGCACTCCTACTGTATGGTACCAGATTGTACATCAAAACTATTATTTCCAACATCTCTGGCTTAATTGTAAAACTATAATACAAATGACATTGGGGGTTTGCTGGAGTTAAATTTTAATAGCAAGCCAGCGCCCTTTTAATGACATTTTATACATTTAAATTGGGCATGATCCCTTTGGGAACAGTAATTTTATTCATGGAGATTATGTCTAATTTGAATATAAAAACACCACTAAAAAGATATTGGATTTGCTATTTTTCACTTGCAGGAGCTCCGGAGTCCAATCTTCCCAACTGACTGGGCTTTGGTGGATTAAAAAAAAAAAACACCCCCCCCCCCCCCAACCTCCATCCAGCAAAGCGCAGTGTAGAAATCTGTGCGTGTACAACTGCCGCCAGTGCGGCCTGGCTCCCGCGCACAGCAGCCAGCCAGCCCTGCGGCCGTGGCCACTGCCTGCCCCTGGCTGTGGCTCTAGGCATGGAGGGACGAGGGAGAGGAAGCCGGGATGGGCCGTGACTGTGGCTGGAGGGTCACATATCTGGAGCAGCTCTGCCAAGGTGGCTGCCCCAGGCCCGGTGCATCCGTGCTGGGCGTCTGCTGGGATGGGACTGCGGCTGGAGCTGGCCAGAGCCTCTGAATTGCAGCACCAAATTCCTGTGGCTTCTGTCAAATTGACAGAGTTTGGTTGGGGCAGGTCCTTAGCCCACCAAGGCCAGGACAGGACCCATCATCTGGCTCCGTACTTTGGTGGCATCAGTGCCACTTGTCTTTTCTCATGATGGCGAGGTAAAGATGGACAACCAACAGGCAAAGCTTCTCGGGGGAATGTCACTCACCCACCCACACTCACTGCCCGCTGCAGATGAGCCCCTTGGTGGCCCATGGACCCTGGTACACAACCAGTGCCAGGGTGCACAGGGGCACCGGGATGGCTCCTGTAGCGGGGAGGATGCTGAGCAGAGAGCTGCCACCTTTGTAAGAAACGTACTTGAGCCCTCTCCGCTGTGGCGGCTGGCTGGGGGAACTGGGGCCATTTCGGTGTGCACCCGTTGTGGCTGAACCCTGCTGTGCCCGCTCCGTGTGGTGCTGCAGGAGAAGACAGGCGGTGGCCGGGCAAAACCTGCAGATGGACAATAGCTCTGCTCCCACCCGGGGACTAGAACGAAACTGCCAGGGCTGCGAACCCCCTTGGGTCGCTGGGGAGTGGGAAGGGAGGGCGGGTGTGCTGTTGGGCCTGCGCAGAAGAAGAGGTGCTGGTGAGGACCTGGAAGGTGCACGGATGGCTGGCTGGGTGGCCTTAAGGGGGCTGAGGTGGCCAGTTGGCTGTGTATAGCCCTCCCTGGCCACCAGCCGTACCCCTCAGCATCACCGAGACGATAATGGCGCTGACACTGATGGGCGCCTGCACAAAGCTGCAGCCTCATCTCCGAGACAGGATAAACTGTTTGGCCTTTGGACAAGATTATTTCTGTTCAGAACAGGATTGTTATCACTTAATTGAAAATAATTATCCAATGCAAATTGGCTTCAAGTTGGCAGGCTGAGTTGAGAAGACGGCGTGTTTCCAAGCTGTCCTGAAGAGAGCTGAGCGTGATGGCAGGGTGAGAGGCTGGGACTGTCCGCAGGGCCGGGGGAGGACACTGTGGGGACGGACATTCTCTGCAACCCCACAAGGAAAATGGGGGGCTCGTTCCACCCTCCTGGTGCTCACACGCACTGGGGCTCTCCAGTTTGCCTTTCCAAAGCTCGGAGAAGCTTTGACTCTCTCCTGAGATCGGGAAGAATCAGCCCATCGGCAGGTGGCCCTGGCCAGCACCGCCCTGCTCCCGTCTCTGGCCTCAGCTGCAGCCGGCAGCCAGCATGGCTGCAAAGGAGACGAGATGCCACTTTGGCCCAGGGCTGGCTCCGAGTCACACACCAGCATCAACCCGCTGGGCACCACAGGAGCCAGACACATCGTTTGGTGAGGGAGTGCTGGGCGAATCCATGGTGCTGCCACAGCCCCTGGGAAGGTGGTGGGAGAGTTGGCACTGGAACCAGCTTCGTCAAGAGACCTCCACTCAAGTGGGAAGGTGTTAATGAGCCCATACCCTGTCCTGGGGGGGTCTGCACTTGAGGTTTCTTCACCTGAAGGGTGCAGCTCTCCTGCTGTCAGGATAGCTGCAGTTGTGTCCAAGGGTGGAATGGAGACAGCTGGTGCCATAGAGGGGCTGGGCCACAGCTGGGACATGGAAGTCTTCCTTCTGGTGCTCCAACCCAAGGGGGCACCTAAGCCTTGGCTGGCCTTATGCCTGCTCTACTGAAGCTGTTCTTGCTACACACAAGCAGACCATCATTCAAAATGTCACTCACATCAGCATGTTCTTGCCAGAAAACTTCTAAGGAGAACCAGGGATGCCTACGTGTCTGTGAGATTCCTCCCACCCCAGCCCCCTCAAAAACTGCCGAACCTTCCACTTTTGGGGTCCCTGTGGCCACCCTTGTCTGCAGGATCCATGGGCCACAGTCAGCCAGGGGCTCTGCCAGGGAAGGCCCTGCCTGGTGGAGATCATCACCTGGGGACTTGTCCTGCCCTGGGTGAACATGGGTGTGTGGCCGCTTTTGTTGTGACGCAGCGGTGCTCTCCCTGTCTGTCTACCACAGGGACAGCCACTGGCGACAGCTGGAGCCCAGGGAAAGGCGCAGGGACTCTGTTGTCTGAGGCCATCTGCGCCAGTGGGGATGAGCCCTCCATAGTGACCAGAGCCCGGTTCTTTGGCTTCCCCTTCAAAGGGAGATGCAGGATCACCCCACCTTGTCAGCTTCCTGCTGCCTTTCCCGGTCCCACTTCCCACTTACGGAGGTGCCAGCAGGCACCCCCCGGTGCAGGGGTGGCCAGCAGAGGAGGCTGCGGCAGATGCCGGCGCAGCCGAGGCATCAGCTGACCCCGGCCGGTGTCTGCGTGTCCATGATGCTGTCCTGCCAGCGAGGCCCTGACCTGCGCTCCAGGGGCTCTCTGCCGCCTTTCTGCCCTTGGTGTTTTCTCCTCTCCCTTTTCTTTTTTTTCTGCCTGAATGGGTTTGGATTAGACAAGACCATCCTGAATGTACACAACACCTCTGCCAGCGCACAAATACACGAGAGAATACTGAGTTTCCACAACAGTTTTTATATGATTTGACCAAACTGGTACAAGGTTAATTAAAAACCCCAATGTTTAAATGCAGTTTCATCAGAAGAAGTGTAAAATGCTTCTGCAAGAATCTCTGTCAGGACTTTTCAAAGATAGTGTACTTTACCTGGCAAAGCACAATTAGACACAGTCAAATATTGTCCTGGTTAAAGACTATTAATTTTCCTTACATTTGTCATGAATTAATTTTTTCTGGCTATATCAACAGTGTTTCCTTTATAAATACAACTGGCTCCTTTACATTGAAAAATTAAATTTGCTTTGATAATGAACTGAGGTGCTAATAATCGTTTTGCAATGCAAAAAAGTGCAATTACTGGCTGCCGCGCCGCAGTCAGCTGTAACTGTCTGAAAGCCTGCGTTGGTACCGTTGAACACGTGACAACAGTCGAGTTATTTGGGGTCGCAGGGACAGAACCTCGACAGGCTGAGCGCGGGACGGTGCTGCGGGGCTCGGGGCTGTGGGTGTGCAGCTGGTCCCCTCCGGGGCCGGGGGGCTTTGCCGCGTGTCCGAGGAGCTGGACCCCACTCTGCCACCGTCGCCCGCGCAGGCGGCTGCGGGGCTCTCCTGTGCCGTGGATGTTGCAGGTGCACCTCGATTCCATCTTTGCAGCAGTGCTCCCGCGCACTGCTGCAGGTCCAGTGGCAGCTCCCTGCCACCACGCTGGTCTCCTGCCACTGCTGGCTTCACGCAGCCACCCCAGCTCTGCCACCATCGCCTGGGAGCATGGCCAATGGCCGGCTGGCCCTTTGTGCGGCTGAGTGCTGCCAGCGGGGGCTGTGCAGCTGCTGGTGTGAATTCCTGCTCCTCAAAAGGCTTGGAAAAGCTATGCCAAGGTGATGAGGCTTTCCTTCCTCCTCCAGGATGTCCTCATTCATACCAGCAGCAAGGAGCAGAAGGGAGATGCAGCAGCCAGTTTGTGTCTCCTTGCCTCAAACTTCTGCCCAGGCTGAGGGCGGGAGTGGAGGCGATAGCTCTTAGGCCCCCGCGCTCCTCGGAGAGATTTCTGCCTGTCAGGGCACACACGGGTTGGGCACGAGTCTAAACTGTTGGGTTTCTTGCACCCATGTAGAAGACAGAAAAGCAGAGGACTTTAGGTGCCAAATCAGCGCTCTAACAATGATGAGGGATGTGATCTGCACACAACATCCACTTTAGGTAGTGCTTCCTACCTTTAGCCAAGACAGTTTTGCTAATATATTTTAGAAGTTAAAAAAAGCTCAGAATGTGTGAATGTGTATATTTTTAAAAATATATCATTTTATAGCTTGGTGTTGACTTTGTTCTTTTGTTGAAAGTAAATCATTAAAGGAAAAATTGTAAGACAAAGTGAAAAACCACTGTGCATAGAAAACCCAGCAGGAGTTCAATAGAAAGCTCTTAACACACAAGCAAGAGGAGGAGCAGGAGGATAAAGCTTTGCTTGGTCTGCTTCAGCGTGTGCTGAATTTCCCATATAGTGGGATTCTTAGAGCTTATGTTCTTCCTAAGCCCCAAAGAACAGGATTAAAATGAATTTTTGCAGGACCCAGTGATTAGGAAGTCAAAATGCTGCAGACAGACTTTACGGTGATGGCAGCCCTCCTGCTCCAGCAGTGCTTTATGGAGTGCACCCGCCGACGTTTCAGCAGCAGCAAAGCCCAGAGCACCTCATCCATGTGGGCAGCTTCCCCCACATTACCCGGACATATTTTTTGCCTTTTTTTAAAATTTAATTTAATAAGTTTTGCAGAGCAAGAGATTCCCTCCTGGTGAACACCTGAGAAGGCTTGTGCCACGCCAGTGAGGAAGAGGACAGGGTTTAGCATTTCAATTCCCTGCTCAAATCATGTTCCAAACTGATGCACACATTGGGAGCTGAACACAACTCCATTTCCACCAGGAGAAGCCCTTTTGCGGATGCTGGATCGTGCTCTTTGCACTGGTGGTAGGGTCTTGGTGGGAGCACCTGCGAGGAGCAGGAGAGGAAGGAGAAATTCCTTTGCCCAAGAAGCAAACCCAGCTCTGGAAGGGGCCAGTCTCTGGTGGGGGTTGCTGACCCGCCGGCAGAGAATCCAGTCCTGTCTAAAAAGCGCTTGTGAGACAGGGCGGTGTGAGCGCGCTGCCTCGCTGATCCAGCCTGTGAAAGCCTGAGGTGATGAGGTGTCCTCATCCACTGATTCAGGCAAACTGAGCCTCGGATTGGCTTTTAAATTGATTCTCTCACAGAGCAAAATCTCGGCACTTGGAAGAGCTGTCCAGTGGAGCGTGGGTGGAACAGGACCTGTTGGTAAGAGCGAGACCATCCCGAGGCTCGCAGGTCTGCAGGATCAGATGGGCAGGACCTGGCTCGTCAGGGCTGGGTCTGGTCCAGAGCTGCTGGGGAAGCAAAATGACTGGAGATAAAGACAGTCAATTTTGTCCTGCCCTCTGCAGGTACCACAGCCCCGATTGCACCCGCTGCTTGCTGGGATCAGCTCAACAGCTCATCTGGGGCATCCTGATCCCAACTCTGCTGCCTCTAGTGGGGAGCAGGGATCCCTGCCCTCGTTGGACAAACCCACCGCAGCAAATCTGTTTCTTGCCCCATGGTGAGAAAACAGTCCAAAAACAGTGTGACTTCCACCCCTGATGCCATGCTGTGGTGGGAGGTAACCACAGCCACCTCCCTGCAAGGACTTAGCCTCCAGCGGCTCCTATGGCAGAGCGACATCCTCCACCCTTCTGCTGGCTCCCAGGGCATGTGCCCGGCTCGACGCCATGATGCCACCCCACTCCCTCTGCCCATCTGCCTGCCACGGCTCCTGCCCTGCTGCCACCGCTGTCAGGATGGACAACATCCACCCCCAGTGGCAAACGCAGGTGCTGGGGCTGAGCCCATACCTCCAGGCTCACACAACGCAGTGGAGGCTGCTCAGGTCATGGCGGCCACGGTCCTGCATGTCCGGCAGAGACCAGAGGTGGTACTGCCCTTCCCAACGGAGACCAGGGCTGCTGCCTTAAAACAGCGAAGTGTTCGTCAGACAACTCGGGTCAGGATTTCCAGAGCGGGAGGCAGTGGTGTCCTCTGAGGTGCAGTAAAGCAAGAAGGGCAAAGCCAGCGAGCTCCATTGCAAAGCACAGCAAGTCAAATCCCAGTCATGCTCTGCAAATGACTCACAGCAAGAGACTACTTCTTGGCAAAGAGCAAGGGCTGAAAGCTCCAAGCCGGCCGAGCCAGTGGTGCAGCTGCAGCTCCTTGCCCAGGGGAAGGAGGATGGTGTTAGGGGCGACGGGGGCCATGCCTGCACTCAGCGCCTTGCTGTGCAGCAGGTCTTGGGCAAACGTGTCCAGGCTTTAGCTCCACAACAAAAAAATGGAGCGATAATCGCTCCCTCCTCAGTCCACCAGCCCATATGTCCTGGACACCAGGACACCACACTCTGTCTGCTCCCACCGCAGCCTCTGCCTGGGCACGACCGGGACACGGCTCCGTCCTGCAGTGCCCTGATGCCATGGGAGCTCAGGAACCAGTGTTTTGTGCGGGGACCCCCTGGGGCAAACACCTTCACTGGCTTCCTGACAAACTGGAGAGCTGTGCTGTCCAGAACAGATGACCCATCGCTGCTGTTGGAGGAACGGTGACAGCTCAGAGGAGGTACACAACCCAGTCAGACCCGCATGGGACGCTGCACCCAGTCACAGTGTTGTCTGTTGGGGGAGGCCCCGAATTTTGGCCCTGTCATCAGGAGGATGCTGCTTGTGCCTGGTGCTTCCCCGACAATGTGGATGGAGACCCACATGGTGTTGGTGACATGAGAGCGGGTCCCCTCTCTGCTGTGGGCTTCAGACCTCTCCTCTGGGGCTGGGCGTGAGCACTCCAGGCTGGACGCAGCCGCAGTGTCCCACGTGTCACCACTCATGGGGACACGCGGGGCGGCTCTTGGCGTCTGAATGGTGGTCACTGCTCCCAGTGGTGCGGTGCAGTGTGGCCGTGTAGCTCAGACACGCTTGGTTAAATGACTTTCCCAGCAGAGTCTACAATAGCTCATGCTATTGAGAGATCGATATTTTTAGGCAGAGTTTAGGGAAAAGAAAGCTTCAAGGAGGAGCCAGCCCTCTGTTCCGCTCTGTTACAAAGACACATTTAATTCCTTTCCGGTGCACGCTGATGTGCTCTGGAGATGTACACCTCAAATCACAGTATTCCTTCCTTCCTCAACCTTGCTGTGTAGTGGCTGCAACAAATTATAGACCAAATACTATCTTCTCCCCTCTTCACTCCTGGGACAACTGCCCCCATTATCAAACAAGACTCTGACCTTTTGATCCACCCATCTTGTTTCCTCACAGAGTCTGGGCTGAGCTACGGCCCTTTATTTATTCACGCAATGTAGGTTTCCTCATGCTGCTTCACCAGTGCACGTCAACTGTGACCTGAGACACCACCCTCTCCTGGGATAAGCATGTTTTTCAGTCCAAGGCATCTCTGGAGTAAAGGCTGACAGTTCTTTCAAGGAAGGGGAAAAAAGCAGGTGGGAGGAATGACAGGCTGAAGTACGTTTTGGTTTAATCGGATAAAATGGAGCTTGATGAAAGTAAGAGTCTGCAAGTCACCTGGTCCAGAACAGGATTTTAATGCAGTGCTTTCCTTTAATTAGTGCCTAATGTGGTGATATTTTTTGCTGATGGAATACCCATCTCCCCTTTTTGCCATTTTCCTTATCTGGTCCTTCTCATCTAATGCAAAAACATCTGCAACTGTATTATTTTCACACTAAATTCTGTAAAATTCATCAGCTGCTAGACAGAGCCCATACTGGTAGTGCTGGGAGTCACTGGTTACCAGTGAGAGCCTGCGGGTGCCAGACGCAACCCGTTTTGTTTCAAGTGGCAGAAGAAAGAGCCCTGGGAGTGCAGCCCACTGCATGGGCCAACAGACCAGACCCGTGGTTGTGCTTCTCCAGCAGGGAAGCCGAGATGATTTACGGACTGGTCCATATGGAGTGTAATGATCTGGAGGGAGAAGGTTCACTAACGGGGCCGGAAACGTGTCTGCAAATGAGGGTCCTGCTGCAGCCCTGATGGCTGGCAAGGGACAAATCCTTGTGTCGTGGCACCTTGCTCCCAGGTGTTAGAAGGCGCCAGCATCCATCCGAGGGAGGGCTGTGAAGCTGGAGCGGGGTACGCAGGTTGTGAGATGCGGAGCACTGAGTTTCAGGCACTACCCCATCTGGAGATCAATTGCTGCATGGGCAGTCCCATGCAGCCGGTGGGATGTGAGAGTCTCGGTTCTCCTGCTCTGGATTCCAGCAGTGCCTGGCCATGGGCCTGCTGGCCCTCACTCTGCCCGAGAGTGGCTCAGGGCACTGCTGCCGGCGGCAGGACCAGGACGCGGAGAGACCTGTGAAGGAGGGACCTCAGCAGTCCGTGCACTCACCAGCTCAGATCAACCACCCCTGTCATCTCTGGCAGATGTTTGTCCAGCTCTTCCCTGAAACCCGCCAGCATGCCCTCCTCAGACAACCCGCTGCACTCCACTGTCACCTTTACCATTTTACGGTCTTTTTTCTAGTGTCTCAGCTACATCTTTCTTTCTGTTCTTTAAGCGTGTGCTTTGTTGTCCTACTCACCACCATATGAAGAGCAGACATTTTCCTTTACACCTTATTTACCCATCTGATTTTCTCTAGAAAAAACAGACTCACTCATGCCATTCTTTCCTTGTTAGCTGCATCACTTGGAACCTCTGATTCTCCCCCGCATTCTCTGGCGGGCCCTTGTAGAGCCGATTCGCTCTGTCTTGATCTGCAAAGCCTGATGTGAGTCAGTATTTGATGTCTTCACAAGCCGTGACCTAAGTGGACTTGTGGTTAATGCTCCCGTTTGTGTATGTTGCTGCAGTACCTTGTTTCTTTTACCACAGCTTTGCTGCCTCCTGTTCAGCTTGGAGCTGCACCGTGACGCTGCTCCCCACTCAGGTCCTGGCCTTCATCTGCAAGGCTGCGAGAGGGAGTTCCTTCACCCAGCTCCCACCTGCTTCCAAACGTTGCTGGTTTATCTTTTTCTCTTCCCATGGTCCTAAATACCTGACTTTCTCTGTGCTTTTACTCATGGTCTTGCAACCACAAGCAAGAGTCATCTATCAGAGCAAAAGCCAGGTTAGATATCTGCAGGATGGGGCAGCTGGAGTACTCGGAGGGAAAGACAGAGATGTTTCCACCACAAAGGTATCATCTGGTGCTCGCAACAGCCACTGCCACTGCCAGGCAGAGGCCACAATCTACAGCCAGCACAGAACTGGTTTCGAAAAATTCCACAGGCAAGTCCAAGGTAAAGTATTGTTGGCTGAAGCCACTGAGCATCAGACTCGGGAGTCCTGGCTGGCTTAACCTGCGGCCAGGCACCTGAACTACAGAGGGGGAGTGAGGAAAAACTCTGACTCGCTCCACATCTGACCTTCATTTGACATTGCAGGCGGGCAATGTAAAGGCATCTGCAGCTCTTATGCTCAGGGGCTGCGCCGCTGCCCGAGCGGGTCTATCCACCTTCCTACAGCAGCCTCACTAGCACAGCAATGTGAATATTGATAGAATTTATTGTGTTGAGCGATTTCAGCATATATAATTTTCCCACTACCGATGTCACCTCTCACATTGGCTAGGCTGCTAAATAATGCATCATCACATAAAGCCATTGCATAATCCCTGGAGGAGGGTAAATCACACTTTTTATTTCCTTGCAGGTTGCTTTGAAAATGCAGACGAGAATGGTAAAACGACGGCAGTTACAGGCAGAGAAGGTCTTCATGGGAAACCTCTCCAGCACATGCTACCCCACTGGCCATCAGAATAATGCTCAGCTGACCTTCATGTCTAAGAGCAGCTCTCTTATTTCCTTTATGGCACACCACATGGCACCTATAAAACATCTCACAAACAGACTGAGGGCTCAGAGCAATCTCTTCTTAGATGCTATTGCCGTTCACAGTTTTCTCCTTGGCCTCTTGGACATTGCTGAAAACCCAGCTGCTTCAGTTTTGGGGCAATGAAGAAGAAAGCTGCCTGCTCTTGGTGTTTTTCAGTAAAGGAGAGGCATGCAGGACCTTAGAACTCTCCAGGGCATGGACCAATCCTTACCGCACTATTGTACAGTGGAGAGAATGGTGAGGCCACAATTTCACTGAGTCATTTTTATCTTAAAAAACTTTGCTGGCCACATGACCAAATCGATGCATCAGAAGAGTTGGAGTTGATCTCAACATTTAATCTCCTTAACCCTCCTCCCCCGTCTACCAGTCTACACGCTGGTTCAGCTCAAGGCTACTGGAGACTTTTATTCAAATAGAACCAGGTACTGATAAATAAAAACGGATGTAAAACAAAAAGGGATGTAAAACACAGCACATGGGAAAAGATGAGTTTCAATGTCAGGGGTAGGTCTTTTCAGGAGCGGAATGTATTTATAACTTTTTTTCATTAGGGCTAAAAGTGATTTACTTTTTCAATATCATCAAGAACTTTTCAATCAAGTAATCAATGAAGTTAAGCAAAAGTAAATTTCAGGTGTCAACAAGGACACACTTAAGCAACACTGGGCACCAGGTTCCCAAGTATTGCGTAGGCGTAGCTCTACTCCAAACACCTCTGAGATGAGGTGATGGGGCCACTAAAATACGTGTTCTCACTGGTGACTTTGCCAAACAAAAAGGTGATGAATTTAGCGAGCACCAGCATGGGATACTACTGGCAGAATGACAGTCCTGATTTTTTTTAGTGTACCCCTTTCCCCTCCTCAGATACCCTTGCATTAGCATAGGTTACAAATACTTTCTAATTTTAAAGCACAACCATAGCCAAAGCCCTGCTTGTTAGTAAGATTTAAGAGAGGAGATGTACCTTTATGAAACTGTGCTGTTAGTTACTATCCATTGCTTAGCAAAAGGGGTGGTAAAGTATAGAGTAGGTCATGAATGAGTAGAGTATATATAATTTCCTTTTCAAAACCAGAAAATCTCTTGCCAGAGGTGATGTAGTTTCAGCTCAGGAAAGAGAAGCAAACAGTGTTTTTAATTATGCTTGGTAATGCAAGAAAATGTAGAACAAACCTACTTTTTTTTATATCCCACATGTAAAATTTTATTTAGGTTGTTCCTTTGATGATGCATTTATTCTTACAAAGCTTTTAACAACACACTTGTTTAATTCCAGTGTACAAAAATAACTGTCTTTAAAAAAAATATCAAATTGTAGCACAGTACGTCTGGAATCAAGTACATTTTTCATACTCTGCTATCTTTTCTCAGAAACAAATTCCACACCAAGGGGAACAAGGACATATTTAATTTGAGATGTAAACTGTGCTCCATTTCTCAGCTGCTTTCTCCTGCTGCGCTGACAAGTCGGCCAGGGCAGGGATCGGGCTCGCGCAGAGCTTGCCTGCACTCGGCACCCAAACCGTGGCTTTGATCGTGATGGATCCACGACACCACGTTGGAGCACGAGGCGGGAGACTGTCGTGACCCAAAGTGCAAGGCAACGACTTCGCAGCACCTTCCAGGAGGGACAGAAGAGAAAAAGTGCGCAGTTGCACTCTGGAGAGGACTGAGCGGCCTCGGGGAACGTGCTCTACATCCACGTCCCTGGTCTCTATCTCGACGACTCCTAATGCGAGCGTCTCTCCAGCATCAGCTCCAAAGGCATTGTGCTCCCAAGCAGCAGAGCCTGCTCTGAAAGGCAGAGCAACATCTCACCGGTGAAGAAACAAAACCTACCAAACCCAGCATGGCCCCCTTCCCCCACCCCCCACCCCCCAAGCAAAGAAAATAACACGACAGCCTACTCTGGGACTGCTGAAAAGTACAGCCATTCCAGGCACGAGCACTGCATCCCGCCTTCAAGTGGACTGTTCATGACGGACCGAGCACTCCCTTTTGTGAACAGAGATGGACGCTGGATGTGTGACTGGTGCCTGGACATGTCCCTGGGGTTAGGGACGGACGTGAATTCAGTGTGCTACACAGGGACAGAAATAAACAGAATGCAGAGCCGGAGCCAGTAAATGCCAGTGCTACCCATCTACTTCCTTGTCACAAGGACTTCTGTTTGGACTTCTTCCTCCTCTGTTTTATGAGGAATAAATTCTCATTGATATCAGGACTAGCGTCTTTCTGCTTTTTCCATTTCTTCTTCCTTTTAGCACCTTCCAGAGGCTCCTGCACATATGCAGTCTTGCTGCCTGAGAATGCCTGGAAAATGGACTTGTGACGGATTTTGCTGCCCTTATAAGCCTGCCTTTTACACCCTCTAGGGAAGTCCTCTTCCAGATTGTGGCCAATTTGAAAATCACTTCTGTGTTTCTCTTCTCTGGATTTCTCTGCCCGGGACATCCTCATCTTTTTGTGACACATGCCATCTTTGTTATGTTTCCCATGTTCTTTCCAAGGCTTGCTCTTTTTCTTATGGCTGTGCCCCCCATGTTTTTCTTCCTGACATGGTGTCTCTGACTGTTCTGGCAGAAGGCCGGCTTCCTGCAGTTCTGTAAAACAGAGCAGTTTATCTCAATACCCATGCACAAAACCTAAAACCTAGAACCCGAGCCATCACATCTTTCCTATGTATATATGAAGACAGTTAGAAAAAAATCTATGCTAGATTTTTTTTTTCTGTCAACAGACCAGAATCTTAATCAAGTTTAATCCTCTTCCTGCTAGTTTATAGCATTTTTAATGTCAGTGCGTTTTCTAGAATGAAGACATCTGACAATGCCCACCTAGTGGCTTTGACACAATGAATTTCCATGATAGACACAGATGAATAAAGTCACAAATCTTTCACTACCATTAGACTACCTGTTCAAATGCCTGTAGCTTTTCCCAACACATTAAAATAATCCCACAATATTTCTAGTGCAGAAGGAAGCATTTCAAAGAACTGAGAGGCAGGAAGGATCTCCCAGAATATACTGTACCTGCAGCCTTTCTTTGTAATCTGTTTGCTCTTTTCTTGATATCGTATTCATCATCATAGTAGTAGATGAATGGAGAAGTAGGGAACATGCTCCCATGCATCCGCTTTTCTGAGCACTCCTGCAAAACACATTTCAAGTCACTAGATGTGTCCAAGTTGCGATTTTCCTGGAAGGGAAATGGGCTGGATTCTGCAGGTGCTGGTCTGTAGCTGTGGAGGATGTGGCCTGTAATTCTTTAAACACTGATAATTTTATTACCATCCAATAAACTTTCCTGTGCACGCAGAAAAACACACACTACATGAGCCAAGCTGCAGTCCTCTTGCAGCAAATGGAAGGACTCCTGTGTCTTCCCGCAATGACTACACATCTGCAGCACCAACAGCAGAGGGCTAGAAGCAAGTCAGCACTAGGAAAATGGGAGGCAGATGGGTCTGGGAACGGGGCTGTCCTGCCCGACCCTGCACTTTCCCCACTCTCGCTGCTCCCTCCGGTCGTCCAGCGCAGCCACATGCCCATTCTCCTCAAAAGACAAATAATATTAGAAGTGGCAGGGGAGCTTTTTTAACATGGGTCATTTGGGGTGAAAGTACGTGCAGAAACATGGCAGACCCTGAGGGAAGGAGCGAGCGATGAGGAGCCAGCAGCAGCATCCTCCCCACACAGCCCATCTGCAGCCCCAGTCATGAGTCCGACTGTGTGCAACGTTCTCACAGATACAGAAGAAAAGCAAACCCTGTGGGAGACTCCGCTGCGGAAGCAGGCTGGATCTGCAGGGAGGAGGAAGAGAGCCCAACCAGCTGGCTGTGCGAGGAAGGGGCTGGCTCTTGCATCACATGTACGTCAGCCTATTTCCCAAACACTTGATTCAGGAACGTGTATTTTTTCACCAGTGCACACAAAGTTTTAGCGATGTCTTGCGAGCCAGGCTAACTGGGATGCTTCCTATGATTCTGTCTTTTTTTTCAGGATACGATGTGATACGAACTGATGCTTCCTTCTCCTTGTAAATTGCTTGTGAACTGCTGTGCTTTGCAGTATCATCTGTCTGCTTCTGGGACACTGCCCAAATCTAATGAACTCTGGGCCCTGCCATCTTCAAGAAACCATCAGGAGCTTTTGCTCACCCTGATGTCTCCATCACAAGCTAAGCAGCTTTCCTTCCTGCATTTCCCATTTCTACCGCTCAGGGCCAGCTCTTGCACCCCCTTTCCCCGAGTGTCCTCTGCCTCCTATCCTCTCTTTTTTAAAGGCAGAGTACATCCAAGATGCATGTCAGATGTAATTCATATTTCTCAGCTTGTATTTGGTCTTTGCTTGGCTGAAATTAAATGAAGAATCGGGTTATTCTCTGTGGCATCCTCCAAAAGGGTACCATTAGGCTGTGTGACATCTGCCTCGTCTCCACATGCACAGAGCAGTGTGGACGAGCAACGCTGGAGCCTACCCAAGCCTGAGGGCTCAGCCTTACCCCCTGCAAAATCCGGCTGATAGGGACCTAGGAGGGGGCACACAAGGCTATCTGTCGCCTGAGGCCATCCTCAGTAGCTATTCATCTGAGATAGGCATATCCTGGAAGATGGACTGGATTTCACGCTGAATACCTTCAACAGCCAGCTATCGCCACACAAAGAAACCTCCTCTCTCACCTCTCCTGGGTCCTCCATGTACCTCCCTCTGATTCAAGAAGAGAGAAAAGCAAAACAGAGAAATGACACTTCAGATGATACCTGTGTTTCACATGAGTGAAACCTGAGAGTGGCCTTTAGGCACAAAGCTGCCTGCCTATCTGGAATAAATGAAAGAAAATATTATCCCTAAACATTGCCAAAGAAGTTACTGAAAGCAACACAGACTGGCTTTAGACAGGTGTATGCAAAGACCCATTCACCCTTCTGTGATACCTGTGAAACGTACTGATTGAGATCCCACATCAAATCTAGGGCTCTGCAGGCATGTGCTCATTCATGATTTTTCTTTTGTTAATATGCTGACAGAGAAGCCGTAGTGAATGAAATGTATGTGCCACCCAAATCACCCCTCGTCTTTTCCTTGTTATCTCCACTGCATTGATAAACCAGCTCAGCGATGTCCAACGTGCACTTGGCTATATCCATCCCTCTGAAGAAAGCTGCCACTGCTGCTCTGCAGCGTCTACTGTTAAACACTGGGGAGTCTTCAGCGCTGGAGGTACCGTACAGAGGAGGGAAAGCAGAGCCTGCTACCACCCTGCAGGAGGAATTTTCTGTGACTGCCACGTGGGGATGTGAAGGCAAGGCACATCTGCAGATACAGAGGGTTCCTTATCCCCGCTGTCTTGAGAACTTGCTGCAGCCGCAATAATGCAGTGGGCTGTCCCTCATTAACTTGCCCTCCCTCTTAACTTTCCTATGGGGATGCCCCTTAAAATGAGCACGTCCTTGTTGTGGACCACAAGGCACAATGTTTTGCATGTGTGGACTGCTATGAAACGAATAATGACATGAAGTCTACTAAAGTAAATAAGATTTTTTGTCCTTATTAAATCCTTAGTTTACATAAAAGCATAACTGTCTTAATAAACAATACAGCAAATTCAGGAAATATAACTGCCAGGTGTTGGGACCTCTGACCTTTATGTCTTAACTATTTCCATTTCTACAAACATCAAGAAGTGATCCGCAATGACCGCCTTACTGGAACTGCACAGTTAACTCTGGGATTTGGCAAATTTTTCATTCTTGCCTCTGTTGTTGGGAAGGGTCTCTTCTAGCAAAGGAAAGGAATTTCTGATATTCGTAACCTAGATTAAATAGCAACACGAAAGGAAACGGACTGCAGTGGGAAGCACTGATTATGGTGCATCTATATATAACCAACCCCAGCCTTTTCTTCTTGGTCAGTTTGCTATTCCGTGCTTTAACTGCTCAAAAAGGCAACAGAGCAGGGTTCCTGGGGTATAGAAGTAGAAAAATGTTAAGAGATGCTTGTCATCACGAGTATTTTTTACCTGCTGAAAAATATTTACATTTGAAAAAACTGTACCAAGAACCCCTCCCTTCTTCTCCCCTTAAGTTACAGGAGATCTTTCAGGCTGTGGCAGAGCTGCTCACCGCAAGAACTCAGTCACTGATTACGACCTCAGTTTTCTTGGCCAGCGAGAGCTGCCCGTCGCAGATGCTTTTACTGCCTGCCCAGCTGGGCTAATGTGAAGATGCAGGCGCCGGCTGCCAGTCCAATTTCATCCACCGTTCTTGGATGGAAGGTTTAGTGATTTGAGGGCAAATACTGAGCTATCATTACATAATCCAGTGTGTGTCCTGAACATTTTTCTGTGTGCATATAGAAAGATCTGGTATTTTTGCCCTTCTGTGCTGTTATTGACAGTCATTGCTCAGGTTATTTCTGCTCATCGTAAGCTAGTAAAAATACTGTCCCATCCTCTTTAATTTGGTAGCCATAAAGTGCTGTCCTTGAGGCACTTTACTCCCTTACTGATTTTATATAGTTTCTACCATTTTCTGTCCAAGTAATTACTACCAGCTCCTCCCACACATTTACTAATTATTTTTACAGCAGCCTTATTTGTATCCATTTATGGTTCTGTCTCCCTTGAACGCCATTTTTTGACAGTTTAGTAAAACGTTCCTTATCGATTGCCAGCAATCAGTCTCACTTCTTCAATCCTGTCACTTCAGTTTTTATTGTATATGCTTATTTTAGTGTTTATATTACTGTCAGGGGTTTGATTCCAGTTTTCTTTAGCTGGATCAGTTTCAGTGCCGCTTTCACAGGTTTTATCAACTCCATTCCCCACAGCAGGCAGAACAAGCCAGTCTCCTTGCCCATATGGCGTGGTTTCACACTGCCGCCGCTGGTGCAGCTGTGTCTTGAGCGCGTGTCCTGCAGGCAAAGCCAAGGACCGGGACTGGGTGCCGCAGCGGAGGCACTGCCGGCAGCGCTGCTGCGCCAGGGCTGACTCCGGGCTGCTGGCAGACACTCCTCTCTTACCGAGCTTGGACTGCCTGCCCCTGCCAGCCTGCCTGCATAGGCACAGCGTGTCCTGGACCTACGTGGTGGCCTCGATGCCACCCTTCAAAAGGAAAATCTTCACTTGTCTCCAGGACAGCCTGGCGTTAAAAATCTTCCGCTTACCTTACCATGAGAAGATCTCAGCAAACCTGCCCTACCTGTCCCGCTGTTCCCCACAGGGACTAACTATTTAGCTGAAAACAGCAACAAGCTTTTAACGATACGTCTTTAGTAGTTGGAATCGATGCATGGAGCGTGCAGGAGAGAAGGAAGGAAACTGCTGGGAATTTTCTATCTCTAAGCTGTAGGAAACTATAAACTTAACCCATCAAACACGAGTAACGTTAATTTTCTAGAATACTTGTGGCTCCTGGACTTATTCCATAAAAGAAAAGAACTAACATTTGTTTGGTGTTGATATTTGCAGATAGAGAGCTGTACTTGTCGTGACAGGGTGTCACGATAAAGGTGACAAACAGCAAGGAGTCCTAAAAGATGCAGCACACCTCCAGTTTTTACTGAAGCCACTTTTACTGAGTTCATGATGCCCTCCTTCACCAGGCTGCATAACTCACAGAAGGATGATGTCAAACTTAAATCAGATGTTGAATTAAGCTAAGAAAGTACAAACAAGGATCATCAAAAGCAGGCAAAACCAGAAAATTCTTAAGATAGGCATACAAATTGTTGGACTGATTGTGGTGAAAATACATGATATTGAACACGGCAGTAAAGCACTAATATTTCATCCTATCATCCACAGGAAAACAAAAAGGAAAAAAAAAAAGAAAAAAGAAAAAAAGCTGTGTTCAGCAACTGGCTGTTTTCCAACGAGTATTCTCTTTCCCAGGCAGTCTCATTTTGATTTAGGGTTTAAAAAACAAATCAATAAATCTGCCAAAGAGAGACAGTAACTTTTCTTTTCCTCCATATCTTTAAATTAGATGGGCGAGATCGCTTTCTACATTGGCCTCCACTGACTGCAGCAACGCTGCAAAGTCACAAATATTTCATTAGAGAGGCCCTTTGTACAGCATCAGCTTGGCTCCTCCACCTCTTTCCTCCAACCACACACTGTGTCAGAGATGAATTTCTACCCCAAGGGTATCCTCAACACCAAGGCAGAGGCTGCTGAGACTTACATATCCAAAGTGTCCTTTGCGGGAACAGTTGTAGCAGTACGCTAAAGCAGAGCGCTCAGAGTGAGAACTGGCTGCCTTGATTGGTCCTGGCTTTGTCTGAAAGATGGAAACAGGCAAGAATTAGGTCTGGCAGTATTCTGAATGCAGAATTAAAAATAAATTAAAATTACATAAATATAATTTTATTATGCTTAAATCAATACATTCCTGCTTGCTGTTGGAATATTAAGTTTGAAAAAGAAGCAAGTGGCTCATATTACTGCAATTTTGCAGAGCAAGGTTCGTCCTGAGCATCACAAATGAGGTGGGAAGAGGCATCCTCAGCATCTATTCCACCTAGCCATGTTATTTCAGCTGTGAATACAAGAAAATAGGCTGCTGATTTATCTCTCTCCCCTCCTCCCCATCTCCCAGCCCCCTCCCCCTCTCACAGATGCCCCACCATCCCCCGGGACGGAGTGGGCCATCAGATATTGCATCCACCAGCTGGAGCGGCACATTTGTGTACTGCTGAACTCGTCTCGCTTAAAGCAACACGGCAAAGATGTGACGGAGATGTGGGTCCTTCACCCGCTGCACCCCCTGCCTGTGCCTGGAGCAGGAGACCCTGCCCGTTGGTCCCGCGAGGGGACGGCTCGGCTCCCGGCGGGGCAGACACAGCCATACTGCCTGTAGCTGCTCCAGGGCTTATATAGGGCAAGGGAAGACTTAGCACGCTCCATTGAGTTCAGGGGAAGTGGCAGCTCTTCTTCTCCCTGTTTAGCACCATTAATGGAATAGGTGAACATATTGTCTACTCCTTTACTTTTCACAGGCACGAGCACATTCCCTGCTGGAGAAGTGGCTCCCACGGAGCCGCTGCCTGGCAAGAGCTGGCACCAGCACTAACGGGGGGTGCGTGAATTACGGCGAAAAAGCAGCGGGGCAAAAGAGCAGCCTCATCGCTTTCGACATTGCCTGCATTCCCTTCTCTCTGGTGCTGATGGAGTGCAGAAGAGTGGCCCGCATGTCAAAGAAATTAGTACTACTTGGTAAAGCTCGTTACAGGAATTGCTTTTTTCTTTCAATCTGTATCACCACGCTCTTCTACTGCGAGAGCCACTCTGTTCCCCTGCACAGCCTCCAGAAGACTGACAGCACTGCTTGTAAAATAGGCAGAAACAACAGATATCTTCCCATGCCGCTTTTATGAATCTGATCACACTTGAGGGTCACCTTACTTTGAACCTCTTCAGCCTTGGGTTTAAATGTGTGTTTCAGATTCATGTTCCTCAGTTCATCTTCACTCACCAGAAGGAGGCTAAAGGAAGACTAAGAAGAGTGACACATCCAACAGTGATTTGTGACAAAAGGCGGGGAAACAGGGAAAGGAGAAAAAACACCACCTGTAAAGTAATTTGTATATTTCTCATCCATGTCTTACAGCGAGAGCTCTCCAGCTAACAGTAATGTATAAATGACTTGCTAAGCCGGCTTAGTTTTTCAGGTATTCTTTTATCGTAAATACACAGACCAGTCAAAGGAAAAAAAAAAACCCAAATGCAAACAGTTCTATAATGCCCTTGAGGGAAAATCTGTTGGTCTAATTTAGTGGATCAATCACCTGTATTCTAGTTAGCTTTCAGCATGAGGAGTGGCCCCAGAAATCACCTCCACTTTGGACAGGGCTCCTAAAAAGCAGAAATAAATCCTTCGAGTGACACCTTCATCTGCCTTCCCACCACGTAGAATTTTACTCATACTAAATCTGTTTTCAAAGCTGATGTCCACTGAAGCCCACACTGGGATGCTGCCACAAAACCCCAACAGGTTCCTTCAGCCGGTCCCTGTCTGCTGGAGAGCTCTGCGACAAGAACACTAGAACAGTTTAGCTGGCTGTCAAAAACAAAAACAATGCAATTACTTACTCCCCGGCTTTCAAAATGAGCCATAACATCCGTCTGAAAATTACATGGTTACACTATTTGGTCTTTGCAAGGTGCAGTGTAACAACAACTTGCCATTACAAAGAACATGCATTATTCCAGAGGCACGATCCTTTACATTCCAAGGTATCTGCTGGAATGCCTGCTGAAGAGTCTGACACCTTCATCTGCCAAATGGTCATCCTCCAACCTAAATAATGATGATTTTCGTCATCATTCATGTTCTTATAGTGAAACTCTAGTAAAATCTGCACTGAGTTCAGAACATTATTACTTTTTACAAAAAAGGTACAAGTAAGATCTTGTACTGTTTTGAACTGGGCTTTTGAAAATGAATGCCAGCTGTATGGACATTGACAAGAAATGGAGGATGCTCAGCAGGCCGCTGCAGTGACTCACAGGGCTACATGAGCGAGTGAAGGGCCTTCACGCGCTCCTCAGTGTAATCCAGAAGTTAAACACGCTGCGGGAGACGCCAACAACGCACTTGATGCACAGGTGACGCTGGCGTTGGCTCGTGGGTGCCTCCCACCACCCAGCGCTTGCAGCGCACATGGACAACAGCCACCCGCCGCCAACGCAGCGGCTGCACCACCGTTCCCAGCACCGTCCCCCTGCCACTGTCCCCAGCACCATTTCTGACACCATCCCCAGCACCGTACCCCAGCGCTCGTGTGAGAGGAGCACCCGCCAAGTGGCCTGGCCTCACCAGGGAAAACTGCCCCAAAACAGACATTCCGGGGCTTCCCCCCAGAGCAGGAGTCCTTCAGGCTCTCCTCTTCATCAGGAACGTTCACCCTGGGACCCCAGCCTCCCCAGCTGGATCCCTCTTGCCCCGTCTCCTTTTGTTTAGTTAATAGAAAAGGTCACATTTAAGGGAAGAAATTAAACGGAATACTTGCAGGTCAGATTGCAACTCTACATAACTTTACTCCTTTCCAAAGCCAAACAAAAAGGAAACCTGCGTGTTATAAACCCTCTGTTTTCTTATTATTTAAGGCTTAAAAAAGCATCTAAAGACTCCAGCCATATGGGTACAAAATAAACTATTCATGAATGTAGCTTCTTTATGTTATAGTTTTTTTGTTACAAACATTTAAATAATCTATATTTGTAGGGTGATATCTTGGAGATTACTCCACTATCAATATATAGAAGTAATAACCTGGTAGATAGCATTACCTATGAAAGGTCCATCCCATCTGCTATTCTTGCTGAAAGCTTTTCATGCACCAGTAAACTCAGTAAATATCAGAAGATAAAGCATAAGCCTACCACGCCATGGATTTACTCCTAATGTCTCCTCAAAGTGCAGCCTGATGCAACGATTACAAATGATTTTTCTTCTAATGTCATTTTACATAACCCTTTTTTCTGCATGAGTAGTTAGTGCGGAATGAATGAATGAATGCCATTAAAACAGTTAATCATTATCTGGGACACTGGCCTTCCTCCCTTCTCAACTAGGAATCTCCATGACAAAGGCCAAGAGATCAAAATGCCAGGGCTGCCTCGCTGGCCTATTTCTGACAGTAATTTTTTATGCAAATGGCCCTGCTGGGCAGCTCCCTCTGTGACCTTGAGCTCCCCTTATCTGCACCGACTTTGATCCAATGAGGGCTCGCTTTTGTGAAGCTCATTACTACTTAGGATCTGCAATCTGGCTAAATCTCACTAATTAAGCAAAATCTTCTGACCTCCATTTCTGTGTATTTCTCTGCTCCTCCCCTGCATTACGCCATGCATGGACCTCGACGGTGCGGGGGACTGGAGGCGAGACCTTTTTGTGCCACTCAACCTGCCCGTGTTGGACGGCACATCCCATGACTCGCTGTAACACCGGTGTCTGCGGTGGCATGCATGGCCATTCCAAGCGGTGCAATGGCTTGCACCCTCCTCAGCGACATCCCGGGGCAGCTTGAGCCCAACCTGAGTAGAGTTATCTCTTGTGACTCACAAAGATGCGTTGGACACAAACTGGTGAAGTATCTGCCAAAAGAAAAGCTTTCCACCCTACCTTGTGCACTACTGAAACTACTCGAACTAAATAAGTCAGAAAATATCCCCTTGCCATCCAGAGTCTCATGATCAGATGAAACAAAGGTGAACGTGGTGGACATGCCCTCCACTGACCCACCAGCCTCCACCAGCCACCACGCTGCCTCTGCCTAAGGCTTGCACTGAGTTCTTTTGTTTTGATTACGTCCAATACCAGTTTGGGAAACTCTGTTTTAGCATGCAAGGGAATAATTTTGTAAACCCTTCACCGAGCACATCCCAGGGCTGGCTGGCTACGGCTACTCACATCACCTCCAAATCACCCAGCAACACTCTTGCGTGCCCAGAAGAGACAGTTATTTCTTTTGATCCATTATATCAGTTGCTGTGCTCATACTTAATCTATCAGATAATTTTTACTGTTATTTCTTGTTGCACTCTAAACATAAGTAATTAAATGGTGGATTAAAGAAAGAAGCATGGGGGGAGGACACCTACATAACCCAAACAGCAGATCCGGGACGCTCCTTCCAACAACGTGCCCACCACAAGCAATGCTCCAGTTCTGCATGACGCATGGTCTGGTGTTGTGCAACTAACTGAGACAAACAAGACATAAGGCTGGGAGTAAAACTCATTAGTAGTGATGTTTCACCAATTTCTTGAGCTACTGAAAGATGATCATCAAGTGAATCATTACGCACTGTAGGTTGTAGACCAGAGTTGGACAGGGAAACGGTCAGAACAGCTCTATCACTGAAAAATATACATTTATTTTCCCTTTACAAATTATCATAATCTACTTGTATAGCAGCTGAGACAATGGCAGGTTAGCATCACTCCCTTATATTCAAAATTGCCAATATAAGATATCATGTAATATCGTAATTATACTAAGGGTTCTTGTTGTTGTTATTTTCTTTAACCATGTCATGCACCCAGTAGACTTGCATTCCATTGGGTAATTCCTTAATTAGGCAGATTTTTGAAACAAGAATTATGTACACAACAGACCGGAACGTCTCCTTTGGAGTCTTCCTAGTCTATCAGGTGATTGCATCATTAAGCCACACATGCTACGTAGTAAAAATCCTTATGAAAATTCATGACAGAAACATACTGAGCTTGATGCATGCTAATAAATGAGAAACATACAAATTTAGTATTTTGACTTTTAAACCCTCCAAACTCCAAACAATTATAAATAGAATCATTTCTTTACCAAATTTTATTTCTTCTTTTTTTTCAGCCTTCTAAAAAACCCTGCTCTTCCAACAGGAGTTGTGGAGGCTGCATCTGAGTATCTTTCCACAAATGACACCTTGTAATTGAGTTTACTAAATGTGTTTATAACATTCTTTCCACCCTTTTGGGTAGCAACGACACACAGTGAAATAACCAAGAAAACACTGATCTAACTGAACTTTTAGTTGTGGGGTTTTTTTAAGTACCTGATACACTGTAAATTACAAATCAATGGACACAATTTTATTTTTTGATTGTGCAGTCTGGAAAACCAAAGCCTTTCCCAAAAGAAGGAATTTAACTTGTTTGGTCTGCAGTACAAGCACTGCGAAGTGGTCATTTTCTACAGAAATAAGACATTCCTATAATGCATTTTAAATAGATGCAAATAACATCTACAATCGACTGTGAAAACGTTAAAGGAAGAGACAAAAAGTACAATATTGTATATTTAAAGGAAATGAATGCCATCTTTTGATACTCTTACAAGCAGACAAAAAATATTAAAATATTAATTCAGAAAGTCTTTTCTGAAACATAGATTAAAAAAATCTTTTTTTTTTTTTTTAAAAGTTCATAGAAAAAATTAATATATGCAAGATAGTAAGGATAACAGCAATACAATCCCTGAATGCCTCAAAATCTTCATGGTTTAAAAGGCATCCCAATTTTCTCCAAAGGTGGTGGCATCTATCCAGTCGTCCATGGCTAATTTTACATGGAATGCAAAACATTATTTAAATAGGATGGTGCATTAAACTTCAACTATTTCTGATGTAGCTCTCAAACTACAAACCTATCTTTCTTCTATTTTAATTTTAAAGTAAGTTAGCAAACACTTCCTTCTTAATCCCCAGAGACTATCTATAGAATGACACAAATGCACAAATTTATGACAGTAACATAAATGCTCCTCCGAAGTAATGTGCAACATTAAGTGAAATCGTTTCCTGGAAAGATATTATAGGTATCTATATTTTATTTGCCATCTTAAACATATCTGGGTCTTTATGACCTTATTTTTAAAATGTATTTCCTTTTTACATTTCCTGGTGCAAATGGACTGCATAAATAAGCAATGTGCTATGAGGCTTCAGACTAGCCGATAAACCCTTTCAATTTTCATGCCAGCTTCTTCTTTTGTAATTCAAATCTGGCTGAAAACTGGCAGCTCTGAAAACTGAAACAAGCACTGCCACAAATACCTTGTAATGCTATCGACCTTGTCTGCCCATGCAGTGAGAAAGGGGGATGCATATGTGTCTGCAGTCATCCAGATAACACAACTCATTTTTTTGGGGGGATAACAGAAGCCAGCCCCGGACTGTGCACCAAAAGCAGTCATTACCAGGCAAGCTGGAGAATAAGTCTCTTCAAAATACACAGCGCATTTAAAAACCATATACAGGGCTCAGCCACTGCTTTCATTACCAATTTTAATTTAGCTCCTTCAGTTTGCCAGCCAGATAAACTCTTTAGTGCTGTTTTTTAATCTATTTGCCACATTTTATGTTTAAGATTATAGTAATATGGGACAGGAGAAGGAATCACTTTTAGAGGAAATAAAGAAATAGATCCGCTTATCAGCGCCCATCAGAAAGTTCATTAATCAGCCAGGCTTTGTGCCCCCTAAATTGAAAGGTTAAATAATCCTCTCAGGAATATTTCTCGGCACCACCGCCAATTGTCCGGAGAGAAGCTGCCATTCACAGCGCTCTGGATCGGTGACAGGGTATTTTACCACTGTTTGGACCCCAAACAATGATGGACAAATGGCCTGGCGTACAAAGAGACCTTTTAGTACAAGGATGGAGAAAGGACCACAAGCTTTGAAGTGGGGTGGGGGAGGCGGGCGCCGGGAAGGGGCAGGGAAGGAGGAGGAGGAGGAGACTCGTGCATGGGGACACGTATATTTTATCTGAATGTTTATGAGGGGACTCGCCAAAGGCTGCTCTGCCCGCGCCCCGGCACCGCGCGCACGCTCGCTCATTTGCTGCGCTAAGTGTATGCATACTTACACATACATTTATACATTAATCTGAACACAAACATTTGCAAAGCCTGTAAAATCAGAAGATGAACAGAACTAAAGCACAGTTATATTTATTAGCTAATACACCAGGGAGCCCAATAAACCCCAAGGTTTTAATTTTTACTGTCATTCTAGATGATTTACAGCTTCCTCTCTCTCTCTTCCTCTCTCTCTTTAACCTTTATGTCGTCTACTAATCACTTTCACCATCAGATGCAAAAGGAGGAAGTACCACGTTTGAAATAACTTTCTTAGGGGAGCATTTTTAATAGATATTTACTTTGAGATGATTTCTGCTCACAGACAAAACTGCAGTAAACAGAAAAAACACAGTGCTGCTGGAGTATGCGAGATGCCAAAAAACTGGTGCATGACTGTGTTAGGAGTGAGTTTTTGCTGGAGTACATTCTAAATAAACAATAATTCAAGCTTTTTTCTTTAAACTTCCTAGCAGCCAGGCTTCAATCTGTAGCATCCTTTACTGACGGACAATTTTACAGAAACGTTTTCCTTACATTACCAACACGTTAACTGTACATGTTAATCAATTCCCTCATAATTTTTTCATGTATTCTCCATTGCAGAGCATCATATGTATTTATTAATACCATCATTATTTCTACCTAGCTTTGTAACTAGAGACATTCATTCAGAATATGCCCTCGATGAAACGTCCGACCATTAACAAACAAAAGCTTTTACATGTCCTTCTTGCACATCTATTTCTTTATATGAGTCTCAATTCCATACAGCTTTTACTTTAATATGACTTGGGACTTTCTGAATAGCCTACAGCCTCTAAAAATGGATCAAAAGATTTCATATTTCCCCTCTCTCACGTGGCATCAATATGCCATTGAGCAAAACTGTTTTCTCCAAACTGAGTTTTGAGTATCTCAGTGCTGTTATTTTCCCTCTGTTTCCCTCCTCACACCATCATCAGAAAAGCAGAATTAATTTAACCAGGGCCTCATCTGCCATCAAAAGAAATCAGACAGAAACTGCATATCACGTGCAGATCCAGTGCCATTAATTTTAAAGTAGAAGATATTTTGGGGTTTTTACACAGTCCACAGAAATCCCTCAGTGTTTGTGCATGCTCGCGCACAGTCGCTCACCACACAGTTTTTTAAATGCTGAAGGAAATTACACATTAGGAACAGAATTAACTGCATAGTAAAGAAACAATATGAAATTACTTGCTATTAGCTACAAGATGAGTAGTTACTACAGGCAGAGAAATGGTAAATTAGAGGGCAGAAAAAAAGGAAAAAAAAAGACAAGCAGCTTTTGGACTCTACACTGACACTGAGCAACTTCAAACGCAGGCAGTAACTGTCCATTTCTCGCAAATATATCACCTGTTCTGCTGTAAAAATAGCACCTCTTCCTGTACATGTTGCCCCGCTCCTGTCTCTGGGGTCAAAGCCCTGCAGTGCATCACCCGGCGCCCTCCGCGCCGCCGAGGGACCAGCCACGGGGCATCCTCAGACCAGAGACGGACCGGGCAGGGGTGAAACACCCAATGGAGTGGCCTGGGAAGCCATCACCTCCCGACGGCGACAGGAGAACCAGCACAGGCAGCGGCTGCTCCTGCCCCTGTCAGAGCCCCCCCCACGGCCGCGGGAGTGTGTGTGTCAAATGCTAATTTAATATAGAAGCAACATTCAGAACCAAGTTAAAACTGAAGGCCTGACTTCACCCCCCTGAAGCCAAAAATTCTGAGGGGTGACTTGGTCCTTGGCCATACGTGGGCAACCCAGTATATATGCACACATCATGCCCATCTCCCTCTGCTCACAGACTCCCCCGGTGCTGCGGTGAAGCTGAACCCCCTTACAGCATACGGCTCTGCGCTACTCATCACTTCACATGGGTCTTTGGTTCCTTTTAATTCCCTTTATGTTGGATTTTTCAAAATTTGAAATCAAAGTCAGGATAATACTGTCACCGGGACAGCAACTTTTCTATTCACATGATAGGACCTAACAAGATGTATTAGTATTATTGACATGATAGACCCTCTCAGAATTAAACCAGTGAATACTTTTAGGGAATCCTAATCTGTAGATTATTAACATGATCAAGCATAACTTGAGAAAGTTACCGTCTAACCGGAGAGAGCCCCCCTGAACGTGGGATCCCTGACAGGACGAATTAGCGGCACTGGCAGCGACACCGAGAACACGGAGGCCGCTGCCAGCGCCACGCTCCCAGGGTGACGGCGCTACACACCTGGGACGTTTTAACACGCAAAGTGTCTGCATGATAAAGTGAGACAGTTTTGGTACTATTAAAGCACGTAATTTAGTGAGTGGACATGTGACAAGCAAAACGCCGCACCTAGGTAGGATATACGTGGTGCCAACAGCTCGTGCAGATTCACGCTATACTGATGCTTTACATTTTTTCCACCCTGCAATATAAAAATGCACAAAAATACATTTTTCATCACCTACACCAAAGTGTAACTTTTATATGTTTTGAACTGTCTGCTAAATCACAGATAATTTTTTGTTTCCTATGGAATTTTGAAACTGACTCTAAGTTCTAACAAAACTGAAAAAAATCATCTTCATGTCAAGTTCAGAGGAATAATTTTCAGGAATATACTGTAAAAAATTATTCAGAAGAATAATTTTCAGGAAGTTTCAAGGAACTTTAATAAGACTATTCATACACTGAACTTACTGCAGAAAAAGGGCACAGAAATACTGATTTTTTTTTCTGAAATAAACCCCTGCTTTTAAAATGTATGGGAAATCTCATTCTAGCTTGAAAATGCTATTTTCTTCATTTAGATGTTTAACACTTGAAATAGTAAAAAATATTTAAATGATCGCATAGTTTCACCTTTTCAAACTAAAGGAAAGAGAAGTGAAAACTTTTACCAAATATGAAAGCACCAAAGAAAAGATCATCTTAATCCTTTCGCTTAAAAGCAGTGCAGTTGTGTATATGATGGGGCGATATTTCAGCAATGAATCTTACCATCATTATCCTGTTTTCTGTTTAATTTACCACTTATCCAACAGTTTGGGTGTAGCACAAAAACACGTACCACGACAGATGTGGCATATGTTGGGCAGAGGAGGGATGCACATGGCAGTTTCTGTGCTGAGCACAGAATTCCTGCCCACGGGTTTGCGTGGGAGGGAGCAGCTCTCTCCGGTCTTTCTCCAGTTGTGAGCACGTCTCGCCACCAGGACGGCTGGCACGGCGCTGGAGAAATGTCACACACGGCACATACAGCTTCCTGGGCATGCAAGGGTTAGCTAACCACAGATTCAAACATTCAAAATATTAAAATATATTAATTTCCATCCCCTTTTAATTTACATCCCCTGCTCTTCTTCTCCTTTTCCCATTTAAAGGCAGGGCCAAAGGGTATTGCATTTGCAGAAAGCAAGAGTTCCTTAAATAACAGTAATGGGCATATTGAAGTCAGGGGTTCTCTGAAGGATGCACTTCTCCGAGACAAACGCTTTGAGGAGGTTATTTGGAACCCCAAAATTAGAGAAATGGAAAGCCCGTCAGCCAAGCTTTCTGTTTCCCCCTGGTCCCAGACTGCTTCCAGAAATATACCAAGATGTAATTTCTGGCCAAGACAATCAGTCTTTAGCCCTTGGTTTAAGAGCACCTTGTATTTTATTTTCTGGGGGTCAGATGGGGAGGAGCACGAGGCAGACAATGTTAGAGAAAGCAGGGATGCTTTCTGCCACACTCACGCGATGGACGAGCGGCAGCTGACGGCTCTGCTGCTGGAGGGTCAGGGAGCCCACCCAAAACAGCCCCGCGGGTCCCTGCGGGGCTTTGAGGTTCCTGGTCCAGGCTGGCAAGAGCCAGGGTAAGGCCCACAACGCGGGGTAAAGACAGGCACCAAGCAGGCACCTGTCCCCTGCAGAAAAGAGGTACCCAGGCACCGTCACTCCACACCAGGAAAGGCAGCGCAGGCGCGAAGACACGCTGGCGTTTTACAGATAAACAGTCTGAACTTTTCAGCTTAGCCGACACACAAAAAACCCCTAATTATTCGGTTCTCTAACTGGTCAGGGATATTAGGTAAAACCCAACATCTTCATGAAAAGGCAAACTCTAAACAGTATTTTTCATAGATGTTACATATTTATATAAAGTTATTGAAGCTACTTCTTTTTCCTGTAATATTTTAAATACCGTTTTAAAGTAAAAATAGGGAAAGAACTCTGCCTAGCATGTGTTCGTACTGAAAGCGATAGCATATGCTCTGTACTCACACTTATTTCGGGACCTGACATTTTGTTTTGTGTAAAAACAACTATCAGAAAGAATACTGTCTTTTGTGAAATATGATTTCTTTGCAATAGAAATTTTGGTTTAGGTCTCTGATAGCCTCAAAAATATCTGGAACTTGAAAGAGAACAGTAATGCAGGACAAATTATAATTAGTAGCGTAAAATAAACTGAATGTAAAATAAAATCCAAGTGACCCTCTAGACAGCACACAAACCACCTCCAGTGTCCGTGTTTTCACCAGAAGACCCGCACAGGGCAGGCAGACATTTCGGAGGCATCACTGTCACAGAATGGCACTTGCAAAAGCAGTAGGGCTTGGGCCTGAATAATGCAAGTAGATAATTTAAACGCAAAATATCTGCCAATTGTCACCCACGATCTGCCCTACCTCCTCCGCTGGCTAAAGAGGCCAGCGCAAGTTCCCAGAGCATACGAAATCTTCTCAAACCCAAGCACCAAAAAGTCACCTTTCCCTCAGGGGCAGTGTGGGGACACTGTCATGCTCCAGGTGTTCATGTTCCCCCATGATCTGGGGGAGTCAGAGTCATCCTTGCCCTAAATTCATATACCAGGAATTTTGGGTTCCCTTCCCTGCAAAATATCCTGCTGAATATCCTGCTACTGACGTATTGACATGAGGGCCCACTCCGGGATTCCAAAATATGCAAACCCACACTGTCTCTTGCATAAACAAAGCGCTATTTTCACTAGAGTTAATAAAAACAAGCTTAAAACACCTGAAGAGGAACTGGTCAAGTGTGGAAACCTTCAACGTGAAGGCAAGGATCTGGTGGTCGGTGCTGCGTGGCACTAGGACCAGGAGCAGAGGCTGCGGCCCCGTCCTGCACATGGGGACATCAGGCTTCATCCCCCCCAGAAATACCTCTAAACCCACCCTTTCCCTCACCACACAAAACCCACAAAGCTTCTCTGTAAACCAAATGCTCTCTCCCTCAAGCTTAAATATTTTTTTTTCCAGAGTCATACTTTCAATTTTCTCTTTCTGAAAGTCACATTTTCAAGAATACAAACTGACTTTAAGCAACACTGCTTATGTTTGCATTTCAGAAAAAAAAGTGGCAGGCCAAGAGGAATTTTAATAATGCACACAAAGAAATCCGAGCGCAAAATTTAAACACAAAAGATGCATTGTCCCTTCATGCCTTTTACACACAGACGCCAAAACAGCCAATTCCTGGTTCACCTTCTTTTATGTAAGTGGATTAAAAGTAAGATTAACAAACTGCCAAAAAGCATGTTAAATGATAGCTCCTGCTAGTTAAAAATTCTGATGGTTCTAAAACTCTGTTGGTGGCCATCTTGGCCTAGGAGCTTTAATATAAATGAGACTGGTGAAGGCAGGGGATGGGGGAAGGCTTCCTTATGGCCAGAGCAGTATGGGGGGGGGAAGAGGTTATTAAAAATAACCAGTGTCTACAAAAAGAAAACACCTAATTGGAGCAACATTTCTGTTTTGACATATGCATCTATACTGACTAACACATTAAAAAAATAAAAATTGCACTCTTCCCGTTTTGGGGACGGAATTTCATTACTCTGTAGATGTTTACTGAAAAAGATAGTAATAGCTGCAACATTAATTGCTATGCGATTCTTCTATCCACACCGCCTTCCAGAGCCGGACTGGCCACACTCATTTTTGTACACCACAAGCCCCTCTGACAAGGCAGGAGTGCAACACGCGCAGGGAGACGCACGCGCGGCCGGCAGGTCTCCCCTTCCTGTCCAACACCCCCATGGCCGATTGCACGCCGCCTTGCTGCCCCACCAGTGCCGCCGCGAGAGGCTTTGGGTGCAGCTGGGGGGGACACAGACCAAGGGAGCGCTGCTTCACGCCCAGGCGAAACATGGGCCACTGTGCGCTGGAAACAGATTTCCTCTTTATTCTCCAGCGATGTCGGCTGTTGGGTGGAAAAGCAGCAGCTCACGGCAGCACAACATCTACCCTTGGTTCCACCGGGCCACAGGATGGCGGGGGACAGGAGCGGGTCCCTAGGACAGTGGGGGGAAGGGAGCGGGTCCCGTTGGCTGGTTGGGGTGCCGCAGGCACAGGGTCCCTTCCATGACACGGTGTCCCCGAGAAGGCCAGCCCCATCGTCCGCAGATCCCCTGTTCCAGGAGAAGGGCCGTGCTCCACGGAGGGGACCCCAGCCTGGGGGGCTCCTTCTCCTGCGGCACGCAGAGCCCTGGGGACACCGAACACCGACCAGTGAAATAGGGGCCACCGGACAGAGATCACACTCAGGCGGACACTATTGTATTTTTCCTAAGAATAAACTGCAAAACTGAACCAAACAAATGAAACTCGTAATGTGCCTCAATCTCACAAGTTTTTCCACTGACTTCTTTTTTCTTTGCAAACAGAGGGCTGTACAATGGCCTCCGCTTGAGTACAAAATATTTCATAAATGCCTCTACCTTTATAGCTGAAATCCGAAACGACAAGAGAAAGGGAATGAAGAGCCAAGCACACTGAGGATGCAAAAATGTTACCATGAGCACCCCAATATCCTTCAGATGTGGGAAAAGGGGATGCGATGGCACGTCCCTTGGAGCACAGACAGTGTTTCCCTGAGTTTGTGGAGCATTTAGAAAGACAAAGTTGTAAACTAAGCTTCCTAATAACCTAGAACAAAGAGCTTTACAAGACCTTCAAATACTTCGTCTGTGAAAAAATGACACGTATTATTATTTACACTGCAGTGCGCTATGATCAAAACTGTGTATCCTGGATCTGCAAACGAAGTCCTTGTGTTACTATTTGAATTGATAATAACACCTTTGATAAACGTAAGCGGGTATCAAAACCGACCTATTTATTGCAAATAGATACCTATATGAAGAAAAACCTAAAATATATTTTGACAAATGTAATTCCCCTCTTCTGATATAGGAGAAATACATAGAGAGCAGGCACAATGAAAATGATTTGTAAAACTTTTAAATCACCATCTTAAAGAGGTTATTAAATATTATTTTAAACCTCAGTGGGAATTGGATTGTTCTGCTGACTTTGATTGGTTTTTTGCAGAATAATTTTAGTTAACAGAGTTGAAAGAACAAGTTTAAAGAAACTAACTTCATCCAGTTATAAAGCTTTGATTATCATACAGCGTTTAAATTTAAGCTTCATTGAATACAATATGATAATCTTTTTTCTATCAAAAGGCAAATTAAAATATTCCGCTTATAATCCTTTTTGCCATTTCAACTGCTCGTCAGATTTCTTGCACTGGCAGTCTGTTTTGGTTGGAATAAGACATTTCTGCCCATACAACAAATTATTTGTAATGTGCCAAAATTTGTCACCACAGCTAATGTAAACAAAAACCTACCACCATCCATAACAGCAGAATGGTTTTATTATTTAGTCATTGTTCTAGTCAATCCATGTTTCTGTGCAGGGGCTACAAGGAGTCAATAGATGGCAGTCCATCTCTTAGGAAAGAGCCAGATAATGAATAAAATCACCAAAGCTTCACAAAAGAGAAAGGTGGAAGGCTGTGTGGTTTTTCACAAGCATTCACAGTAATTAACTAAGAATACTTTAGATAATGCAAAACATTTAGACAAACTTTGTAATGGCTGTCTCTAAGCAACGTTATAAAAGTGGTCTTTTATTACAAACCTGGATGCCTTGTTTTATTGGCGCTTTCACGTACCTGCATGTGTGACACTTGTGATCAATTTACCAAAATCAATTTAAATCTAGTGGTTGTATCCATGGCTAAAGCACAGGAAAACTCACTGTAGCCTCAGTCTATTTGTTAAAAATCAGGCAGCCTCTGCAACAACCTCAATGGTAGTTTTTTTTAAACTTCTATTATTTTTCTTTAAACAGTTATCCTGTTTGTATAGAAATATTTATGCTAAACTAGGAAAATTATGAACTAATTTCTATACTGAAATATTACTACTATGAGAGTAGAAGATCTCAACATTTTAGTTACACTTCTATAAATATGTGTGTAATACACGTTATTCTAACAGAAGTTTTGATTCTTGCGAGACCACTATTTACTTCTGTTCTGCTTTGGGCGCAAAAGAGAATATTTCAATGGAATAATAAAACCTGGGACTTACACATTTAAACAATTTTGATAATGCAGTTTCTTGAGGTATAACTTATTTTAAATATCAAGCATGTCTTTTACCACACAAATTTTAAAATTCCAGGCTTAATCTGACTACTAATGTAACTCTGAGTCGAGGTGAGTCTTCCCATGCAAAAAATGGAGACATGCAAAGCATTTCCCACATATCAGAAACCTGGATTATTTGCAGATAATTTTCAGTTCACTGCAAAATGAAAAATTATTTATCAGTACCTAGGGTCTGACTCAATGCCAATTTATCTTTGCGTGCCCATATTTGACTACATTTCAAAATGTCCCTAAAATGCACTAAAAATTTCCAAATGGGTGGTTTTAATAATACACTTGTATTCGTTACTACTACATTTTCTAACAAGAGTCTGTTTTGACAAATATTGTTAGCTTTATACTAAGTAAAGTGTAAACTCAGAACAGTTTCTACAAAATTAACAGATAAAATTTTCTACCTCAGATACCTCAAATTCTGCCCTAGTAACCACTGGGTCACATTTAAGCTCCCCACCACTTTTTTACAAAAATAAATATTTTCTAAGTGTTGATTGCAGCTCACTTTTAGAGGAATTTTCAATGGCAAGGAGGACTAAAATCAATTAAATCTTATGCCTTAGTAAAAAATAGTACCCAACATATTACTACATCTAATACACCTATCTGGTTATTAGATTCCAAATATCATAAACATTTCAGAAATTGTTTTTACATGCACCCTTAGGGATTATAATGAAAGACAGTATTTACTTTTTTCCTTCATGCAATTTTAAAAAAGCAAACAAAAATACTCAGTGAATGCACCTTTTGCTCGTAATGTTTTTGGTGTTTGGTTTTTTTTTTTTTTTAAGTCTATACCAATTCCGTTTAAAATAAAAGTAAATACTTAGGGTGGAGGATTTCCAAACCAGAGCTTTGTCTTAAAATCATTATGCAGAAAACACTAGCAAGAGGTTTTAAGCATAGATTTCCCTAATCATTGAATTTAGAACCAAAAACAGAAAAAAAGAGCATTCCACTACCGTGAAGAGGTGGAGGCAACAAATTATAAAGCACATCCTATTTATTGCTCAAAAGAAAAAGCCCACACCAAAGACCCATAAAAAAAAGTAGTGGACAAACTTCTCTACTTTGTTTTGAACGGACTGCAGTGGTTAATTATGTGTAACAGCTAAATATAAACGAGGTTGATCTGGACAGCAATGACAGCAAAGATTCAGATGAACACTGAAAATTCTAATCTTTAAAGGTGTTTTTATGTATAATAATTTTATGAATGAATATATTCAAGATTTGGGATACCAATCCATTGAATATTGTCTTGACAAGTTAAATATTGTTCCAGGTATCAATATTAGCCAAATTTGAAAGCATTTTGTTTTATTTTTATCTCTATTTTATATATGTGGAAAAACCTTAGGTAATACACTGGTGCAGTTCACAAAGTTTTATTTTCTTGTTTCAACGACTAAAGATCAACTAATGCAGGCCAAAGAAGAAGTTATAGCTATATCTCACCAATTAGAAATTATTTGCAAAAGTTTATAAAGTGTATTTCTCAAATTAACATCTACACTCTAGCTGATTTATTTTACTCATTTAAAAAGAAAGCTTTGTCACACACAGTGATTAATTACCAGCATCTGGGGTATCTGAGATGGGATTATTGTTTTGCTATGCATCTCAACTCAAAATTTAACCCTCTTTATATGTGTAAATGTAGTCACTGAGAGGAGAGAGTGCTGCAAGGCACTCATTTAATGATTACAGTATTAAAACGAAATCATAAGTTCTAAAGATGTTTAAAAAATAGTGTTTCATTGCATTTTTCAGTTCAAAAACTCTTCAGATGTTTATTATCTTCTCGCTGAAGATGCTTGTCTATATTTTATGGTCAGCAGTTCACAGAAGAGTAAATAGGTTGGGTGTAGAAGAAAATAAAAAAGGTGTTTCTACTTACTGTTAGGTGATACTGCCTCCATATTTCTGGGCAAGCCTGGAAAATAAAAATATTGATCAGCTAGGAGCATGAAACAAGGTGCTTTACAGCCTGTTGGTTTTGGCATAACACAGTATCCACCGGTGTCGGTCACAGGAAAATAAGAAGCTTAACTGAAAGGGTCTGCATTTCAGCTTCAAAAACCTGGCTAGACAGTTTAATTGAATTTTACACTGGTTTAACACACTCCCTGCCATTGTCAGAAAGCCAGTAACAGTTTTCTCTCAGCCCTTCTTCTCTGAAGGTTAGAAGTTTGTGAGAGTAACGTGCTCTTAACTCTAATAAGTATTAATACTGAAAAACACGCAGAAATGTATTTAAATTCTAAATTTTCTGACATCTTAGATTTACATAATGTTTTGAAAATTAAGTCACAAAGTACCTTCCTTTCACGTAGGAATAGAAATATTTTAGTATTTTTGTACATATCTCTATCCTAATCAAAATATAATTGTTACATGTAATAATCCTCAGTAGCCTGATGTCAGATGAGTTGTAAACAAGAAGCATAACAGATTGCTTTAATGTTTCTATTTTTACAATGCCTTGCTTGATTTTTTTTTTCCCAAAACTTGCTAGGCTTGCACACAAACTTCTAAGTGCAGCCCATTGTAAAAAATTTTACAGAGCAGATTTTTGAATCACAGCAGTAACACAATAGACCTGACGAATACATAGGAAAGAGGAAAATGTGGATCTTCTTCTTCAGAAAAAATCAGAATGTGTTAATGATCAATGAGACAGAGGTTACTTTCTCAAGGGTTCTTAATATTTTACAAAATTTACAACATTTCTGCCTTCTCCTATGACCCCCAAGCCATAAACAGACACAGAAATAGTGGTACTTTGTCTGTTAACCATTTTAGTGTTTAAGAGAGCGTGCACACAGTTATTTCAACGGAGGTCTTTCACTTCTGTTTAAAACATTCACCCTTTTATTAAAACAGCTCCTTAATCATTTGAACAATTAGCAATTTGGTTTGCCAATCTCAATTTTCAGTATTTTGAGAAGAAATATTAGTTATTCCATGGCTTCTACATAATATGCTGTAGCTCTAATTTCAAACATTGAAGCCTCATGACTACTTGCAAATGAGTACTATTAACATTTCTTTAGATTTCGAATAAATTTTTCACTCATGCCTAAATTTGTGCCTTCTTTTATTCTGACAGAGCATGTTAATTAAAAAACCCCCACCCAACAACCAATATTAGCAACTGAATCTCTCAAAAAATAATCCAAGTTTCTGATGGCCACTCTATGGCATATACAGTATGTTTTTCCTGGATGTGATGGAAATTATATTATTTATTATTCATTCTGTCAGTAACACAATTTTCTGGAGAAAAATCTACAATCTGTTCTGTGTAATGGTTCGACATTTCTCCTCTTACTCAAGTACTGCATGTAAATATTTGAGTTTTATATTAATATTTCTGTAAAGAAAATGTGGGAAGTACATCCCACATTTCTAACAGAGGAGCATTCTACAACATTTGACAGTTTGAGCACACTAGATCTGTCTTCGAGTGCAAACAAAAGGATTTTCCTCCTTCGCTAACTTACACAGGATTTGGAGGCGCGATATATAAACATGCTCTAGCATATAAAAATATTGTATCAAAAACCTTGCCTTCTCACTCAAACCTGCAAAAGGCTTCAGCTGTACACAAGACTTTTGCTGGTTTCACACAGGGGTAGCAGACAGTTATTTATACATTAGTTCTGGATAGTTTTCGATTACCGCAGTGTCCCCAGACTAATATGGTTGAAAAATCGCAATCAATGAGTTGTCACATACTGGCAAAATGCCACTCTGTGATATGACCTTTACTCACACAGCAGCTATTTAATAATAATTAAAAAAATAATTTTATTTTTGAATAATATTTTGGTTGGTTTTTTTTTTCTTTGCTCTGGACACAAAGACATCACTTGCAGTGAAAATCTGTAACTGGGAGCAGGGAACTGCAGTTGGCGCAGCTCTTGCCAAAAGACGGGAAGAGGGACCGTCCCCACCCCCCAGCGGTGCTACCCCGAGGCAGGTTTTATCACTGTTGTCTTTAAGGATGTTTTAAGGCTGTGGGAAAACTTAAGGGAGGTGGGAAGAAGGTGGTAAGGGAAAATTGGCCAAGCATATTTCTTCATTCAGATGGTGATTCAGTGCAATACTTTTCATCGTCACAATGATCACTTACGAACTTCAGGAGTTGAATACAATAGTGGAAAACGGATGCCTGGCTAAACAACAGCTTTTTAGAAGCGATGCTTTTAACTAGGGGTCCTATTACCTTGCATCAGCTCAGAGTTATTGTCTGTATCTTCTATCACGGAATGACAAAAAATATAATTAACAATTACTACTGAATACTGGCTTCTCAAATGAAGCAAAGAGGTTTGCCATGGAAGAGAGCATAACCAAATACAACAACCACTGAGCCTGTGATTTTTCTTATTTATTTAAAAGTACTAAACCATGAATGGCCCTCATTTAGAGAAAAGCCCTTGTGGTATACAAGTACGATGGCAGCGTGATGAACTACATTAAAATAAAATTGCATTTATTTCCTGCCCCAGTGGTCTGACCTTACTAGCATTTAGATGTACCAGCACAAAAGGTGCCAGCATGGCGCGGCCGTGGAAGGTGCAGGCGAGGTGCCTTCCCCACACCTTTCGCCACGTCCACCTGCCTTTTGCCACACAACTACCAGGCAATTAATTTTCCCAAATCTCTTTTTTCCCCCAGATCTGCTGGTTTTGCTGCGGCCCAGATTCGGTTAATTTGGAAGGGTGATTATTTCTACCCGAGCTGGCTCTGGCTGAGGCTGCCACACCAGATGAATCCAGGCTGGATCCTGCGCATTTTGACCCGTATTGAATTTTATCAGGTGCTAATTATTGTTTTACCAGAACAACGGCTTAATGCATCTGTTGTTTAATTCCCACTTCCCTATTCTCAAACGTGAACATCAAAGAAAATAAAACACTCAATCTCAAACAGCCCCTGACAGCAGACCAGGACTCGAGTGCTCAATAGACAAGGCCCTTGCCACCAGTTCTCATATTTCCACAACAATGAGCAAACACAAAAACAGCACTAAGCGGCCTTTCCTCCTTTCCGCTCCCCTTGGCCGGTCGTCTGCCTTGCGCCGAGAGGGCCCTCGACGGCGGCCCTGCTGGGAGCGGGCGCGGGGGAGAGGATTAGCCTCGCTAACATGCGAGCATTTGCAAAAGGGAAGGAAAAACCCCGCTACTGTATTTGGCGTATGAATAACCAAAATGCACGCGCTGACAGGAGACCGGGACGGGCCTGCGGCTCCCCGGGAGAAAATGTAGCTGTGATGAGTGACAGGGCTTTCAGGAAATATGTTCACAATCACAGACAGTGAAGGCCATGACCTAGATCGTTTAAGAGCTTGTCTTGTCAAATTATCAAAAGCTTCTTCCTCTCTGAATAAAGAGTGACATAAGTGAGTGTCAGAAAGCTGCAGGCTGACAAGCCAAGCATACAATAACAGCATGCACGTCACATACTTGCCGAACACCGCCACGGCTAGCGGCAAATCTTAATGAGAGCGCGGCTGGCCCAGGAGACTTGGGTCCCTGCTGGCACAGCTACTCATCTCGCAAAAATCCTTCAGCTCCAAGTCAGTTATGGTCTGACACGACGACTACAATTACTAAACACAACTTTTTAACAGAATCCTCTGGTGCTTTGTCAAAGCGGCGGCTGCTAGGAGCTGCCCCGCCGCAAGCCACCACAATAAAACAAAAGATTTGCCAAAACACACACTTTTCATCACCTCCGCATGGGAACTGCCGTGGAAAACACACAATGCCTCCCTTCAAAACCGCTCCCGCACGAGCAGATGTCAAGACCTCTCCCCAGCACAGACGGCGGCCGCGGAGCAGGCCGAGGTGGATAACCAGGCAGGCGCCCGGACGCGTATCATTCGGCGGACGCGGCCTCGCCACAGGCATGAAAACCTGGGGATGGAGGGCAAACCCTGTGCTGTCTGCCCTGGGGAGGGCCGAGGGCCCATGGCAGCGCCGGCAGGACAGGCCCATCAGCCATGAGGCTGCCAGCACAGCACCGCAGATGTCCCTCTGCCGCCAGCCACATCCCGGCCCACAGAGGTGGCCACATCCCCACAGCAAGCACTGAAAATGACAAAGGCGGAAGGAAGTCTTCTGGGAGAGAGGAGGCTAACGGTGGTTGACACGTCAGGACATGTGGAGAAGGTGCCAGCTGAGGCACGTGGGCACTGCTGGGTGCCAGCTCCGGGGTGAGCTCAGGTAGCTCACTGAGCACCCACACACTGGTTTTCCCTGAGCACACAAGGAGACCCTGTCCTGCAACGTTTGCCTCCTCCCTGCCACATCACACTGTTTGTGAAGTTCTTCTCCCAGCTTTGCAGCTGGCAGGTGAGACTGCAGACCACGAGCCTCATGACACCCACCGAACTGCCGTCAACCCTGCAAAACACAGGACGTTCACGGCATCGAATTCTCAGCTTATACATATATAGCATAAGTATACAAATGTTCACACAGATATACACAGGTACACATCTATATGAGCACACAACGTTGGATGAAACAGACATGCTCTTTCCCGGAGGGAGCAGCAGAGGGTCAAACAGAGCCATACTTGAAACTTTTGAACAACTCTGCTACCTGCTCCGCTGAAGGATCTTCCCAAGGAAATCACACGAGGCTGAGCTTCTCACAATACAACTCCAGATAAGATGACTCCATACATTCTCCAGGCTGTTTCAGGAAAAGTGACTGACCTAACGGATAATAAATGTATTTTCCTGAAAATGTTTTAAATAACTTTGAGCATTTTCAAATCAAACTAGGTGAAGTCCAGTCTAATCTCGAGCCTTGAGCTGCCTCGTGTTCATTTCTGGACAAAAGCATGACCATGGAGAGTCACTCTGAGACAGACTGTGCACAGACTGTGTTCTGTATCCATTGTGCATGGTAAAAGCAAGTGAACTTTCTATAAAAGAAAATTAAAACTTTTTTTGAGCATCCAAAGTATTTGATAACAACTGAAAAAAAATTAGGGAGTATATTAGTCTTTTTCCCAACACTGTATTAAGATCTGCTCTATGAAGGCTGCAGTAATGTTTTCAGAGTATTTTGGAGAACCTTGGGGAACCACTGGACTCATTTAGCCCAACGTAGCTCCTACGGACACCAGAAACTTCCCAACAGGCAGGCTGATACACAACAGTCGCAGTAACTGGGCTTGGAGAAACACTTTCAGGTTTTTGGTAAAATGCCCTGTGGCAGACGCGTAATTCTTTACAGAAAATAATTAGCAGAGACACAGACATATGGACCTGTTATTATGATCAGTTTACATATCCTGAAAACAATAATGACTATGCTGCATTGGACCACCTGCCCATGGTCTCTAACCATGGCCATAAGATGATGCCTCATGGAGCAAGCACACATCCTTTCCCCAACACTCCTCCACACTCAGCTGTTTTAAGCTCAATGACTGTGCAAGCTGGATGAAGTTTCTGTGTGTTCAGTAACTTTGGACGGATTTCTCTTCCACGAACTGGTCTCACCTCCTCCAGAACCAGAGCAGACCTCCTGCATCTCCTGCATCCCTCTATGAGGGGTCTCACAGATCTGCCTATTGCACGAGAAGTCACCTCCTTCTGTCTCTCCTGAACCTATCTCCTACTGCCTTTGTCAGGTGCCCACTATTTCTTGTACTGAAAGAAATGATGAAGGATTGATCACTAAGCACTGCCTCCCATCATGGATGATTTTGAAGCTCTTTACAGATGCTTCCCTCTCTCATCTCTCTTCCGGGCTGAAGAGCTGTAGCTGTGCTGAAGGACATAGAAGAGACCAAAGTTGCACCTAGGTGTCCATTGCTTTCCTGCTGATTCCTAATGTTACATCTGCTTTTTTTCCACAGCTTTTGAATGCTGAACTGGTTTTTTGGGGGATCATATCTCATAAGCCTGAAATTTGAGTCCTGAATGGTAATGGTAAACTCAGGGCCCATCAATCCACATACAAAGATGGGATTATTTTTCCCTGGGTATTTTACTTTACATTTATTTGCACCCAAGTTCATCTGCCATTTTATTGTGCTCTCCCTCCGTCTCTTACAGTCCTTGGGCAATTCTTCACAGTTGGCTCACAGCACTGACACTCTAAATAATTCAGTCTTCTCAGCAAATCTTGTCGCCTTATTGTTCACCCTTTTCCATGTCACACTAGCATATCCTACCTTTATCCTCTTATTGCATGCCTGTTTAGTTTCCTTAAAAGCTTTTGGTCAGGAACTTTGTCAAATGCCTTTTGGAAATCGTAGACTATGTCAATTGGATCATGTTTACACACATGCTTGTCGACCTTCTCTTTTGAAGAACTTGAGATTTCTGAGAAGTGGGATTTCCTTTACAAAAGCGATCTTGAATCCTCCCATGTATATCATATTTATATATCCATCCCAGCATGCCGCTGCTATTGCATTTTCTGGTAATTTGCTTGGTGTGCACATCAGGCTGGCAGATCTGGTTGCCCAGCTCTCCCTGGGACCCGTTTAAAGAATTGTCAATGTATTTGCCACTCAGTTAGCAATCAGACACAAAGCAAAAGATTACACACACTGCCGACACTAATGTGGCCATTTCACCTTCCAGCCCCTCTACAGCTTTTGTGTAATCGTTATCCAGTTCTGGCAATGAATTAGTATTCATAGGTTAGTAGTAACCCTAACATTCTCTTCCCTTTCAGAGAGATCTTCTGATGATTCCCTCCACAAAGTAAGATTTCAGTGTGCGAATGTCCCCAGTTTCTTCCACTATGAACGCTAGGTGCCAAAAAATATTTTTAAGTTGTTAGCGATGGCCTTATCTTGGTTGAACGTTCCTTTCATATTGTGATCGTCATCATGTCTTGTTGGCCTTACATGCTTCTTGCTCTGATGTGAAGAAAGATTTACTGTTGGTTTTGATTCCTTTGAGAAGTGCCCCTTAAACTCCTTTTTAGCCTCAATTCTGCACTTTCACATTTAATCTGCCAGAGTTTACGATCCTTTCTGTTTTCTTCATTTGCATACAGACATCAGGTTTTGAAAGGATACCCTCTCGCTTTTTGTAAGTTGTCTGACCCTCCTGCGCAGCCTCACGACCTCCCCTTTGCACTCTGCAGTTCTGCCATCCCATCTTTCTTTCCAAGGACAGGGCAGAGGAGACCCCGCTCTTATGCTCCAGCACTCACTGCACAAGTAGCCACATGCCTGTCATGCAGAAGTGCAGGAGAACTGCCTGAAATTTTCAAAGACAACCCTTTCTGATTTAAGGTGGACCTAACTGAGCAGAAAAAATACATGTTGTGATGTTCCTGATAATCTACACAATTTAGGTAGGAGTTAAATTGTGGGATGATAGAGGACTTTTATGATTCTATGACTCATAATTCTTTACAGAAAATAAAATTACTTTATGAGAACTGGCTTCATAAAATGTGTGAAAAATAGAAAAGATGGCAAGAGACGCAAAGAAAAGACATTTAAGATTACAGTTCTAACTGTTTACCAGAAAGGGGTGCAGAAACATGCCGTTCACGTTCTTTAAAGTAATGGTACTGTGCACACATTAGCTATAAGCGAAAGTACAGCTAGAAGAGGAAGATCAAATTTAAATTTTTAACATTCAAATATCAAAAGAAATACTAAGCTCCCGAACGTGCTGGGCTTCATTTGCATATCCCACAGATCATCATCGTCTGTGGTGAGCCTGTAACAGACTCCGTTTCCCTTCCCTGACTCCTCGCGTTTGTGCCGTCCCCAGCAGGAGCAGAACGGACACACCAGCAGCCTGCTGCACAGACCCTCTCCCCAGAAAGCACACGAAGGGGAGTCTCTCCTGTCTGACTGCTAAAATATGGGGTCAAACACTGAAACACAATTATTCCATGATTCTGCGATGTGGGGACTGAATATAGTGACAGAGGTTATGGCACACAAGCTTCACCAGGTAGAAGAGTTATTCAGATTAACTTCTGTATTCAGGGAAAGGGAGGATAACGCCTTCTCAGGATCTCCCTCATTCTTTGACCACATGGATGAAGCTAAGGTAGGGAGGACGGACACATTTAGAAATAGATTCAAATACTTCTGAATTTCAGAAAAACCCAGCATTTAGGGGAATCAAACAGGCATATTTGGAAGACAAACATTTAAGCCATATCTTTAGATAGAAAATGAAGTAGGAATGTATGCTGATGTTATCACAGATTGCCTTTTATCCTCACCTTTTTGTGTTTAATTTGAGGGAAAAAAAAGTATAAAAGGTTGATTGCTATGTACAAGACTGAATTTCTGGGACATGTAAAACCATAATAATACTACATGAAGTTAAAAAAAAGATAAAACTATGTTTAAGCCACTTTAATTTTCATCTGTGTTTTATTTTAGTAGATTCTATCAAACTCAAAGGCCTTCAAACTACTTCTATGTTCCTCTTTAGTCCTTACAGCATAACCGCCGCTGCTACCAACAAGCCACAGGGAAATTAAAGAAAGGACACAACAAGTCTTCTACCTGTATTCATGAAATATGAGGACAAATCTTCATGTTACAGTCATACCTGAACCTTCTACTAATCTGAATTGTGTCCTACTGCAAAGTCGTTACCTTGATGTAGTTTATATTTTTGAAATTCAATTCAGCACTACCTATGTATGTATATGAGAAGTACTTACGTTAAAGACTATCTGGGAAGGTCTTGGAAGACCAGGAAGGTCCTGGCATAAAGCCTCTCTCTGTCCTTCCTATACCTACTAACTTTCACTAGCAGCATTAACAGCTCTGGGCAGGCTGTCAAGGGCAAACCAGTTTCTACTTGTTTCAAAATGCATTCAGAAGAACTGAAGAAATATTTTTAAGAAAGGAGATCATGCACTGAAGAGTGTGTTTCCATCATGGTACTGTTTAAATGATAGAAGATTTGAGAAAAAAAGTCTCAGCCAAATGAAGTCCATGACCTTACCTCCCACCTAGTCTTCGGTGCAGAGAACACCCTGTATCTGGATGACCTTTAATGTACCTGAGTATCCTTACAGTACTCGAACATTTTTAATACTTCCATACCTGGTTTTGTGCCAAAGTTACTAATTTTTTTATCCAATCAACCTTAAATGCTCAGTAAAATCTAATATCAGAATGCATATATATTATGGGGCCTCCATCTCCCTGTAAAATAAATGGAAACCCTTCTCCCATTGTGCTGCTTAACCTGAAACAAGCAGCCAAGCATCTGGTGGGAAATAAACTGAACATTCAGTCTTTTAGAAGACAAAAGGAGCGCTTCCATATTCCCATTGGACAGAACCATTTGTACTGTGAATACAGATGCAGGCTTGCTAACACCTCTGAAAGGCCGTTTTGTTAGGTACGGTATGGAGATAATTATTTCCACTAAATACTTTGTTCTCTCCAGTGTTTGTGACACAGAGGCAGCGTAACATAATATGAATGAGGAATCCGAGTGATTGGCAACAGGACCAGAGTGTCCACCCAGCCTGTGGAGCTATGCTGGTATAAATAGAGAAAGTTGGGTTTTGAACAACAGTAGTGAAGATGGAAGACATCAGTGTGGTTCTCCTGGGATTAAGACAACACATCAGTATGTTCCAGACATTAACTGTTTCTATCAATATTTTTCTCTTAACAGTAAACAATTTTGCAACTGTTCGACTACTTTACAAACTCTCTTATAGTACATATGTGATGGGCCTGTCCATAGGGATACAGAAGTAGAGAGACAATTAATTTCATCGTTATCTTTCGTCTTGCATGTTCAGAAATAATAGAGGACTCTACTGCAAAGCAGGCAGAAACTAAGCTAAGGCACGTGAATATGATTGCAGACCTGCTTCCTTATGAGCTAATGTCAGCTAAAACTTTTATTCACCTATACTTCAATAAGAAATAAAACATATCATTTCCATTTTGTTCCTAAAGTACATTTGGAATGTAAAATGTAGCACAGTTATCAGTGCCTCTCAAAACCATTTAGATATTAGTTTAAACTTTTAATAATATTTTCATTGATAAATATGTGATCATAGTGAAAAAACCACATATCTGGAACTCTTGGAACATCACAGTTATTTTTTACCTCTTGCTGGCATGCTTGCAACATACCACGTCTGCTAATTTCAGCCTCCGTGTGCCTTCAGTTCAACACAAATGAGGATGTTTTTCACCACCCTAACTAAACTGGACAAAAATAAACTAAAGAGTGAGTGTTTACAATGCTCCAGTTCCAACCGCTCTTCATGAAAACTGTGATACTGATAATGACTGACAACAATATTCTCATATGCTTATACAAATATGCAACATATAAAATTAAAGAAAATACTAAGAGACTGTGTTTGTTGTAAATTCAATGTCTGACAGATACAAACCCAGTAGTGACTGAGCTCTTTGCCACGGGCAATACTCACATCAGCATAATGCCCCTTCATGTCACAGCGATTGCAGTGTTTGTTCCAATAGGCTCTCTCAAGGCATTCCCTGAAGTAGTGGCCAGGCAAACAGCAGTTCAAACAGAAACGCGCTGGGCAACTGTTTTGCAGATGGCCTCTTCGGGCACACAGGCAGCAAGGGGGAACTTTCTATGGAGAAATAAGAAAGGAATTATGTCAAGTGAGAATGTTTCAAAAGAGTACAGAAAAGAAAAAATACAAAAGATGAAATGAAGAAGAAGCGACCCCAAATAAATGTCTACTGCTTACTAGGAATTGCAGAGATTATAAAAACAATAAAAGCAATGACCTCCACAAAACAGACAGCTAATTTTATATAGTAATGTGGTGGGTTGACCCTGGCTGGACACCAGGTGCCCACCCAGCCGCTCTATCACTCCCCTCCGCAGCAGGACGGGGATGGGAGGGGAGAAAATAAGATGGAAAAAACTCATGGGTCAAGATAAAAGTAGTTTAATAAAGCAAAAGCCAAGGCCGCATGTGGAAGCAAAGGAAAACAAAACATTTATTCTCTCCTCCCCAGCAGCAGGCGATGTCCAGCCAGTTCCTGGGAAGCAGGGCTTCAGTGGGTGTAGCGGTTGCTCCGGAAGGCAAACGTCGTAGTAATGATTGCCCCCCTCACCCTCCGCTCCTTTCTCTTAGTTTTTCTGGCTGGGCAGACGTCATATGGCAGGGAATATCCCTTTGGTCAGCGTGGGTGAGCTGTCCTGGCTGTGTCCCCTCCCAGGATCTTGCCCACCCCAGCCTGCGGGTGAGGGGGATGTTGGGCAGCAGCCACAACTCTGGGGTGTCACCAACACCTTTCTAGCTACCAGTGCTGTGGGGACAATCAACTCCATATCAGCCAGACCCGCTACAAGTAAACTGATCTTGTGCAAGCTACCCTTCAACCTGCAGCAGCCTTTCCACGAAGTAATAAACCACAGAAGCAATGCTTTTAATGGCAAGCACAAAAGAGTATTAGAAACAACAGCTGCGTCTACCAGTAATTTAAGTGTTGCATTTACCTTTGGAGTAGGACAGTTCTTGGACAAATGACCTCGTCTGCTGCAGTTTTTACAGGTCACATTTTTATCAGCTGTGTAGTACCGCGTACTGCTATGCCTCACACTTGCATAGTTGGAGATCTGTGCCTGGGGAGACAAGAAGAGAAAAATGTATCTATCATTTGGGATTCTGTGGCTTAGTGTTTGTTAGAACTGGAAATTTGTAAAGGTCACTGCTGCTAGTGTTCAGTTAAAAATCTAACTTTTTCCAAGTACAATTTGTGCTGGATAATTCTGTTATGGAGAAACCTGCATTGTCTACAAGACAAGTATTGCCTTGTTCAAATTTTCACTTCGGGTCTTTTTTTTTTTTTTTCTGTTTAAAATTGCAGTTATGAAGTTTTGCTTTCCCTTGATTAGTCAAGACACTTTTACTCACTGTGCTATTTCATGATGAACTGGAATTTTTCCCAGAATACAAATATAACTAGCATTAATTGCAAATGCAAGTTACACATTCCCTTGCACACATTAAGGCAACCTTCTTGGACAACGTACAATGCTATACAAGTCTAGACCAAATCTGCAATTTGCAATTGTAAAGAAAGATTTAAAAAGGAAAAGGAAGAAAAAAGAGAAGCTGGAAACAACTCTTTCTCTCCCAGTGACCTCACATATACTTTCTGTGTAGGCAGACAAAATTGAAAATCCCGTCTTCAACTTTTTAAAAACTGAAATAAAATTTTGGACAAGTGGACGGAAGAGTTACAAAAATACCACTTCTCCTAAGGGAAAGAGTTTGTTCATGTCACCTGATTATGTGAACTTTACTGAATCACGGCAGGAGAAATCGAAGGAGTCGGACCTCACAGCTGAAGCTCCTCCTGGATGCCACGGCACCTTGCCCAAGTGCTCCAGTTTATAGCCCAGCCACACCAACTCCCGAGCCGACTCCAGACTCTGGGAGCCAGCCACACACCAACGGCTTGTGGTGTCACTGGTGGGAATGGGATATAGCTGCCACGGAACAATTACTGGGACCGAAGAGGCAAGTTCCTCCTCGCAGGGTCTGTGGAGGAGCTCTGGCTCCTGGCACCCTCTTCCCACACCGCTCATCTGCCCGCCCCAACAACGAACCTCTTCCTACGGCATGAGAGCTCAGCCTTCGCCTGCCTCTGGGAGGACGCTGCTGAGGATGCCACCCAAAAACTACAGATTGATTTTTCAGTCCCATTTATCTTGCTCTGCTTGTTGATAAACATAAAGAATTATGGAGCAATTTGGTTGTTTGTGTTACCTCTAAGTCTTTGTTACAGATGGACCAGTCCACATCAACTTCTCCTGAAAAACAGAAATAAAATTAATTATATTTAATTCATATTAATATTTTTCTATAATATATTCAACAATATGATTACTGCACTTATTGAAACTGATAACAGACTTTGAATGCACCAAAGCGGAGAAACTAGTTCTATCTTCAGTAAAGGAAAGCCATCAACCTGCTTGGCACCAAACTGATTCACCTTGGAATCAGCACACGTCCAACTATTGGGTGGACTTTATTTGACACCACCCTCTTGCTCTGCCCCCAGGGTATAAATTCAGGCAAGGATTTAATTTCTTCAGAGGCAGGGACTCCAAAACTTCCAATCCCGGCCATTTGAATAATCTCTGCCTGCACTCACGGGGATGCCCAGCTCAAGTCCAGAGGTTGCCAGAGTGGGAGCATGTGGAACAGGTAGCTAACGCACAACATAAAATACACTTTTCCTCCTTACGATTTCACAAAATCTGTGTCTTCAGCACTGCTTTCTGACTGCTGCATGCCAAAATGACTTTATGCACAACCACAGCAACTAAGACTGTAAACTAAGGAACAGGGTTTGGTAATGTGCAATAAATCAGGATGACACACTAAATTATCAACTGTCACACCATAACCTTCTCACACACAGCCTTTGGACTGGCAGAAGTAAAAAGAAAACATCAAAAAGGAAATAAAAGGCAATAAGCTAAAAGAATAGGGATGCAGTTACAGCTGTTTAAAAATTCTGCATGTCAACAGTGTTTACTTCTCTCCCTGTGCAAAGACAGCTGCACCACCACAGCATCTTTTTCATCATTAAGGGAGGATTCATGTCAACAGAGGTGTTCACCTTACCTATGCTTTTACAGTAACCATTACAACTTGTGCGTAAATTAATCCTGTGTGTTTGCAGACTTTTTAATGCAAAGTGTTTCATCCCGCTCCCAGTCCAAACCTGAAGCATCTACATGTGTTATTAACACAAATCACAACATCAAGATTTACAAACAGTAAAAAAAAAAACAGTAAAAATTTATCCAACTGATTTTGATTGTACTATTCATTTCCAACAAAAGGCAGATGACTAGAAATTAAAATTATACCAATCTGTAATATCATGCCTAACCCTTCATTTACTGAAAACGTCAGTAATTTCAGCTGAAGTGTGTAATGCGATATCTGGTACAAGGTATGTCACTCAAACATACAAAGGGTGCTTCAGAGCATAATACCTGCCTGCTCCTGCTCTTCCTCCAAAAGTCGGGGCGATTACGATCTGCTCCAATCTCAACAGCACTCTGAAATATTTTTATTTTCAGCACTCACTAATGCCAGCAATGCTAATGACCATCACAGGGACATCAGTAATGAATTAGCTGCCCTGTCTGTGAAGGGACTGGAGTCATGTGTCGCACCCAGGCCGTGGTTCTGGCACAGCTGGAGCTCAAATGCAAGTACCCATCGGATCCTTCACCCAGGGATCCTCCAGACGCGAAGCGACCACCACCACCCCACAGGGACAGGAGGGACCGCGTCGCCTCAGCTCCTCGCTGGAAGCAAGTCCTGGGTATGCCCAGGGGAAAATCAGGCCCTTTGGTGTCTAGTCATTAAAAGCAAAGAAACACACTGACATATTTGAGTGCATTATTTATTACTTGGAAGCCTGTTAAGGAAATTCATTCATAAAGAAAAAAGATATTTGTAATTCAAAACTCTGCCCTGGCAATCAGTACCGAGTGCCGTGTTTCACAGAAAAGCACATGCAGAATGGCTGACAGGCTGCAGATCAAAATTACCAGCAAATTAACTCCTGTTAATCATCAGGCATGTCCTTCCTGAGGACAAACCAAGTTTCTCTTCTTCACTGTCAAAATCCCCTGCTTCAAGGGGAAAACCATGATACAATGATTCAAATATTCCTAATACTAGAAACTAAAACTGCTCAAAGTAGAAAATAAATACAAGAGCTTTAATGCTGAATGAAATATTACAACAAAGTCTCTCATTATTAAATCCGTTTGGTGACCTAAAAGTTAAGTGTAATTCATAACACAATGCGTAAGGCTTTGTTTTTACTCACAATAAATTCTTCAGACTGAAATATGCAGGAAGAGCTATGCTTCGGCAAACGACTTGAAATCTGGCTTTGGAGACACAGAGGAAAACCTGCAACGATTTTTTTCATTGACCGCAGCACTTTGCCTGGTGCTAAATCTTGAAATAAACCACAAAACTCTGCTCAGGTTGACAAACGCCTCCTCTGCCCCCCTTTGAGTTTGGTTATTTGGGCGAATGAACTTGTCCGACGGGCACCTCCAGCCTCAGGTAGCTCAGGCTCCTCCGAGGGGCTCCATCAGCTGTTGGAGGCTCCTCTGGAGCCACACGGCACTTCCCAAGGCCGGCCCGGGCACGGTCAAAGCTTTCCACCCTCGTCTCAGACACACACACCCTGAGGGTGAATTTCTGCCTTAAGGAACCAAGCTATGAGTACTTCATCTTTACTCTTTACAGCACCTTAAGAAAACAGACAGTAAAAAAGCTTCAGATAATCTCTGTCAAGACTTCCCTGTGCTTCTGTGAAGAAGCTGCACACACAAAACTTACATTACTGACAGGGTCCTGTGAGTTTTCACACTGTATTAATAAAGTCCTCCCAGAACATCTTCAACAAATTTGTCCTTTTATTTTTTCTCATCTTCATTTGTTCAAAGCAATCTCCTTTTTAAGATTATTTTAATTTCTACTCTTCAACTAAAAAGATGCACCTGACTTTGACATATGAACTTCTTGTATTTATACTTTAAAAAAATTGTTTTGTCAAATTGCAGAAGAGGGAAGAAGAGAAGGGAAATAAGAAGCCAGAAAAAATGACAGACAGGATGCAAAATATATACTGTTTAGATGAAAATGGAAGCTCTGCGCAAGGTTCTTCTTTTATAACGTATTACACTTTGGCTGTCCTGCGGCCCTGTACAATAGGATGAATCATAAGCAACAGCTTTGCTTTTATTTAAAGAAAAAATTTTGAAAGATCATTGAGATTCACGTGTATCCCTCCACCAGCATGAAAATGTAAATTTCCAAGCAGCGCTCATGGAGAAGCCAGATTTAGGACCACTGTTCAATGTGCATTCAAGCCTTCCCTCTTTCATCCCAGAAAGGGAGAGGAGGGGAGGAGGGAGGACGAGGACCAGCAGTCAAAACCCAAAATTGCCCGGAGGAACAATCCATTTCCACAGAACAAAAAACTGCCTTAGAATAAACAATAACCTGTCCAGAAGATTTCCTTATCGGCCGCACCAGTGGCACCCCGGCGGCCGAGCCGGGCACAGCCGGGCACCGATTCTGACCCAGCAAAAGCTGCACTTTTATTTTGCTCATGGGAGCTGGGGAAACACGTCCCTGTTCTCTGTGCAAGTTCATCCCGCCCTGCGAAGGTTTGGTTTGTTACCCCATTTAACAGCAGAGAGAAGCTGCAGAGCCTGGACATTCACCTTTGAAAATAAAACACTAAATTTTCCAAAAGGGCAAGGCAAGTGGTGCCCCTTCCCCAATCGCATTTTGTTTAGTTTACTTTATGATCAATTCACTGAAACAGGCTGCTTCAAGCTTTGACAATACGATACGTGGCCTGAAGGGCAAATATGTTTCAAAGCTGGGCTTTAAAAATTGGATTTTGACTGCTAATTAATATAGCACATTACAGAATAGAGAACCCTAATTACATTCTACTGTAAGACCTCTGTGGCAAGGATTGTTCCAGACGTATCTGAACAATATTTAGCATGTCAGGACACAGCTTCTGGCTGCTACTGGAGTAATGAGTAAGATTTTAAAATAGCACGTCTTGAACCCCTAAAGATGATCTAGATCTGTAAGAATTTCACATTGTGACATCTTACATATATCCGAAGGTTCCTGTTTATGTTTGAACCAAAATGATTCGAGTCTTATTGTAACATAATTTGCTATAATGAGTGCCGCGTTTTTTGTGTTCCAAGTAGCCCTTGTTCCAAAAAACAAGGGATGGAAGTGTGAAGTGACAACAACCAAGCAGTGTCCCAGAGCAGAAATCAAGACTCTCTCCCTACATCAGACCTTGCAGAGCATGGGAATTTGGGTTTCTGTGCACCGGGTCGCACTAACACCCTCCTCTTCCAGGAAGGGGTATTCCAAGTACCCATATATATATGTATATATGGGTGTGTGTATATATATGCACACACACGTGTGTCACCAGAGGGGTCTGCAGCAGAGACGCCTGCTCTGACGCCCACCACGCCTGGCTGTGGCTGAAAGGGCGCGTGTTCTGCCCGACGCTGCCGCGGGCGCGCGGGGCTCCAGCACTGCAGCTGGAGGAGGGCGCGGGTCTGCGCCACTGTCACGCTGCTCCTTCTGCCACCTGTGGGTCCCTGCCACGTCCCGGGGACCCGCGTGGACCCACCTCGTGTGTTCTGGGCTTCTCCATCTCCGGCTCCATCCCAGCACCCACGTCTCCCCACACGGCAGCCACGGCGGAGTGAGCCCTCTCCCCATCGCCCATCGCTCGAATTAACCCCCACACAGGAGGAATGGCATCGACTGCGGTGTTCTTCTTAGACACTTTTAGGGATTCCTCAACTTTGCTTTGATGAGGAAAAGGTGATTTACTTAAAAACAATGGATTACATGTCAATATTTCTTTAAGGCAACTTTAAAAGAGACCCATAAACTCACACAGAGAAATCAGTTGATGCAATCATTGACAGAAGCTCCATTTGAGAAAATTCCTCATAGATGGAAAGATCCTCCTGCCTCTCCCCTTGATATTGAAAATACACATATATATATACACACACACGCACAGTAATATGTATTTTTTTGCCAGTGAGAAAATACCTGCAATACTTTATTTTTAGCAACCTTTACCTGATCCAGCATCATGTTTTTGAAAGCATCACAAAATTGGAACGACAACAGTGAACAAACAACAAAACTCAACCCATTTTGAAATTAATTAAAATGTAAGAAGTTGACTGAAGCATAGGCATCATTGGCCAAAAGCATATCAGAGTTTAAAAAGAAAAAAAACACACCTCAGAACAGTCCTGCATAAGTGGAAAAAAAACCCCAAAAAACAACCAAGACCTGTTAATGTAACTTTAAGCAAACTTAAGCAGCTGTTACCCATGGGAGAAGAGTTAACCGTCACTGCCAGAGAAGAACAGTCTGACGGTTGGGGGCTACGACATGGTACTTATAATCCCCAGGCAGCGTGTTCGGCTGGGGCCCGCGGCAGGGCCAGAGCTGCAGTTTTCCAGAAGACTCAAAGGTCATGAAGTTTTAACACATGTGAATTAAGAGTATTTAACCAGGCAGAGATGTGCACTTTTCATTTATTTACAGCAGACATTAAGAAATATGAAAGTCACCCAGGTGTCAGCACATACTGCCTCTTCTTATCGAACATCAGGCATCCTGTATTGCTTTTCAGCCACGTCTCTCCTTTCCGCGCAGCTGAACTGCTGCACAACTTCTCTAACAAAAAATCCTGCACCTTCTCCCAAGTGCACGCCCTTTCACATCTACCTCAGCTCCGTGGGTTCTTACGGCTGTGTATGGGCAGGATGCTTCACACACTAACACGGAATAAAAATGTGCAGTGAATAAAGCAAAAGACAAGTCTGTAAATTGCATTCTTGAGGAATATGTATACTATAAAATTGCTAAAACGCATAGACACATGTTAAAACACAAATACGTAGTGTGCCTTTTCTATTATGCAAGTACGCATAATTTTCTGTCTGTTTTTTGTCTCATGCTATAAACACTGCTTCTTTTAGTCTTGACCACTGCTAGTAGTGTTAATTCACAAAACTCAGTGGCTCATGATTTTCAAAGCTTAGCGCAACATTTGCAGAACAAAGTAGGTTTTTCTCTCTTTTTGGTGGGTACAAGTATGGGGACCACAGGAACAGTTAAATTCATGGCATGGTTGGTCTACCACACAGTCGGGGGAATTCTTTAAATAGAGCCTGTCACTCTCTTTGCCCATCAATGGGATTTCCTTCTCAAACTGCTGATTCGTTCAGGTACACAACAGAGGAAATTTCAGTTAACCTTTGTTTCACCCCGGGGAAAAATCTGTCTGAAAAGTATAAAATGAATAGATTAAAAAAAAAAAAAGGAAAAAAAGAAAGAAAAGCTGCAGGGTTATTCTTCCTAGTGTTCACAGCAGTCAAAGTTAAACAGAGAAAAGGAGGCAAACACGAACATTTTATTCCCACCAGAGAAGGTGGTATAATATATAATTTAGAAATTCCATTGTCTATACTGTGATTTCTAATTTAGAGAAGGAAAGACTGAACACTAATCTATTGTTCTCATCGGGTGCATCAAGAATTCACTTTTTGACTATTTCCTATACGACTGAAAGAGGAATAATAGGTTACTCTGAAGAGAAAGCTTTTCTAGCTATTTGATTAAGTTGTCTTAAATACCTTTTAGATTCCAGCAATCCTGGGTGAAGAGAAAAATAATAAACGCTAACTCAGAATTACATGTGAAAAAATGCACACAGAGATAAAATCAAAAGTACAGTCATAAAATCATGGGAAGTTCCAGGATAGATTACTGCCAAAAATGGCCTTAGACTGTTCTAAGTTATTCATTTAAAAAAAATGTTTTGAGATACAATTATAATTTCAAAGTAGGAATAATAATTTTCATTTTCTAGTGTCATTCATCTGACAACACAGCTGTAGTATTCACTCCGGTGTGAAGCTGAATGTTGCTGTAACCCCCCCATCCAACCCCTGCGGGGCTCCGGCAGCACGGCCGAGGTCCTGGAACGGGAGGTGGGAAGGTCTGTGCGCCTTCAGCTCCGCTGGAAGTGAAATTCTGAAATTTCTTATGGGAGCAATAGAATGACAAAAATTGATTCCGTAGTACCGACTTCAACATCACCGAGACCGTTTCTGTGTTTAAGTGATTGCTATTGCGCAGCAGATTTTATCAAAGGTGATACAGAACTTCATCGAAGGAGGTCGTAAGGGAAGCCTGAGGCTTTGGCAGCTGTGTCACTATGCAGAGTCTTCATTTCTTAATCAGCCCTCAAAGAGCGGAATTTACTGTTGTTATCAATATTAGCTATTAGAGTCCATAAGCCTAACCAATGCATATACTTTGTTTTGATGATTTGTACAGATTCCTTCATGCAGTCGTCTGAAATGGTATGCAATTAATGGCTAAGCCTGGAGCCTGAAGAGCCCTATTCCTTCCCTTCTCAAGTATCACTTAACGGAAAATCTACTGCTGCATCTTGGGAACGCATTTTGGCAACATATTGCATCTTTTTCCACCAATACAGAATGAAGGGGATATAAATATAAAAGAGGAAACAAAGTCCACGGAGCCTTGTTCTACTGAGGCTTGTGATGTCCGACCTGGCGAAGTCCCTGGGCCTGTAAGATGCCGTGTAACAGATGTGCCACCAACATTATGTTTCTCCCCACAATGGAGAGGAATCCAGATTTAAGGCTTCCCTATTTTAATGCTTCAACTGAATCACAAACCTAAAACATCAACCTTCAGCTGTGCCCTAGAAAAATAGCATGGCTGTCTTGATGCTGCCACTAGGATGAAACATGGAACTAAGGATACTGATGCAGATGAATATCTGAAACTCGTAAAGCTTAAATGGGGGCTTTTACTTGCCTCTACTTTTGCCATGAAATTCCAAAAATCTTTAACTCAGAAAAAAAAAATCACATTTCAACACAGGCTGTCAGTCTTTGGGTATGGGCTAGAATTTCGGTTCAACTTTCCTTCATGCTGATAACCTGTCCCATTGGGCAAAGGCAAGCTAAATCATCCCAGTTCTGATGATTCCTTCCCACCCTCAGGGTCAGACCAGGCTCCTGCATAGTGACATGGGAGAAGAACAGCTCTTGGAGCTCAGGAAGAACCACCATGGGGTGTCTGGGATGGGGCAGGCCCAGGGTGGCCATGTGGGAACCGCTCCAAAGGTGGCAGTTCTCACTGCTCTCATGTTCTTTTCCTGGGAGCATTCAAATGAACTCTGCAGTGACTAAACTACCTCTAGAGAACAAAATATAACAACAAATAGACAGCGTGGCTTGATTCTGATTTGGCACCTTTGCTGTCATTAAGAAAAGCAATTTATAAATTAACACTACCACACTTAGAACATGGCTACAGCTTTTCAAGTTTTTAAAGTACTACGCATCCCATGGTACCTTCACAGGTATGAAGGAGGAAAACCCTCTACACTTCTAAAGACACAGCTGGAAACATGAATGCCCTCATACTAAGGGGTAACACTACCAACAGGGTTGACAGGTATCAAAGTTAGCACAGAGCTTGATCAAATGTGATCAAGAACTGCCTGAAACGATACTGGAGCAGAATGCGAGAGAGGAGTTGACACTGTGGTTACCTCCAGATAAAAGGAGTCCCAAAGCGCCTGATGAAAACCAGGATGCAGGAGATCGCATTACCTGAGAGCAGGACTAAAGTTTGAGCTAAAGCTGATAGGGGGACCCGGAATGGGTGAAATCCTGTTGGATATATCCCCGGTTCCTCTTTTCGATCTTCCTGCGGATTATAGCAAAGATGGAATAGGAAATATGTGCAAGAGGCTCCTGAAAAATATTCATGCTGAAAGGAATACTTCTAAAATTCAGGAGCAGAAATTAACATCACTCCATGGATTTCCCATAGATCAAAAGGTCTATCCGAGGAAACCTGCCCATTTGCCAGGAGGAACACAAACAGCACCCTGGGCACTACAGTGCCCCTCACATCCAGTCTTCTTCAAACTCGCACTTGCTGGGAAAAGGAAGACATGAGACATGATCCACCAACATGGAACTCAACAGTAAGGGGTAACGGCGTGCTGATGCAGCTGAGGATGTGTGACAGCACATAGTTATTTTATGAGAAGAAAACTCAGGTGTTAACACTCTGCTCTAATTTTGGTCTTTCTGAGCTTTTATGACCTTGTTACCACACAGGCAGATTCTTCAGTCCACACCTGAACGCAGCACCACAAACACCATAGGGAGAGGCCAGGCGATCTCAACACCTCCTTCATGGTTTATGAGCCATGGAGACAGATCGGGATGGTGTGGTGGCTCTTCTGAGAGTCACTGTCATGGAAGATCGTCGTTTGTCCTGGCAAAGATGATACACTGCTCTCCATCAGCTGTGAATCTCTGTAGACCTCGAACATAAAAGCACCAAACAGCATTAACATGCTGTGGAGACCTTGGGATTCATCCTTCTTGAGAATGACCTTATGTTGGGCTCTGAGGGGCACAGACTGAAATGCAGCAAAGAATTCAAAAGAACACACCCTCCTTTTCCATTTCAGTCCTCATTTTTTGGCATACTTTATTCCACGTGACAAAGACATCCTTTTCTTGGGAGCAGAAGACAACTAGGATGGACGACTTCTCAACATCATTCTTCTGCTTGCAACAGAAAACATGGAGTTTTCCAGAAGCACATAATTTCCATACTAGAGGCACAATTGTAAGGTGATGAAAAATGAAGCGGCCTTGATGAAGAACTACTAATTCTCACCGGCTAGAACAGTTTGTCCCTGCAACAAGGACAACCACATCAGAAAAGATGTTACTGTCTTTCCTGCTTTTCCCAAAGAAAAGAGAAAGTGGGGAAGAGGAAATGTGGTCTCTATTCATAATCAGCAAATAACAATTCTCAATGAGATAATTCAATTTTTGCTTATTGAAAAATGATTCAGTAGTGCAAGGAAAAAAAAATAATTTGAGGCCCCTGATTTCATCTGTTTCCCACGTACGCCAGCGCAGTGGGCTCGCCAGCGAGTGCAGGCACCCCAGGGCTGTGGAAGAGATTCCGCTGCAGGGCAGGAAGAAAATACTTTCTTGTGCCATTAATAAATGAGATAAAATATATTTTACAAATAGCGTTTACTTAATCTTTTTCTAATTGTTTTTTTTTTTACTTTTTATTTTGTGTATGGTTTATAATGTACATAATATATTAGTGCACTGCATATATAATTTATAAATAAATAAACACACATATGTTGGGGGTGTGCGTGCTCAAACATTTTTTACTGATCTGGGTGAGTGATTAAAAATGTTTGGAAACCACCGCATTAGAGCATGGCTTTTACAAGTGGCCAAAGACTTCGCAATGAAACAGAGTGAAGTCAATTTTCTCTACAAAAACCTGCGATGGATCAAAAAATCGGGAGTCCTCACACTGCTTTTTTCCCAGATCCTGCGTTTAAAAGACCATGTACATTTAGTGCAGACACTATCTTTCATTCTTTCAGAAGAAAAGCTGGAGTCCTTTGACTCTGGAGGAGGATGCAGTGTAACCGCAATTGACACTTAAACGGCTGGGTCAAAAGCGCCTCACACAATACTAAAGAGGTATTTATTTACACTTTGAGTATTTGTCTCTGTGGGGTTTTTTTTCTTTTTTTTTTTTTTTTCTTTTTCTTCTCCTCCTTAAACAGATACCACAGCAACAGGAAAAACCTTTTCACTTCAACCAAAAACAATGCATATCTTAATTATGCTGTTGTAATGAATGACACCTTTCTTCCAGATTTACTAAATTTAAGTTCCCTCACATGGCGAGTTTTTCAAAGGCCTGGTGTCCCTGCTGCGGCACCCCTTCCCGCGGCGTGCAGGGGAAGCTCCTTAGGAGCGATGTGCTCGGACCCTCCGGCTGGCGCAGGGAGACTGCCCCGACCCGTGGCCCCTCAGCCACCGGGCTCTGGGGGGCTGCCAGCCCCTCGGCCACCACCATGCCAGCCGGGCCTGGGGGCTGCCGGCACTGCCACCGCCGCCCCCGCGGCCACACTGCTCTCCAGGCACCACACTGCAGCAGGAGGGCTGCCCTGCGGTTTTCAGCCAGGAAGGTGAAACGTGGTGTGTTTGACTGGCCCAGCATCACTGGAGCCCGAAAGGAGGACACTGATTTAAGAGCCCAAGGAGTGTTTAAAGAATTTTATTGGGATTTACTGCAAAACACCGAGACCAAAAAGAAAGGCATCTGGTGTTGAACTCATGCATCGCTGGTAACACTGTGGATGTGTGTCAGAGGAAAAGTCAGCCCTGTTCCGCTGAACTGCAATTAGACAATAGCAATACTGATGCTCTGAATGCACTGCTAACCAAGTTTCAATAACCAACAAGCATTAAACTAGAACCATAGTGCTTTTAGGCACAGTTAATGCATCCTCCGCTATACATTCTACTTAGAGAGAAATTAAATGTAGATATAGTTTGTGCTGGATGTGCTTACTGCCCCAATAACTGTACTGCAACCAATCGTCACTCCAATTCAGAAGTCCTGTTCTATAAAAAATCATGGAAAAAAATTGCAAGTTGTCCATTCAGATAAATAACGGCGGGTGAATAAACGTGAGATCAAGGAAGAAGTGCCCAAATGGTTAAGCACCGTATTAACTCTGGTGGATGCTGCTCAAGTATTTTCACAGCCTGTGTTGATGTGCTCAAGACAGAAAACACGGGGACAAGCACAGCTCGCAAGTCTGTATTTGATTTTAAGCATTTAAATTTTAAGAGTTTAACAAGCCTTTGCTGAAAGTGAACAAGTCAACAGAAGTACTGAATAGCTAAGGTGCATATAATTATCTTTAAAATAGCACTTTAAGATATTTAATAGCACTTTTTCCTGACATTAATAGAACTGGAAGGTCTACTATTCTACTATACACCAGCTCTTCCTATCTGAATTTAAGTACTGCAGCTCTCAACTTTTTGCTGTTCCTGTAGGAAACTGTTATGCATTTCATATTTATAATTTTTTAAAATTTATTTTATAATGTTTTGTTTGAGTAAAGCATTTTTTGTTTCAATGTTGATTTTTAAACACTAATATTCTTTAAAATATGCAGATATTTAATTCAGCTCAATAACTTAATGTGTGGGACTGAAACATTTGTATTAATCCGAGAAAGCTAAAACATATTGACGTTGTGATTTAAGTCATTCTTTTCTGATAAAGACTGAATAATCTACTCAGTTTAGCCTGCATACCTCAGGTGAAAGTCCCTTACTCTGCTCACTGTGGTAGAGTTACGATTCTACTGTGTGAACTTACTGAATATACTTTCCATTCCATGTTGCAGGTCAGAGTAATAATTTCTGGAATCTTTGATTCAGGTTTTCCCCCTTCACCTGGACAACAGTGAGGGGTATCTGAATTGAGGATTAAAGGGCCAGTTGCAAAGCGAAATCTGCTTCTACCCAGCAACACCCAGAAAAAAACCATCTAGTCCTACTGCTGAAAAAAATTATCAATGTCTCATTTAAAATGTGCAACCAACCAAATTTCCTGAGCAGTGTGGTAGCTCATCACTTCTTTAAAAACAAATAATACAGACGCTCCGTCTAACTCACACCTTTTTCCCCTAGGCCGTAAGCACAGAGGAAGGAGACAGGAAAGGTAATAAAACGTCACATCGGATGCTCCGAGCCCTTCACCGGGGCACAGGCTTTGCACGGGGCAGTGGAGCCACCACCCATCTCGCAAAGATCGATCCTTTTCTAATGGTCTTGAGGCTCTGGGGAGTGGAAACACAAGGCCAGCGTTACAGGAGATAGTAATGAATGGAGATGGCAGCATTTAAGATGCAACTTTAGAAAAGACCAAGTAGACTTTAGAGGAGAAGACAGAAGACGCCTCACGTCCACCCTCCTGTCTTTGGCTGGTCATTGAGCATGGACCAGCATGTGCGGGGCACGGCACCGGTGGCCGTTCTGGTGTTCGCAGGGGCTCTCCAAAGACACAGAGCAGTCCTGTCCTGCTTGTCCTGTCCTACTTGTCTTCCTCACAGTGGAACAGCATCCACTCCGGGCAGGTTTCATGTGGCATGGGTCTATCAGACCCTGTGCTGCCAAAAGCCTGTAGCACAGACAGGGTTTGTTGGCGGCACTGTTGGTTTTGGTACTGGATCAGGCCCCAGACTCACCTGAGCCTAAAATAAACCATGGCTGGTGAAGGTGTTTCTTCTGGAGCCCCTCAGAGCGGGGGTTGTGGTTAGCACCACCAGCAGCGTCGAGGACCCACACGTCAGCGCGTCACAGACAGAAAGGCCCCGGCACAAGTGGTGCCACACAGCCCCACGCACCACCAGCTGGCACTACAGCCATTGTACCCGTGCCCATTCTGACGGCTGCAAGCTGCCACATGGTTTGGCTTTCACGATGAGTGCACGTGGTTTAGAAAAAAATAATCCAAATCTACATCACCAACTAAAAGCCAGACTTAGAATATTCTTCCCATACACTCAACTCCTAGGATGAAGGCAAGACCAGTGGCAGGAAACTAGGAAAACATTACCACTTCCGTGCGGCAGTTCAGGCCTCTGCTAAGAATGACCGCAAACAATTTTATCTCAAGCCCTTGACATATTAGCAATAAAGAAATACTGGGATGGTAGAGCTCGCCCCTCCTTTTTCTGTAAGTCAGTGATTCAGAAGATCCTCTATGACTGAACTCAGACATACATTTTGCATCTACTGCACAGGTTTGAAAATCCTATATTAATTTTCAAGAAAATGTGAAGACAGTCTATTTGAAATGCATTTTTGCACATTTGCTTTAGTTCACTCCTGTGTTCATACGAAATCAATAGCTCGATACAATAAGAAAAATGTGATCACATTATATTTATTTTTTTTAGCAGAAGTATAAGGGGAAGATAATCTGAAATTTGTTACCCAGTAAGACTCTTCAAATGATCTTAAAAACTGAAAATACCGTACGAAAGTAGAAAGCCACCTACTCAACATAAATGCATCCAAGTAAACAAATGATCTAAGCAAAACAGATTACATCACTCACCAGCAACATTCAAAACGTAAGACAATGCGTGGGCCAACTACCTACGATTAATCTGAGAAGGGAATGCACAACTCGCCTCCCTCTCTTGGAAATATAAAGAATGACAAATTAACTGGTCGCTTGAGAAGAACATATCTAAGGAGCCGTAGAAGCACTTGTTTCCTTTTTTGCCATTCTCTCTGATGACACGCTCTTTGAATTACATATCTGCCTCCAGCCTTCATTATTTCTGTTTCATTATAATGAAGATTATAGTTTGACTTCCAAGGCTGCTCGCCATTATAAATCCTGTAAAACCTTCCTTTCTGTTGCCATAATGAAAACAACACACAATTCTTCCACATATGTTTTTAACCCAACCACCACCCTCTGCCACCACGTAAAAAGAAACAGGGGCCCAAGAAGTCGCAGCAGATGCCACCACTGTTCCTGATTTCAAAGGGAATGCTTAGATTGCAGTATCTCGGTGACCTGCAGCAGGTCACCTGCTGCCATCACCTCCTGCAGTAAACAAACAAGTTGCTTAATCACAGGCAGTATTTGCACTCTTAAAAATGTACAAAAGTGCTGAAATATCCAAAATGGCTGACTTTTCACTCAAATCTCCAAATATTTTATGGAGTGCACATGAAACTTTTATTTGAATTCCCCTTAATTTTGAGTTGTACAGTCACTTGCGGGAGGGCTCCCTGCACGACTGACACTGCACAGACGTCACTGCTATGACACTTCTCCGTGACATCGCAGAGGACTCTGCTTTCAAGGAGAATAACTGTGAGAAAACGCAAATAATGAAGCGAAGGCTGGACTGTGACCTCCTGTTCCTGCCCCTGTCATTTCTCTGGCAAAACAGAGGAGCCCCAGCACCAGCACCGTCCAACAGCGGGAGATGCTCTGGGCGTGTGGGTGCTGCCGGGTGGCACCGCTGGCTCTGCGGCAAAGGTGGGTGCACAGCTGGCTCTGCGCTGCACCGCTGGCTCTGCACCCAACAGCGGGTGGCACAGCTGGCTCTGCGCTGAACACTGGGGTGCACATCTGGCTCTGCCCCCAATGCCGAGCAGCACAGTTGGCTCTGTGCCAAACAATGGGGTGCGCAGCTGGGTCTGCGCCCAATGCTGTGGGGCACAGCTGGCTCTGCGCCCATCGCCGGGCGGCACAGCTGGCTCTGAACTGCACAGCTGGCTCTGCGCCCCTCGCCGGGCGGCACAGCTGGCTCCGCACCCAACGACAGGGGCACAGCTGGCTCTGGCTGGTTCTGTGCCTGCTCCTTCCAGACCCGTCCCAGGGCACCATCTCCTGCCCAGGTGGCACCAGGGCAGACCCCTGGAGCCGCGGCGCTGGCTGGGCAGCACCTTTGCCCCCCGTCCACACCGGCAGAGCACAGCTCCAGCCAGGGCCGGCACCCTGGGATCTGTCTGCACGGACACCGCCTGCTGCAGGCATGCTGGATGGGTGCCTCCCTAGGCACTCGTTAATTTTCTGGGCTGACCTCTTCACACTTTTGCTCAAGGTTCACGCTCATATTTGCACTTTCAAATGGTGTTTCACATGAGACTCAAAGCACAGTTATTATCTTGAGCATCTACGGCTTCAACAAAATTCTAGTAGTGTTCCTGTTTCAAAAAAAAAGCAGCATTGCACTATTTTGTCAGGAACACATTCTACCTGCTGCAGTATACTATTTGTTTAGACCAAAGAAGGTACTGTAGCAATCCCCCTGGGTTATTTTGGGCATAGCTTCCAAAGCTTTCGCACATGCCTGCAGGCCTTATTCATGTTGAATAATACAATCTCCTTTTTTTCTTATTTTTTTAAATTCAGCTTTAAATTCTTGCACTCAGACAAATTTTAAAAAATTAAGTTTCTGTAAACACAGTGTTATCTTAATAAGTTCAAATATTATTAGACTATTCCCCAGGGGAAGAAAAGCAATATGTTCTAAAGCAAGTGGCTGTACATTCTGCAGAAGGTGGCTATTCTGAAATTAAGAAATGCAAATGATTCTACAGTTTATGTGCCTCAAAGTAAAAATAATGATATTAAATTTTAAAAAGGTAGCATAAGATACTGCTGCTTACGCAGGAGCATGAGGATGCCAAGGGACCCAGAGCGATCCTCGGTCTAAGGTTTTCAATGGCACAGACTAGTGATCACAGGATGCTGGTGATACTCCTCAGTTACCCCTGGCAACCCTCCTCAACTGTAACGATGCTGCCCTACAATAGCTTTCACTGGGCAGCTTTCTCTTCACTTAGCTGAATGCTTTGGGACCATCTGCGTCGGAAAGCATAAAAGGCCAGCCTGCCTGTGGGCCCGTCACTCTGAACACCACCTCTCTGACCCCGATTAAATACAACTTTCAATCCCTTTTGTCCTCCCTGTTGACTTCTCCTATTAAGGGAGCCCTTTGACAAAGAAAGCGGAAGAGTGGACTAAGTGCCCCCAAGAAAGGTGATGTCTGATACTGCTCAACACAAGGATTAGCAAGCCAATACATAACAAAAGCAAGTTTGGGGGAGGGGTAAAGAGGAAAAGAAAAAAATGGTTTTAGCCAGGTCTTTGACTAATTCAGTAGGTACACAGTTCAACAAATAGCTATACAAGAGGCCTGCTCCGAAAGAAACAACTACTGGAGAACAATAATTTGAGGAGATACCTTTCAGCATCATGACACAAGGCCATGACATTGACAAAAACGGTGGATATATCATTTGCTACCTATGGGTTTTTAAACTGAATTTTGTGGAGAGGAAAGGCACCTAGAATACTTGAGAAGTTACTGTAAAGACAGACTGCTTCCTACAGAAGGGTCTCGTAAAACAGCTAAACTTCAGTCACTCAGCTAACTTTAAAGGCAACAGGCCAGAAAAACATGCATGACAAGAACAACGGCCAGAGAAAACCTAAATTATTTGCTGTGTGAGAGGTGATTGTTTCCAAAGGCATACACTGAGAAACTATCTGCTTTTCTGGAACGTGCAGAGCACCTTTGCCAAAAAGAATAAACAGTTCTAACTTGATAAATTTTTGGCTCGAGAAGACTTTCAGTAGTAATGGGGTACCTGAGCCAGGAACGGATGGTGAGCAGCAGGGAGTGTCCAAGTGGCTCCAAGAGTGTGGCGGTGCTGGGAGCAGGAGCAGGGGGAAGAGCAGGGTGCCAAGGACCCCCACCACCATGCCGACCCTCAGCAGGAGACGCCAGCTGCATGGGCAGCACTCAGCATCACAGACGAACAGCTGGGAGAGTGGGAACCTCGCTGTGCCCCCCGGGGAGACAGAAAACAGCGCCACTCCAGGAGCGTTGCCCAACGTATCGGTCAGAAATTACTATGTGATTATCACAATGGAAAAGTCAGGAAGCGCCTCAGTCTCCACTGAAGAACTTGAGCCAAACAGAAGGGACTTCTGTAGAGTGAAGCTGCAGAATGGATGATCAGGGATTTTATTTCCAGAAAAAAAAAAAAGACACTGAAACAGTAGAAGTGACCAGAAACGAGAAACAATAGTTGTAAGTCCATACACAAAACAAACCTTAAAAGAACCCCAATGAGTTCTGGGAGCAGACCTTATTTCTAACCCCAAAATCGGCAGTAATTAGCCTAGAAAAGCAAGCAGATCAGATTAGCCCTAGGAAAATGCCCGAAATATGGCAAATCTACCCACCAGCATGTTATGAAGGATTACAGCACAACTGCTTGCCAGCATAGGGTTTTTTTCACACTACTACAGCTTAATAACATTTTCCCTTTCTTTAAAACAGCTCTGCCTCCCAAAGCTCTGAAGTTACATCCATGACCCTTCCAGCTAAAGACCAGAAAAGACTTCCTCCAGAGCATGTCACTTAATCTAGTGGTGTTTGTACAAAGATCTCGGTGTAAAGCCTCTTCTCAGTCCTCTTGGTGGGACAAATCATTGCAAAGAGCAAATCTTCTCAGGGACTAAAAGCAAACTGGGCACATCATCAAAGCTGCGTTCACCTCCCAGCCATCAGGAAAGTGATTTTGCTATTTAGAACAACATAAACTATTGGCAAAGTTATTCTCTACGTAAGTGCTCTAAATGCCCTGATTGAAGCTTGATCTGAAGAGGCATCAGCACTGCTGCCCCTACCTGATCCCCCTTACCCAGCTTGCTCCTATCCAGACCTGTAGCAATAGGACGAGGGGGAAGGGTTTTACACTGAAAGGGGAGATTGAGATGAGATCTGAGGCAGAAATTGTTTGCTGTGAGGGGGGTGAGCCCCTGGCCCAGGTTGCCCAGAGAAGCTGTGGCTGCCCCATCCCTGGAGGGGTTCAAGGCCAGGTTGGACGGGGCTTGGAGCAACCTGGGCTGGTGGGAGGTGTCCCTGCCCAGGGCAGGGGGTGCCACTGGGTGGCCTTTAAGGTCCCTCCCCACCCAAACTATTCTGTGATTCTGTGATTCATTCTAATAAGGTGATTATAGCAGGTTAAATAAGCAGCCGACCTCCAGGTTTCACTACGTCACCAGAATGTTCTTATACTGCCTTTGACACTGTCTGCCTGAATGGCATTTTAGTGCACAAATGACCATTACAAACACAAGGTGGTCCTAACCCTCAGAACTGGTTCCACATTACAACAGTCAGAAATGGGATGAAAGCATGTGGAATGAGCGAAAGTCTCCATCTGCCATAGAACAGCAACAGAAGGAAGTACAAAATCAGCAGGTGTTAAGATGAAATTATGAGAGAAGACATGCCGCTGGTGTTGGTTCAGGTTACAGAACAGGGCTCCCATCAAAGGAGGCTTCTTGCCCCTCTGGATGGAAAACCAGAATTATTCATAGTATGCTAACAGTACCATTATAGCACGGCACTACATCTTTTAAACAAAAGACTAACCTTTTATTTAACCAAGGAAGTGGCTGAGGCACCATCCCCAGAGGCATTCAAAAGACGGGTAGACACAGTGCTAGAGATATGGGTTAGTGACGGTGTTTGTCAGAGACAGACTGATGGCGGGACTCGATGATCTGAAAGGTCCCTTCCAACCCGGGCAATTCCATGACTCTATGGCTAAAATTCTGCTTGTGTCAGTGTAAAACCCCCCTGCACGCAGCAGGCCCGGAGTTTCACCGAGGTGAGCAGCGCCCAGCTCTGAGCCCAGAGCGGGCGCGGGGCAGACGTGGAGCAGAGCCGGGCTGTCTCAGACCAAGGGCACCGTCCGCCAGCCGCAGGCCAGGTCCAAGGCTCCAGCGACCGCGTCCCACCACCGCTCGGGTCACAGCACCCGCTCCGGCACAGCTCCTGCAGCAACTGGGTTCTTGCTGACGGCTTTATTAACATGAACTATGCGCCTTTTGCTTTTTCTATTGAAATGTTATGTTTTATTTGGCACAGTCAATTTAGACTGCAGATGTATTTCCTTCTTCCTCTTTTTGTCTTTTCTGAAAGGGAGGCAAAAAACATCAGTAAAGTCCCCAAAAGGGCACCACTGAAAATTAGTATTTCTCTATGCACTCAAGAAAGTAATAGATGGGAACCTGTTTCTAATAGTTTTACTTTCTGTGTTATCTGGAGAAAAACAGATTCATACATACAAAGTGGACTGTTTCAGAAGATAGTGCTGTGAAAAATGAAAGACTGTTCCAAAGTAAAAAGTGATTATTTCAGATGAAATGAGAAGCTCCAATGTCAACCCTATTGCCTGAATCAGCAAAAAATCAAAGCCTTGCATAGAATAGGAAATTGGAGATTTTCCTTAAATTTACATTTCTTTTTGCTGAGCACATTTTTGCTTAAACGTGAAAGAACTTCTTAGAGACACTCCTAGTTTCAGACGTTGCTTTTTGCTATGGTGCTGTAAAATGCTGCTGCCTGGGACTGGAATTCCATTAGTACAATTGGAAGAATTTATGTATTAATGCTAGATATGAGCCACCACAGCCTTGGAAGCCAGCTGTTTTTAAGACTTATGTCTACGGATAACATCATTGAAATGAAATTTTATATTTTTTAAAAAATAAGATCTCCTCAGCTGTATTGACAATTGTCCAGTAGAAAATGCAAAGCCATATAACCTAAAAATATAAATTGTGTTTCGGAAGGCTGAATGCATCAGAAATGTAGGCAAAATATCAACATAAAAATCTCTGATATTCTGTGCACTACTACAATAAAATAGGGAAAAACTAACTCTAGGAATTTCATCATAAGGCATTGTGCTATTTATTAAAACCTAAGCAATATATACCATTTGTACTCCATATGTCTGCAACCATAATGACATAATTAAAAAACATATACTTTTGATATTACGATCTACCTAAAAGAGGCTTCTTCTCAAGCCTACCCTCATGATTCTAAGCCTCAAAAAGCATAAAATTGAAAAAAAGTGAAAAAATTATCCTGATCGGTCAGAAAATAGCTTTGCTTTATTCCTTCCCCCTCACAAATATTGCTGACGAAATGCTGAGCACCCTCCCTCCCACCAGTGCGATCGTACCATCTCTTCTCTAACAACGTGCAGACTTACCAGTAGAAACTTTCTGTGAAAATAGGAAACTAAGGGCAACATAAGAAGCAGCAACATGATTATTCTCAGCAGGGTAAGATGAGAAAATTATGTGTATCTACTAGATGAACACTGACAATTCCCCAAGACAGATCAGACTGTCTGGTTTTCAAAAAATGAAGCATCCTCAGCCAGCACCATGACCCTAACCTTTTGGAAATAAACTCTTTTCTTACAGCAACTGTTTTTGCCAGTGACCATTCCTGAAGTATCTGCTGAACGTCTGAATGAAACACAGAAGTATGAGAGATGTTACCATGGGAGCTACACCTGAAGACACGGGGATTCTACAGAGGCAGCACCTTCTCTTGCAAAGAACCCCTGGATCTGTAGTGGGAATCCAGACCTGGTTCTCCAGCCCGTGCTACCGTACCTGCTGCTGCCGCCTCAGGCGACACGCACGCCCTGACGCCCATCACCGGAGGAGACCGGGGCACGTGTGCTCCCAGGGAACCCCCCCGAGGTCAGGCTCCTCAGGGACTGAACTCTCCCGGGGCTCGCAGGTTTCCAAATCATCTGAAATTGCTTTGGCGTGTCAGCCACCACTCCTTGCATAAGCAAACTCCAGTAATCCTTCAGGACAGAGAATATGCTCATGTTACACTTTCTTGAAGAGATTAATAATTTACAGAAAATACTGTTGAATGAACTGCTGATTCATCCACAGCAACAAATATCCACAGCAGGATCTTAAACTGTGGGCAGGAAACCTGTTGGCTTAATCAAGATCTCTTAAACACTCAATGAATAGTTGCTTTAAAACTCAATCAAAATAAAACTGCCCCGTATTTGCTTTGTTACTTTGGCATTATGTATTAATTGTGTGTGATGATCTCTCCTTGTGTTTTTGTCTCTCTTGCTGGTAACCAAGTGTTTTAATTTTGTTCAGTAGAAATGCAAGACTAGACTGTAAGTCACCGACGTCTGCAAATTAGATGGACAATCGAAAAAAAAGGGAAAGCAAAGAGCAAAGATGTCACTGTAAAAGATGAGCAAAAAGAACAAGCACAAAGTAGTCAGAACTACAAAAAATAAAGTAAAAACACCAGAGATGCTAAAAGTGTTTTTCTTCTGATTGTTGCAGTACTGCTACTTGCTTAGTAAGTGACCTAACTGGGGATTAAACTCTAGTTATTCTGTGCTTAACCCCATATGTAAGCCAATTTGTTCCATCATGCGTAATATTGAGAGAAATAATATTAAACACAACAAACATGTATAAGTTGTTTTCAAGACATTTTTTCTTAAGACTGCATATCCACCTTCTTTTCAGATTTCTTTGCAGCAATAATTTGTAATTAAAACCAAATAATAACAAAAATGCCCTTTAGATTACTATTTTTAAGGTATTTCATGAAACGGAGTGTTTAGATGCCATTCTTACATTTGGAGAGGTCATTTAAGTACCGATGTTACATGACAACAAACACAAAGAGGGGACAGAGCCAGTACAACCCTGCCTGCGTTTTCCATTTCCTCTTTTTCTTTATAAAACTCTGGCCGGTACTTGCTGCGTGCTGCTGCTATCAGACAGATAACGCCGTTGGGAGCCTCCCGGGGCAGCCTGGGCCAGCGCCGGGGCTCGGGTCGGGGCCCAGCAGCCGGGCGCTGGGAGTGGTGGGTCAGTGGGACCTGGCTGGCGGCTGTGGGCGGCCACAGGAGGCTGAGGAGCGTGGCAAGAAGGGCCACCACGGAGGGTGGCGAGGAGCACCGAGGAGGGTGGCGAGGAGGAGCACTGAGGAGTGGTTTTCAGAACCTGCTGTGGGAGGCTGGGGTGAGAGTGAGGAGAAGGCAGGCGGTAAAAGCAGATGCAGGGGAGAGGGGCAGGAGGGGTGGAGAGCACAGCCCACCAGCAGTACCAAACTGACTGGGTCTCCACAAAACCCAACGCTGGCCCTCAGCCAGGGCACCGGCAACATGCCATCTGGTGAGGACCGTGGGCTGGCAGCAGCAGGGATGGTGACCCAGAGAAGGTGCAGAAAGCAGGGCGGGTCCTGGCTGAAGAGCAGCAGGGAGGGCAGCGAAACGGGGGCCGCGGGGCAAAGCCAGCAGGAGTGGGTGCAGGTGGAGCTCACCCACAGCGAGCCACGACGGGGTCGGGAGTGCACGGGAGCACGTGGGACCACACCAGAGCACACTCAGCACACAGGTACACGGTGGCTGGGCCCCGTTGCCCACAGCGGGGCTCTGGGGCCCGGGAGCTGGGCAGTGCCGCAGCCACCGTCCTCCTCTGGCCAGGACGTTGCTGGGTGTGCACAGGGCAGTGTCCCCCAGATGCTCCAGCTGCTCGCGACGCACAAACATGGATTCTCTGACGACGCCTCATGCCCGCTGCCCGCACAGCGGGGCCGTTGGGCCGGGGAGCGGGCGGCTGCTCACCCAGGGGCTGAAGCAGCCGGGGAGATGCACTCTAGTGCCAGAGGGGGACTCACGGCAGCCTCGAGGCGTGCAGCAGGCAGCCCAGTAATGTTTCCCTCCTTTCATAGTACCTGGCTTAACGATTTCGTGGCACGGGGCAGGCTCTGGCGGCGAAGCAAGGCGATGCCGGCAGCTCCTGCCAAGCTGCTGCCACCTGGCTGCGGAGGGCACAGAGAGGAATGTGTGTGGCAGGGCCACCGTCCCCTCCTGCAGCCTCCATAGAACAAAAGTCTGCTAGGCCACGGGCGGCAGGACCGGGCAGGGGGCACAGCGAGGCGCTTGCAGCAACAGAAAGCATTAAAATTAAATACAGAACCATTTTGCCTGTCCAAAGGCAGGGCAGGACGAGGAGCTCCGAGAGAGAGGAGTGCACCGGTGCCTGACGTCACTTTGAGCTGCAGGAGCAGCGGGGAACGTTCAAGCCCATGGCCTGCAGCAGCACGGGGCGCCGGGGCAGACCCACCATCCTCTGCCGACAGAGCATCCACAGCACTGCGGCCGAGCTTTGCTGAGAGAAAACAACGCACTCTCCCCGGTGAACAGAAGTAGAAAACCCCCTCAAAATTAATCCCAAACCCAGCTATGACTTCAGCCCACAACAGCTGAACCTAGTGAACAGGATCTCATTTTACCTTTTTGTCTTCTGCTTGCAAACTCCAAGAACTCCAAGACTTGTTTGGGGCACGAGTCCTGTGAGGAGCGGCTGAGGGAGCTGGGGGTGTTCAGCCTGGAGAGAAGGAGGCTGAGGGGAGACCTTCTCGCTCTCTACAGCTCCCTGAAAGGAGGGGGCAGCCAGGGGGGGTCGGGCTCTTCTCCCAAGGAACAGGCCATGGGACAAGAGGAAACGGCCTCAAGTTGTGCCGGGGGAGGTTTAGGATGGATATTAGGAAAACTTTCTTCACCAAAAGGGTTGTCAAGCATTGGAAGAGGCTGCCCAGGGCAGGGGGGGAGTCGCCATCCCTGGAGGTGTTTAAAAGCCGGGCAGACGTGGTGCTGAGGGACATGGGTTGGTGGTGGGCTTGGCAGTGTTAGGTCAATGGTTGGACTTGATCTGAAAGGTCCCTTCCAACCCAGACAGTTCTATGATTCTAGGATTCTAACTCCCCTAGCCAACCTGGCCAGCTGAGGACACCCCGACACCCTTGCACCTGACAGTCCCAAGCCAGGAGCAGCGCAGGGAAACGGCGCTGTCGGCAGCATCGCTCTCCCACACACGCTGCCCAGTATGAGCCAGAGTCTGGCTCTTCAGGACCGGGTAACAACTCTACATGAAAGATATTTTCATGGATGAAAATTTCTTTTTTCAAATGCATTTTCACACTCCAAAAATATGGTTTTCTGCAGGAGAATGGTATCTGACAAGAGTTCACTTTCACAACACACCTGTAATTTGAGTATGGAGCGCGGCAGAAGTGTTACCAGCGATCTAGTGGGGAGCCACGATAAATGGAGCAAGACAGCCCAAACGAGTGTGTGCAAAACTCACACCTGGAAAGGAGTGTTTTTCTACCTATGCTTTTTATAGGTGAAACTGCACTGCTAAAATCCGCTCAGCAAGCACTCGCAGCATATCATCTGTGCAATCAGTTACAAATTCTCCGATTCCAGCATTTCGTAGCCAACGCTGTTTACTGCCATACACCCACAGTAAATTTACCTTTGTGTTCTTTATTCCCATTTACTCTTCTAATGCTGCACGCTGAAAATAAAAGACAGCAGCGTAACGTAATTCAGACATTTTAAACTTTTCTCTCAACTATTTCTGAAACGTATCTGTTCCATTCAGGCTTAAAAAAAGGAGATACAGAATGGGGTTAAGTGCATCTTTTGTCAGTAACCTGTCTTCTCCCTGTGGTCTCGTAAACAAGCTGCTTTCTTTAGAAATACAGCAGACCTTCAATTTAAATTTATGGAAAGGCTGAACCAGAGGAGCCCGCACTCAAATAATTTTAATAACCTATTAAGTTGCGACTTCAGATTCATTTTATAACTGTGTTCCTCGGGGAACAGCAGTATCAGGATAAAGATAGAATTTTTTTTCTTTTAAAGATAAATAGCATCATTAATCTGCAACATTTCTTTTCTATTATCTTTCAAAATGAGGAGTTATTTTGTTCTGATCTTGAGGTAATTAGCCTTCATTCACTAGCCAGAAAATGTCTGTGTTCTGAAAATTAAAAATGTGTCATTAAGTGGAATTTACCATAATGTCATTTATCTTTATATAGTTCATCAGTGACAGCAATGGGCCTGGGAATCCATCAGCTTTTACCAAGGAAGCATTAAAACAAATTGAAAAACAGAATAATCCCAGGCACTCTTTAACACAGTCAAAGCCATTTGGGTAATTAAATAGTGGTATTTAAAGTTTTAATTTAGATTTTCCCCTCTGTTCATCAGCAGTCAAATGAGATGTTCATATTCATAACTGTTTGTAATAAAGGGTTTCATAAAGCAAACGGAATATCAATGCCGTTAAAATTAAAGAGAACACAGAGAAATCTTTCAAGTGCAAACAGGGAAGTTCATTCCTACTGCACCCTATTTTCTCAGATTACATCGGGAATAAACCCTTGCTATACCTGGCTCGCTTTCCATACTAATAATGTACAAATTCTATGATGTTTGTGCTCCCAGTAGTTACAGCTAACTTCATTTACATTTCTTGTCTTTGAGTGTTTTGTTACACAGAAAAGCCAACTTCGGGAAGTGGTATAGTTTGCCTTCTGTTTCCATTGTTTTTCAATTGTTTGCATATTAATCTCAAACATCTTTTATCTTGTATGTTCAGCTCTTGAGAGGTTATCGTTCTGTTGTGCTCCTACAGCTATTGCAATGCAACAACGTGCACCCAGGAAACTAGTATGTAGTATAAATAATGCTAACAATAATTATTTAGGGACGCAAAGAGAATCACTAATGAGTAAGCCGTACCACCGCAACCAACTTCAGGGAGGTTTTTTTTTATGCGTACAGGCAAAATATTAAGAAAGCATTTATTAAAGCCTAGGAGCATCCCAGGTCCACCCGGAGTAGGTTGTGTGGACCAGCTCAGGAGGAGACCCCAGCCAGCAGCGGGAGCTCAGCCAGCGCACATCCCTTCCGGGGCCGCGCCGGGGACCTGCTGGCTTCGGCTGTAGGTGACTTAATGGAAAGATGGCAGCCCTCCTGGGAAGGCCATCGATACTGCTAGATCGTGAGATCAAATGCAATTAAATTTTAACTTCAGGACACAGCTCTAAATTTTATTATGTTTGATGATGACTTCCATGGCAGGAAAACCAGTGTATAAAAGCTTGCAAGTACCGCTGTTACTAGATACTATTTAAGGCTACTGTCAGTTTTTGCCAAAATTAAACTAGAGAGATATAATTAAGCAGTTCCTCATGAAATAGTTTCAACTGAAGTGAGTCTGACTAATGACACTTTCAGCATATGTGTGTTCTCACCAACGTGCTATTGGCTGGGACACAGTTATTTAAAACATGGGAAAAAAGCATGGATGCTCTCTTCTGAGTGCAGTTGGACCTAAATTAGACCAAAGCTGTCAATAGTGTGTGACTTTTGTCCTCTTCTTTCACATGGTAAAAAAGATTTCAGCTTCTTTTCGAATTAAAAGTCTAATAACTTTTGTTCTCTCTCTTTTAAATAAAGCAGAAAACCCCAAATTATGACTTCATTTGCAATATTACAGAGACTTAGATGTACTTTTTTTGCAGAACCACCTGAGATGTTCTATTTTTCACTTCCAGAGCAGCGGGCAATATATTAGGCAAGAAAAGGTATTTGTACATAGCACCGGAAAGAAACATCAGAAACTGGAGTGCCTCTGGAATTTTTCATGTATGAAGTGGAACAATATAGCACAGCATAAAGCAGACACAACGTAAAACCAACACAAGCTTAACAACTCGATAAATACCAAGACCCTGATGATAAATCAGGCTGCAGTATTTTCTGCTATATTCATATTCCTCCTTTGCTGAAAAATATTATAATTTTTATCACACAGTACAGAAAATTTCTCTAAGTAAATATGTTTCAAGAGCAGCTGGTCTCCAAAAAAGTGACCAGGATAGGTTTTTAGTAGTGTAAATTTTATCTTCTGGCAATAATGAAGTATTCCTTTCAGTTATCCTTCCAAAATATCTTCCCAAACTTACTTACCTCTGATAACCTGTTTCCATGAACACCATTCCAGCAGCTTCTGGTTTTCTTTTCTTCTTTTTTTTTTTTTTTTTTTTAAATGTAATGAGATGCTTTTGAGCCAGTGCTGTGCCTTGGCTACGTCTGAGGCAGGGTCACACTGGCACACTTGGAGTTTCAGCTCTACAGCTCTGCTAGATTTCACTGCCTTTAGCAGCTCCCTTTGTTCACAAGCACACATTGTCAGGGAAGGAGATGGGGAGCAACTTTCCACTTGTGAAGCAAGCAGGTCTTGTGAAATTATTCCATTTCTAATTCCTCCTATCCAGGCAGTGAATACATACACCATTACAGCTGCTGTGGAGATCAAAACGAACCCTAGAGTTGTGAAGATAAAGTCAAGGCATACACGAACACAACAAAAGTACCCGGAGGACCTGCTAGAATTAACTGATTAACGCTGCTCTTTAAAAATAAAGTTAGGTGGCCTATCACAGACTATTTTTAAAGCCATACATGGAAGGAAATAGACAAGAAGGTGCAAAATTATCCCTGCCGCATAGCAGCACAGTAACTTGATGAAGAGGCAATGGGTGGCACCCCCCGCCGGTGCCCGCGCCCCGCAGCCGCGGGCTCTGGAAGGAGCAGAGCCTGTCCCTCCTGTGCCTGCAGGACGGACAGACGGGTGAGCCGCTACCAAGGAGAACACCAAAGCACCCTTGTACGGGGAAAACTGAAGAGCCAGAGCACTTCCACCACGACAGAGAGAGAAAAGTGGCATCTTTAAAGTCACCCAGATGAGCTAACGGTGACCAGCAGCAAAGACAAAACAAATGCAAACATGTTCTTTAAAGCGACCTCTGTGCCGCAATTCTGAGCACAAACTGCAATCAATATGATGTTTGGAGTATGCACCTTATCCCCCAAACCACTGCCTACCTATTAGGGTAACAAAAATAGCTAGACTTTCGGTAATGTGAACTCTATTCTTGTAACATTTAACTTAACTTCCTGTGTCTTTGTGTTATTCAAGGAAGTGAAACTCATGCATAGCATGTTTATATTATTCCCCCTTATAGTAGACTTGCAGACAATGTCAGGTCTGGAGAGATAAGAGCTGCCTCTAGGACATGAATTCTCATGAGGATTAGACAGCCACCATCTGGGGCCTCGCGTTTATCTGCAGCAGCTGCAGTCTAAATATCAGCGCTGGATAAAAACGGGTGCTGGTCCTCAAGTGTTTAACAAGTTGCTGCAACTTGGTTTCAATTACAGTTTGCTGTCTTTTGAAAAAAAATGGAAGAATAAACAACAGAATGACCTCCCTTCTCAGCTGAAAGGCGCCAGCGGACGCTCCCTGCTCAGCCACCTTCTGTCCTGCCCTCTGCCCAGAAGAAAACCCCAGACTGACAGAGTTAAGGTGAACTGGTTTGGTACGAAAGCTCATTAAAAAACAGGACACCGCAAAAAGAATCGATGTTTTCAGTATACTGAAAGTACAAACTGAAAAGTAAAACTTCGAAATGCCTAAAGCGGGTAAAACAAACCGTATGAGGGGCTGCAAGTTTAGGTATCCTAAATGTTTAGAGTTTTCCCTGCAAGCGAGGAATCAACAGTAACTGCCGGAGGCATCTGACATTAAGCATATCACACTCCCATCCAGCACGTTTTCTGGGCACCAAGAAGAAATGGGGGAACTGGCAAATCACTTGCTCGTGTTGCGAGTTCTCGCCCGCAGACAAATAAACTGAGCACGTAGATTGCCCTCTGCTGCGTTGGCCGGGCAGCTAAAGAGCCCTCACCTAGAGGTTTTTGGCACTTTCTCCTCTAGCCACTCTTTTCTTCCTTACTTCACTTATTTTCTGCTGCAGCTGCACCTCATTTTACAATTCAGTTAGGCAAATCACAGGGCAATACCTAAAAACAATCAATAAACCTCATTAAATAATTAAATTAACTATTAAAAGGAAATATTGCTGATGAAAAAGCTATTAAAAAGAACAAAACAGCTTCAGGAGGAAAGAAAAATTTTGGTGTGATCTCTTGGCATGCCTTTCTAAGTTGATGCTTCAAAAGGCAGAAGTCTCATTAGTTTCTTAGTTAGACTTTAAAAAAATTACTTTTTAAAGAATTCTTTGGTTTTGTGACAAGGTCTGCATTGCTACAGCAGTGAAAAGGGATGCTTTCTTACTTTCTTTGGGTCCCTTGTTCTGGGTTAGCTCTTTTATATACATGCTTTTACATGTATGTACACAGCCCGGGTTCCAACACCATCACTTAAAACAAGACCGAGGTTAAAGATGCTGGTTTTGGGAAGTTTGAGAAACGGAAGTGCCTCTTACAGCCATTCTCAGGAGAGGTGGGCGACTCTCAGACTGAGGGTGTGAGCCTCCAGCGCCCAACAGCCCATCGGACCCGGGCGCAAAGGACAAATCCCAGCAGGAGGGAGCCTCCAACCACTCCGCCATTCTGAGACAGCTTCAGATTTGGGTCAGAAGTTCCTGTTATTGCATCTGTTGCTGTTTTCCTGAAGTTGGCTGGAAATGTCCACCATGTCCTGAACCAAGTACAGGAAAGGGGATGATGAAGCCACCAAGGTAAGTCAGACGTAGCAAGGACACACCAGATCAGCAGAGAAGAATTAAACATCAACTCTGATGCCTGGACAAAGCCTGCAAGCACCCTACACGTTTCCTAAGTAGAATCCAGGCATTTCCCAACAACCCCCAGAGAGGACACGCTGCTTCAGTGCTGGGTGCTCAGCACAGATCGGCCAGATGTGATGGTCAGGTACTTCAGAAACAGGTGCTGGGAACTAACTTTCTAACTCCACATTAAACCTCTAGCAAGCCAAGTCTAATTAGGAGACCAATTTTAGGTGTTTGGGTGGGTTTTGCTTTGGGTTGTTTTTTTTTTGTTTGGTTTTGTTTTTTTTTTTAAATATTAGAAAAGGCTACAGATTTTGGACATTGCAGCTGCACACCAGAGCACCCTGTTTACCTTTTTCCTACCCAAGCAGAGGTACTACGGGTTGTCCAGGAAATGTGCCTGACCAGTGGTCTCCAGTGGTGACACCAGGAAATGTGCCGAACCCTAGTGCCTGACCGGCTGGTATTGTCACCTTGCCTTGACCACAGTCCATTTTGTAGCGAAGCCAGGATTCATTAGATCACTGCAACAAACTGGCCGTCCTCCCTGCCCCTGCTGAGTGGATCCAATACCCACCAGCCCACGGAGAGCCGTGAAAAGCAATGATAACAGATGTCTTAGGAAAGAGAAAGAGTCATAGCGAGCAGACAACCAGGATCTCAGGGGGGTGACCAAACCCTTCATCCACTCACAGCCAGGCTCAAGCAGCTTCTCATGGCCACTGGGACATGGCTTCAGGCGGCTGCATCCCCGGTATTGGCTGACCGGTACCAGCACGAGACCCTCCATCTGCTGATGTGCCAACGTCAGGAACGATTTTGTATCTGGAGTAACCAAGCTCCTGCCCTCTGGACTAAGAAGCTGAGGGGTATTTTAGGGAGAATTGCAAACATCACGCTTCAACACAGCCATGAGGCAGGGGAAGCCTCCCAGAGCGAGAGGTGTCCAGCGTGGTGACGTGCACAGGACAAACCGGCTTGGGAAGAGCTCTCAACCTCTGCAACAGAGGTGGCTTGGAACAGGGCAGCCCACGGCCCCCTGAAGGAAACACCAATTTCTGCTTCTTCCAAGTGGGCCCCTGGAGCCGAGACCAGCCGTGACACATGTGGTGGCAGGATGGGACCCTGCGGGGGATACGCGGCAGCCCTGAAGCCAGCCCCCGACTGTGCCTGTGAGCCACCCCTGCAGCCCAGCCCTGCTCTCCCCCTTCCAAGACCTTCTGAGACCATTGTCCCTCGCTGCCAGGTTCCTCTTCAGTGGCACCAGCTCCAGTGGCACCAGACTTGGGCCAGGACAAGCAGCCGCGGCTGAGGGGACGGACACCACGGACTGACGGCCTGGTGACACTGAAACCTGCATGGAGCTCCGGTGCCCGCAGCAGTACGGACGGTGGCCCCAGGAAACAGCCGCTTCCACCATCTCCTGCCCTAGCGCAAAGGAGGCAGATCACAGAATAGCAGTAAAAAGGAGGAAACTGCAGTGACTATGTATCTTTACATCAAACGGCCTTCTCTGTTCTACCTGTGAAGAGCCGGGGCTCCTGCTGTCTTCAGGGCATCCACGTGTGACCTGGACACCAGCAGCTGTAGCAGTTCAGACCAAAGACTCGTGGCCAACACTTGCCCTGAGCGGTGGCCCAGGGCTGGCACTGGGGGAGAAGCACAGGGCACCAAGACCCCTCCTGGCTGCCCCTGCTGCTGGCAGCTCCGCCTGGGTTTCAGAGGGCTCGAAGCATCTTGTGTCATGAAGCCACACAGCCTGACGCCACGGAGCCCAGGGGAGGACGTCGCTTCAAACACCGCTGTCACCGCAGGCTGCCTGGGCTCTTGCACCGAATGACAACGAAAACTTTTTAACAACCCTCTTCCCCACCCCCCCACAATTTTACAGAGCCCCTTCATTGCCCTTCCACTGCCTCTATTTGAGGCCTCATTTCAGAACAGCATTTTAAAAGTATTTGAGATTACCATAAACTATTATACATATCCTCTTTGAATGCGTTTGCAAATTTGGGGTTTATATAACAACAGTGTTTAAAAGCATAAATATCTACATAATTTTAAATGTCTAAAATTCAGATTCTGACTCCAAGAAGCAGTGATATGTGCAACAATCTTCATTGATGACAAAACAAAAAAAAAATGTATTTCTGTAACAAATAACCCTGTATGTTTTACCTTTCTACATGTTCTGTTCTTGCCAGATAGTCTGTTCGTGTGCAGTTTGTCACACTTCCAACATACAAGTATGGCAAAGAAAGATGTAGTACTTTTGTGTAACTATAATGAAGATACAGTCTTTGACAAGAAGATACTAAAAACTGAGCTGTAATTCTCTTGTGCCAGCAACGCACGTGGTACAGGAGAGGAACAACTTACACCCCCAGCTGCGTCTCCCCGTCCTTGCATCGTGCTGGTCTAGCCCTAATGGCGCATTTTAAAAGCGTCTTTAACTTACTCTTTGTGAGGGACTGGGACATTGCAGGCAAACTGCTGACTCCTTCAGCTTTATACCAGCTGACAAACACATCCATTGGTGTATTTTCAACAATTTCCTTCTCCTTGTGTAGCACGTTAGAAGTACAAAGGGAAAACAGGCAGGACTAAAAAGCTGGACATCAGTTTTCAGCATCAACCACTTCAGCTTTCAAAACCTGCTGCAATTCGATCACCTCTAAGCACTTCAGACGCTACAATTTCTTATGTATTTTCTGTTATTTTAAGCATTTTCCTAAAACCACAAGATACAAAGGTGTAAGTGAAAGGCCATGAGGACAAAAGGTAGATACCACTGTGCATCAATTTTATGAGAAGCAAATGTGGTTGATCAGAACCTCCCCCTGCCATTTCACAACCAGTACTAAACAATGCCATTAAAAGCCGCCTCCGTCACCGAGAAGGAACAGATGTATGGAAGAAGTGAGCAAAAAGTGCATGGCTTGCTGGTGGGTATTTAACACAGCAGATCATGCCCGTTCTGCCGGTGACGCTGCGGAGAGACACTGCCCTTGCTGGCGATGCCACCCCTGTGCCCAGGAGGACGGGGCAGCTGGCGTCCTCGGGAGGGACAAAGTCACCGGGGGACACCGATCTCCAGTGGTGCCCACGGGCAGGCCCCCACTGACCGAGCACCAGCGTGCTCTCCCTACGGCTGTGGGTCTGTCCCTCCAGGGACAGACCGGGGACACCTCCATGATGACCGTCTCTTCAGGGAAGGGCCCTCAGGACGGCCCTGCTGCTCAGGAGCATCTCGCCCCTTGATCCCCGTGGGGGTCAGAAGCTCTGCCCTCAGGTGCAGATGGTGCTCCCCCAGGAACCCCGAGGGCCATCCCCGGTGTCCCCCCGCTCCGCCCTGTCCCCCTCCTGTCCCCAGCCTGCTGGTGGGGACCACTGGCCCCTTTGGGGACGCGCTGTGGCCAGCCGAAGCTGCTGCCGTTCACGGGGCTGGGTGCTCTCCCTTGGACGCTCCCAGAGCCAATGAAGACGCGTTGAAATTTTGCTGGAAGCAGTTTTAACATCCAGTAAACAAACGGTTCCCTGCTGTGTTTCTAACAGAGACAGCAGCGCCGTTCAGTGAGATCCACAGCATGTTCAGGGAGGTTAAAAAAAAAACCAACAAAAAACCCCCAAGCATGACTGCTTTAACGCGAGTGAAAGGCAACATACAATAGATACAGCACGCTATATACCTTATTTTACCCATCTAGGGCTCTAAGTAGACAATTACATACTTAAATGTTAAGATTCCCTAAGCTGGCTTAGCAGTCTCCACAAAATAGTTTGAAGCATCTGTTTTACAAGAAGTAAAAGCCCATCTAGAAGTTGAAGAAGGAACAGAAGCACAAAAATATGGTTTTACAGAAATAATTCTTCTGAAAATAAGCGAATAGTAGTATAGAAGGGCTTGCATTTTCCCCTAAATGAAAGCAAGTTTATCGATACAATTATTAAAATTAAATTTCTAAATTTAAGTTTTAATTCCTTAAAATTGCCTGTTATACTGAAAAAAAGAAAAAAAGGCTAAGTAGTGTTTCCCATGACTAAATGGATTAATTCTTTAGTACAACACAATTACTGCTCTCCACACAGTTTCAGTGAACATCTAAATAAACATCCAAAGCTTATTTTACGCAAAGAAAAGATCTGTTCTAAGAAATAACCCAAATGCTAAAAAGTTGACTTTTTGTGTAAAAAATAAAGAACAGCTATACAGGGAAATGGGAGAAAGAAAAGGACATTTTAGGTGGGTTTATGGGGTGACATCTACTGACAAACGGATATCGGATATCTTTGTTGAAGCCGCGCTGTTCACATGCCTATTTTATTTTGGGATGTCTTTCTCCAAGAAATTTGTTTCTGATTTGGGGAGCTCAGCCCTCAGCCCATCTGACCTTCCCGGGCGATGAAAGGACCCAGCTGAGCTGTGTGCGCTTCAGAGGAGGAGGAGGAGGAGGAGAAGTTACTGTGGGAGCCGAGGCGCAGCGAGCCATCGCTGGAGGCAGGGGCTGCCGGCAGCGGCCGCTCCGAGGGTCCAGCGGCCACCGAGAGGCCCCGCACAAAGGCTGCGCCGGCTGCGAACGGAGGGCGGGAGAGAGGCCACTTGAGCCCGGAACAGGGACGGGGACAAGGATGGGGACAGGGACGGGAAGTCAGCCCAGAGGCGGCAGGCAGGCACTCCTCTCCCGACCCTGTAAACACTCACGCCATGTATCACATTTTTTAGTGTAGAAATGGTTTTGACTTTGATGTTTTCATGGCGGGTGTCCACATTTCTAGATGGTTACGTAGTCCTTTTGATAGACACATTATACAGCGCTTTTTAAAAAAAAAAAGCAAAAAAGCTCATGAGCTGCAATCCATTCTGGGTGGAACATCAAGGAAAGGTATCCCCAGCTTCTAAATTTACCCAGTTTCCACCACCTTACAACGAGGGCTGCCGAGCTGAACAGACCAGGCTTGTTCTGCTTCTCTTTGGCACATGGAGGGCAGGAACCTGCTCCTGGCGTGAGCCAAGCTCTTCGGGTCAGTACAACCTGGTTTATAATAGGCTGCAGCAGGTTAATGTTGAAACCGTGTTTTATATTCAATGAGACACACCTTGTCACTACACAGAAATTCTTATCTCTCAGCCCTCTCAAAAATACCCTGCATTTCAGGACCAGTAGCATTTCCATAATTTTTCAATGTAGACTTAAATGGGGGGAAAAAACAGCACTGTGTCTCAAAATCAGTGTAAAATTACCGCCTTTGAGGGTGTAATGACTGATTACTTGTTGTGAAAACACAATGACAGAATGTGAATACAAGTCATATTTCTACATTACCAGTGTATTTCTAACAGTTTAACAACTAGCTCACACACAAATAAGAGTTATCGCAGCACACAACTGTCCCAGCTAAAGGCACGTTACTGAAAGGCTGTGCCTTACGCCAAACTCAGCACATCTCCTTTAACCCCTCCTCTCGGGCACATTTATTGAGATTTCTAATGACACAACAACTGCTGCAAGAGTTTGGAAGGTTTTCCTTTTCCCACAGAAGACGGTTCACACTTAACACGAAGGCACAGATGAAGCACCATCGTGTCTCTCTTAATTACTACCAGTGACTGCAACTCATCACAAAGTAAACACACTCTGCATGCTATTAATGACGAGGAATACCTGGCAAGAGCATCTGGCCGCGTTGGCAACGTCTGAGCAGCTGCTGGGCACAGGGGAGAAGTGCACAGCTCTGCATCCAGACAAAAACAGGGACACGGGGTACCCCAAAATTATGTCCACTGGAAAGTGCCTTTTTTTTTGTCACAAGAAAGGGGCAGATGAGGTTCTGTGTCCTAGGTAATATGCAGCCTTGCAGAGGCTATCTTTGTGGGATATTGTAAGGTTAAAAGGCAAACTAAGAAGATGTATTTTAGAAAGCACAGAATCATAAAGCAAGGCCTAGAAGTATTTTGTACTGAGGAAGGATGCCTTGGACTAGCATTTTAATACTCATTAAAAGGTGTGCTGTACTACATCACCCGCCACAGCACCCTCTGCTTTCACTGGCCACTCTCAAATTTCTGTTTTTTCACTTTGCTTGTACCTCTAGACTGTAAATGGGAAATTACCTGTTCCCAAACAATTTAGTTGAGAGCTTCATATACTGCAAGACAGTCAAGAACTTTTAATCCTCTGGTTCAAGAGAAATACTGTCTTTTCCCTACCTACCAGGGTACTTTCTAAGTCGCCTTTTAAAACACATCCTCAAGCACAGCATCTTGCTGACATGGAGATACAAACACCCTCCATAGCTAATAAAAATTTCCCTCAAACCAGGACCACCTTATCCTTGAAAATAAGATGCTGAATTCATCGGGTTTGTACTCTACACTGCTTTAATTCCATTAATACCAATAAAAGCAACAAAAGTCCTGTAAATAAGCATGTGTTTCTTGTTTTCTTATGTTAGGGCACCCTTACATTGAAGGCAAGTGGTAGGTTCTGCCAACTGTTCTTAACGTGTTTGTAAAACCATAAAGATTAAACAGTATAATGTTATAAATCCTATTACAGTATATAATCTCTAAATTACATTCAAGTGGATAAAAAAAATACACAGCTTGTTGATGAACTTTACATTTTCATAACACCATTTACTCTGCATAGAAGAATCCCATTACTTTGGATAAAAAGTTTATGAAAATCCATTTCTCGTAGCTGTTACACACAGCGGATTCTGTTTGTCCTGGGAATCCATTCCCCTGAAAATGTTGGCCTCGGAAAGGGGCGATTTCCTCACCCCCGTCCCTCTCACCTTCTTGGGGCTCTTGCACAGCAGCTTGCGCGGGAGCAAGAAGCGAAGCGGAGGTGGCTCCTCGCTGGGCGCAGAACAGACCCCGGGCCCCCGCCACCCCCTCCCTGTCAGTCAGGAGGGCATCGGCCGGCAGAGGGACAGCAGAACACGGATGGCGCAGGCCTGCGGACACCGCCTTTGCTCGTGGACACCATCACTGCCTGCTGACACCGCCATCACCCCCCGACACTGCCATCGCCCGCTAACCGCCTTCGCTCGCCCGGCCCGTGACAGCCAAAAACCGTCTTTCCTTCTGCCAGGCGCCAGGGAACCGCGAGGGCAGAGCGGCGCAAAGCACTGCTGTGTGAAAGGGAAAAAAGTATCTTTGTCTGTCCCGGTGGCTCAAAACGGAGGAAGCTGGAGTTTCAGAAACAGCTTTTTTGCAATGGATGAATGAGTTCTCCCGATCCCCTATAAATAACATGGAAGCTAATGCAAATCTGTGAAGCCACAAAGCCCCACCACTGCCTCCTGGGTGGGTTTTTAAGGCATCAGGTTGTAAAGCTGTTACGTTCTGACCAACAGCAGAAGAACCGTATTTACCAAAACACAGGAAGTTTTAGAGTAGTTTCACACCAAGTGAGCAAACAAACCTTAAGCACTAAAAATCAGTAATTCTAAATATAGCATACACAGGAGATAGCATGCTGCTTTATGAGCAAGGGGTTGTAAAATCCTAGTAACATTATTTTTACCAGTAAAAGTGCTAGAAAAAATAAGTAAAATTACTTTCAAACAGATGTTAAGGCTGCAATCACTATTCTAATTGTCAAAATGTGCTAGCATCAGTGAAAACAGGAGTGTGTGAGGAAAATTGCAACAGAAAAACATCCCCTTTTCAGATACAAACTGCAAAGCAATAAAAGGGTACAAACAACAACCTATGGCTAAGTGTTACTACAGAACAGCCCTTCGTACCTCGGATACTCAGGTTAAGTATGTTCAACTAAAGAAATTCAAACTACATAAACATTTACTGTAATGCTACTCATGTAGACTAAAAAAATGGTATCACAAAAATAGATCAATGGAAAAACACTTCACCAGTAACATTTTAACAAGGCCTACCATAACTGAGTTATGCAGCCATGAATTTTGTTACGGTGTTCACCTCACCCTCCATACTGTAATTCAGTTTATAAAATAAGGCATGCCTGTCGTCATAACTTTGAGGACAGGATTTGAAGGATCTGGCATCCTTGAGTCTGCAACAAGACGATTTGAACGTGGGATTTAACAAATTCATTTCAAATTCCTTAACTCCACAGGCTCGAATCTTTTTAGTTCTTTTAGAGTTCATTAGAGAAATGCTGAGAATTCAGCATTTCTCAACAGAAAGTGCAATTTTGCTGCAGCCAGACATCTGTCGCGTTTGGTCCCTGGGCAGCTGCCTCTCACTCTCCACCCTCCCAGGCGGGAGCCGTCGCGGGCACAGGCGAGTGCCCCTTGCAGTGACATGGGCAGCCGGGCACCGGGACGTAAGGGACTGGAGCTGCAGACCCCGGCCCTGTCTTCCAGCAAGCGGCAGGCGGCATTCCCGAAGGGGAAACCCGTGTGCCTGGGCTCTGGGAACGGGAAGACCAGCAGTGGGGAGCGGTGAGCAGCCCATCCTGGGGCGGGCAGGACCAAGGCGACGGGGCACAGAGGGCAGTGCCGCTGTGGGAGCCCAGACCCCGCGCGGGTCCCGTGGCGGTGGAGCTCTGTCTGCCTGGATGCCAGGACCGTCCCACACGAGCTCCTGCGGAAGGACGGGCAGTTCACAGCCCCCGGGAACTGTGTGCCACACGTGGTTTTAAGACACCGTTTTCATCTGCCTGCTCACAGGCTCAGTGCAACACTGCAAAACTGTCCTCTTGGCCGGCTCACTCTGATCCTTGGGCTGAAACAGAAGGAGGGACACAAAGGGGATGGGAAAGGTCCGGGAAGAAAATGGAGGCGAGGGAAAGGAGTGCCAGCAGGAACGCGAGTCTGGGATTTTGTAACAGGTGCAGGACGGAGCCAAACCGGGTACGAGGCACAGGCATACGGACGCCTCCCTTACCTCGCTCTGGGCACCCATCAGAGTGAACATACTGATATTTCATGATTCAACTCCAATCCAATGGCTACAGAAGTTGGTGGCGTGACTGACAGATAAGGGGATCAACGTTTGACTCTAATTGTTTATTTGGTGCCACTTACTTCAGCTTTTTAACCTCCAAGTCCTATTTTATGGCTCTGTGACTGGTCAAATAACTGCACACCACTTGCTTATCAGCCACCCTAACAATATTGTGGGGTTGGACCATAAAAATATTTTTGCTGGTCTGATTTGCCTTTTGTCTCTTTTATAATTAACTCTTACTGGCAGTTCTGTGTAGCATGTAGCTAGATTCCAGTTCCTTGAAAAAATTAAAAGCAAGGACCTCTACAGAGCGTTGTCTCTTCTCTGTGCCATGAACAGGCAGAAGCTTTCAAGTAAAAGGGGTGGTAAAACGATATTCTTGCAGCCATCATTAGAGAGGGATGGCATTTTTCAGTACCCACAGACAACTCGCGCTGATCTGGCAGAAGCGTCCCTGTGCCCTCTGTCACCGGCACCTGGTTCGAAGCACTGGGGGAAAGAGCGTCTCTGGTAAACCTGCCTCATCTGCTAGATTATGAAAACACAGCCTGTCCAGCAAATCCAGAGGAAACTCTCTGCTGAACGGGTTTCTGACGCTCCTTCAGGCTGACGCCGTTCACACACATCGGCCGGGCGCTTGCTGAGGAGACAGGATCTTGTTCCGCACTGGAATCCTGGTGCCGGCGCAGACTGATGGAGGCAGAGTGCTCAGCTGCCGGGGGAAGCTCCAATGACAGGATCCACACCAGAAGAATGACCAGCTCCTGCCCACAGGTGCGACGTGGGTCAGGGGGCTTTGACACAAGCAGCAGACCCGGGGACACCAAGGTGCTCCTGGCGCCACCGTGGAGAGCCGGCAGCCGGGCGGTTCGTCCCGTGCCTTGCGTAACCTGAACAACTGTGGTACCTCAGAGCATCGTGTGATAGCAGGTGACCGTCACCCCTCCTGCCAAAGGAGGACCATGGGACAGCAGGAAGGTGCAGAGGAAACCAGCACAGCCACTGTCTGCTTCCCCTTTTGCAGCTGGGCTCTGCTCGATTCCCAGCAGTGTCAGTTTTCATGGAAGCATGAGAATGGGCTGAAGGTCCTTTGGATTTCTCTGGAATTCCTCATGGCATCCACAGGGACACACATGGCGGCGTCTGCGAGGCAGTGTGTCCGGCAGCACCGTCACCAGCAGCCAGCTGAGCCCCCCGGTGACGCCAGTCACCCCGAGCCCCCCACAGCACTGGTTGCACCGGCGCCATGGCCGGCGCCATGGCCACCACCACCGTGGCCACGGCCATGCCGATGGTGGCGAGGTGTCCTGCAGGTGTTCCGCGGGGTTCAAGCAGAAGAGTAAGCACACAAGGAATAAGATTCCCCCCAGAAGACAGTTTCACTGTTTTTTTCCTAGCATTGACCAAAAAAGGAAGAAAACACTTTTCAAAAAATGACAATTGAACCCCAAACACTAAATTGAAGTACTAGTTACGGATTGATTGTATGAGGCTGCTTTAAGTTTTAACATTGCTACATAAAATTAAACTACGATGATAAAAATTTAGTCAAACGGCAGATTTTGTAATTTTTTCCTTCAGTGTTAAGTATACAAAGTACAACATAGATGTACTTGTTTGACTTTATGACTTATGCAAAGCATCACCTATTATTCCAGTGCAAGTCTTCTTAAATAAACTTTTCTAAGACATTGTGAAATGGAGGTTGTGGATTAGCGAGCAGCGAAAGATGAGGTCATCTAGGCCTATTGAAACAGCGTTTTGAGACCTCGCGGACCAACAATAGCGGAACTTCAGCAAATCCTCTGAAGTACACCCCCTTGTTTTCCACGCAGCCTGGATTAGTCTTGAGCTTCTAGATCTAAAAATACAATAACCCTTTCACTCATATATAATAAAGAGAAATAGACTATAGTAAAAAAAAAAACCCTAATAGGTTTATTTACATGCCCAGCACATAGAAGTCTTCTGTATTTACAATACAGAGGGCAACACAATACAAAACAAATGGCAATTCAAAAAAAATGCGTTTTTTTCCAAGCTGTTTGGACATAGTTTGCCATTTTCACAGTGGTGTAAAATAAGAGCCATTCATGTCTCAAACTGACAAACGCACGGGCCTCTAGTAGTGTCAAGGCTGTATTTTAACAAACCTAGTTTTTAGGAGAACATGATAGTATAAGAATAAACAAATTCACATGTGCAATTACGTCCACGAGAAATTCCTGAAAATGTGCAGAAGAAAAAGTTGAACACCACGGGCTGTTCTCTCCAATTTAGGATTACTTTTGCCAGAAACTGAGGCGTGTCTCGGGCAGATCCTGCAGCTGGGAAGGAAGAATTTTGCTACCGATTTCAGAGACAGGAAGGTCAAGCTTATAACAGACTGTGACTTTTATATAAATGCACATTTGACATTTCAAAGCCAAAAAAGAATCACACTTATGACCCTACTTTGGTTTTTCAAGGTGTTCTGGCAACAGGAAAAAAGGAAAATAACTCACAGGTAGGCTATAAATAATGTCTGGTTTGTGCTGTCGAAGAGGATGGACGAGGGGCTCCACTTAGCACAACAAAACGTGCGGGTAGGGCATTGCCACGCCACACACAGACCTTTACATTAGAATTTTAGCACTCGACTCCTTTGCAGAGCTGTCATCACTTTATGCTGCGGGAACAATGTAATGGGGTCTTGAAAGGCTGGGAATACCCTGGCTTGCTAAGAATAAGTGGGAAAAAACTGCATTACTGCTTTCTATGCCAGCTGCCTTCAGCCTTGAACAAAAAAGAGGAGGGAACATGGAGAAAGGAGTAGATCACCAGAGTATTTATTTCCTCCAGCAGGAAACGGTCCGCTACAGGCTTCATAGCAAACTCACCGCCGTTTTAAAGCCCACCATAGCAAGGTGGCTGAAAACCAGGAGCTGCAAGCACCATCCTGTGGAGGCCACGCAGATGTGACAGAGGACCGGCCCCTGGTATGTGCAGTGTCTGGTTTTAGGGACAAGACAAAAATTTTACAGTAGTTTCCTCAGCTACCTTAATGCAAAATGAATTTAAATACATCTTGATCCCTCATAGAAATAGTAATTTCTTCATAGTTTTAGGACAGGAGCAAGATGAAATTACTGTAATACCTAATTTCTGCATTAAAAAAACCTCAAACCTGAAGAAAATGTCTTTTTACCAGTAGAAATAAAACATCGCAGCACTCATACAGCATGCGTGCTTTGCAAAGCGGGGCAGCTACTCTCCGATCTCTGTCACAGGCTGGGGAATGGGGAGATAAACAAAGCCACGTGCCCAGGCTCACAGAGAAATCGGTCTCACCACCCAGCACAAACTCAGCTCTCGAGATTCCCCGTGTTGTGTCCCAGGCACCATCACAGGGGTGGGATCTGCACCTGGCCCTGTTTCACCCAGACAGAGCAGGGGCTGTCTGGAAACAACTGCCCCAAGACTGAAGGCAGCTGCACCAGCACCACATTCATGGGCACCATGTTCATGGACATCACATTCATGGGAACCATGTTCACAGGTATCACGGGCATCACGTTCGTGGGCATCATGTTCATGGGCAACCACGTTTGCTCCCATCCTTCGGTGAGAGCAGGTGTGCACAGAGCTCTCTGGGCTGCATGTGGTGCGTGGTGCTGGCAGCCCCTGGGCGCGGTGGGCGCACGGACTGGGCAGAGCCGCTGCTGGGCCAGGCTGTTGGTGGCCGGGCCCAGGTGGTGCGGTGCTCCCACGTGCGGTCAGGACGCAGTGGCAGCCGGTCCCTCACGGGCGCGGGTGTGCCCAGCACACGCTCTGGCAGACCCGGCCCCTCACGTTAAAGGCTGACGGGAATCGCCGCTTCCCCAGTGCCGGCGGGAGCGTCCCTGGTTTTCCTCGGCAGCTGAAACAAGCCGTCACTGCAGGAGGAACAGCGGCAGGATCGCCCTGCTGTTGTCAGACACCCACCTCCCGCCACGAACCGCCAGGCTCGTGCCAGCCCCCGGCCTCCCTCCGCACTGTTGAAATAAATGCTGGAAGTGAAAAATCTTGGAAATCTGTTTTTTCTGCGAGGCACTTATCACTTAGAAGTAAATTTCTCTTGCATGTGCCAAGAAGGAAAACCTCTTTTCTATGTTGCTGGCAAAACTGTCAATCATCTTGATGAGCAGCAAATAAATGAATGCCCAATGATGGGATTCTATATTATCCTTAAAAAAGAAATCCATCAAATAAACATCAACAGGTAAATGTTTATACCCGACAGCCATCAATTTCAGCTATCCATGCAAAGAGACAGGTGAGCTGGACTGGTAAACCTCGAAATTAGAGAGGTATTAATCATCTGCTCCCAGCCAATATAAACAGATGTTATTTTTAAACAGGCAAAATCATCTCTTCCTCTGAAATTTATTTGCAACAGATAATGTTCTGTTACATTTTTAATCAAGCAGATGAAGTTACATTTAAATTGAAAATCTGCTGCACTCAACTACTCAGGCAAGTAAAATTCTGAGATGATTGAACGGCGGTACAGAGCACACTATTACAGCAGGTAAATTGTGAAATTTACCTGTCACACCACACAGCTTATTGTTCAGCCACCGCGCCTGCAAGTTGGGAGCAAAGAACTAAGACAAAAAAAGGAAAGGCATGTTAAACGTATTTATAAATCCGTTATATTTTAGGAAAATGCCATTAATAATGACAAGAAAAAAAAATAAGCTCCACCTCTTTCCTACGAAAAAGCCAATAAAGATTTAGGCAGGTTACTCCTGTGTGCTTCATGTGAGTCTAAGTTGCATGTCTGGATGTGCTCAGATCAAGGCACAACACGAGAAACCTCTCATATTTCTCTCACAAAATAAAAAGCAAGAAAAAAATAATTTAAAGTCTCTTAGGGAAAAAACAGTGTGATTTTTATGTTACTCCATTTCCCGTCTCACCGACAGACACGTCGGCAGGCTCTGTCCCACCACCCAGCTTCTCCGTGCCTTACCTCACCCGCTTGCAAACACTGGTGCCAATGTCCTGACTCACAGGTTCACTGACATACACTCATTCATGTAAACGCTGCCGTGACAGAAACAGCACTCATCTAAATAGATGAAATATAGAGTTCAACTACCTACTGTCTACAGAAACACCCTAAAAGACTTTGTTACAAGAAAAATGCCAGAACAGAGTATCTTTCATCTTAATTTTAAAATGAGATCCATATAGTCTTATGCATGACATTTATAAATTATGCATAGCTCTGAGGTTTTTTTATGTCAGGATGAACAGAAACTGACAGCAGACATCTGGAAGACTGTCAATTACTCCAGTTTCAGAGCACTCACACCTCTTAGGCGGCCGTGGGCGAAGAGCGGGGCGCAGACCCGACACCAACCCGGGCGAGCTGCCAGCGACGCCTCACACCGGCCCGGCTGCTGCAGACCGGCACCGCTCCTGAAAAACCACACAAACCCTGCCGTAAATCCAGTAATCACGCTAATTTGTCCTTGCGAGTATCTGTAATTACCGCATGGTACCAGAGTACGCACGCGCTGCTTCAGCTCAGCAGCGCATTTCCACGTCCTCAGCCACACGATGCCAGCCATGACTCCTTCAGAACGCACCTAGAACCTGCCACTCTTTAATGACATGTTGTTTTTTTATACCTGAAAATAACACAGAGATCCTAATGCGCCAGGGTAAACACAAGCTACATGTGAAAGATTGCCGGAAAGTCAGGTTTAAAAGCAGAACACTTCTAAAGTTGTTTCATTTCTGTCACTACTTACAAAATAGCACAAAATGGTTACTATTACAAAATAGTAACTAAATTCCCCCTTTTGTTCTCCAGGAATTTAATACACTGTGTTGTTTTCAAATGTTGTTTTATTTGTCAAAGAATAGTTCCTACACCAAGAAGTTTAACGGTCAGTCTAGCACGGTGTATTTGGGCAAGGGGTGCATCCTGCTGTTTAGAGTTCAGATTAGAAAAGCACAAGTTGTTTTAAAAAAAATCAATACAGTAATTTTCCATTGGCATATTTTAAACACTGCAATAGTTTAGACAACGCAGCAGCTTAAAAAATAGCATCTACAGTAAGACCTTTAAGTTCCAGTTAAAATGCATAATCTTAAATTCTGTAAGGCCTGTCGTTAAGCCCTGGTTGTCCATGACCCGGTGCCACCCGGTGCCATCGCTGCAGTGACCCACACGGAGAGCTGCTGCCCGGCCCGAGGGCTGGGGGGGTTCAGCCTGGAGAAGAGAAGGCTCCGGGGAGACCTTCCAGCCCCTGTCAGGCCCTAAAGGGGCTCCAGGAAAGCTGGGGAGGGACTCTGGAGCAGGGAGGGGAGCCGTGGGACGAGGGGGAAGGGTTTTACACTGGAAGAGGGAGATTGAGATGAGATCTCAGGATACAGTGTGCGCTGGATGGGAATTTAAACCCTCCTTCCCCAGCTACCAATGTTTTCCACAGCTTCGCTCTAAAGTCGCAGGATCCCTGACCTGTTTCTCTCCCTGCCTCCTGGTGAACTGGCTTATGGATGTTAGAGGAGAGTCTTGTGAAGGCTGCAGAGGACGCTCGTATCTCCTGTGCAATCCTCACCGCAGCCAGAAACTGGGCACCCGCCTCGCATGGCGTTCAGGCAGCAATCTAGTACAGTCAAAGGACACAGCATTTACATTTCCCTCAACTGTTGTTGAAAAGTCCATAAAAATGATTATTTCTTAAGTGAGGAAAGTATTTCTTCACCAACCAGATAAAAAGGTTGCCCAAATTTTGAAAAGAACTCTGCTCATGTGTCCTAGAGAGATAAGACAATATACACCCACCAGAGGTAGGAATGGTGTGGGGAAAAACGTTACAATACAAGTTTCTGATTTCACTATGATCACTCTCTATCAAATACACCAAGCAGTGAAAACGAGTATTATCCAGAGTGTGCAACATTCTGGATTTTATTAATACAATTCAGCAAATGTAAAAAAGGAAGCAACTACCCTAATGATGACCGAGCGGCTGCCCCGGACCCTGGTCTTGTGCTGCATGGAGCAGTCTTTAACGGCTGCTGCTAAACAACCAGAGTGCATCACCTTCACCTGGGTGGGGGGTTTTTATGTTTTTTTTAAATAACTTACTAGACCCACAAAAAGTCTTGAAATGGATCTTATGTTAGAATTTAGAAAGGGCATCCATCACACAGGCCCTGTCGGGGGGCGTGCGGGCACGGGGAGTGCCCTGCCCCGAGGAGGCTGGGCCGGGCAGGACGGCGGACGGGGGAACCAGGGGACCAAATGGGCTCGCTCTTGACAGCTGCTGCCCCACGACAGTGCGGCTCTCCCGCTGCTGCACCGAGGTGTTCCTTGTGGCCGGGACGCACACCCCTCTGTAACCCGTGGCACGACCGCGCAGCGCCGGCGCCGTGTGCCCACCAGCCAGGATGAAATGCCCGGGCCACCTCCTGGAGGACACCAGAGAATGACCCCAAATCTGGAGGACACAAGCGTGCATTTGAAGTTGAGCATGTGTTTGAGTGCTTGGCTGAACCAAAACCTGTGCGTGTTTCCATCTCATTCACTGTACACTGTTCAAATTATTAATTAAATGCCTGGGCAATTTTAACATTGGGCTTTATTTTTCTAAGCACTTCAAGTGTTTTCTTTGGTGCTACTTATTTCTGTGATTTTCCCCAGCATTTAAAAAACATTCTATCATGTCAAAACTCTGTAGCAACTACAGAAAGCTATACATTGAGATGGATCATGCAAAAAAATTCCCTTTTCCTAATAGCCCTTTGATACATCCAGTCTTTAAATCAGATTTGACGATGAGTTACTATGTAAGAAATAAACCCAGACTAAAACAAACTAGTGTTCAAGTATTAGACGCATAACAGAGGCCAAATCTTTGGGCAGCACTGTAGTATCATATTGCAAATTAATATAAGTCTGCAATTGTCCAAATTTGGAACTTCATCCGACAAACATTTAGATTTGATTGTTCACCGAGTGTCCCTGCAGACCTCGCTGTGGCCAACAAGTAGTTCCAGGCACCGCGGCCCTCACCGCGTCCGGCTCTTCTTGCTTCAGACTCACTTCTCGTCCCTGACTTCAAACTCCAGCGCACGCACAGTATCCATACCTGCACAGTACCACAGGCCTCGGCCATTAAAAAACTCACACCACCAAGACAATTTCCTTCACACCACGACAGCTTTTAGAACTGAGACTTGGAAAATACCCAAGTCTGAGACAAGATATATTACGCAGTAACTTTTATTTTAATGTTTTTTAGGAATAATTTGCAATAAAATATTGTGATCAATTATTTAGAACTAATGTTACATATTATTAAAGATCATCACTTAATGTTAAAACCGCATAGCTTTGATACTTCAACTTAATATCTGTATTAAAGATATTTTTGCACATAATTTTCCTTTCAAAGGAAACAGAAGTTAGCCAGAATTGACAAAGCCTTTAAATATTATAAAGTTGAAAATTCAGATGACATAAGCTCATATATTCAAGAAAACTAAAAATTCCTTTCAAATGAGAAGCAATTAATTTCTACTCTTTCATATATCTGCAAGTGTTGCAATACTGCACAAACTAATTTTTGCATATATTCTAATTTCTTTGGTCTTTAACGTGTGTTAAAATTGGCTTCTTCCCAAAATTAGGAAATAAATTTTGAAAATAATAGTACAGTATTATAGTGACACATTAACAATGAAATGAAATATAACTTTGATTAATGTTAAATGGAAATGGAAGCAACTGCTAGCAAATTCTATGATTTATTTATTTAAAATAAGAACTCTTCTCTCAAACGGGATGTTTCTCTGGAAGAGGCGGCTGTGCAGGGGCTGCTCCGAGTGCTTTGGTTTGTATTTCCAAGCAGTAAATCACAGCCTCGTGCCTCCTGTTAAACTGGGGTGGGAAATGCACCTTCGAGATGTTTGAGCCCGAACCGTACAAAGCAGGGCCGAGATTTCTGTCACCTCCGTTACAATTCAGACAATCTCTGCCTGCTCAAACCGGATTTCGCGTGTTCCTGGAGAACTGGAAATCACGCCCTGTGCTCGCCGCTTCCACTTTTACACCTCGCTTTCAGAAATGCAGCACTTGTTCTGAAAACTGTTCTGCACGCAAACTAAACCCAGCCATCCCTGCTTGCCCTGCGCTGCCTATCAGCCCGAATTACTCAGAAAAGAAGAACACACAAAAGGAGTACGGCAAGGTACTTGGAGAGGGGCAAGGGGCAGAGATCTCACTTCTGCTCTGGCGGCGACCTGGAAATGCAACGCGCGGAGTGACAGGAGCACAAGGGCGTTTCGGCAGTGCCGCGGCACACACTGCTCTGTGCCAGCAACCGGTGCGAGTCCAGCAGAGCATGCAAAGGTAATGCATGCTACACAGCTTTCTCTTTTTTTGCCATTTTTTTTTAATTAAAGGAAAGCTGCTATGCTAAAGACACGTAACTTACTGTAATTGAGACTTTTAGCTTCTAGAATCTGTGCTTGATTACCGCAACCCAGCAGAAATTATTTTCTAAGATTTTGGAGGGGAGTTCTGTGTAGCATGTGACTACTTTTGACTTCACAGTCACAGCTGAGGCTGAAAGAGCATCACGTCACGCAAGTGGTTCAGAAAAACCCGTGCACCTCTGCTGCACGGGCCTCCGCCAAGTGCCCCCCACCCCTCATCTGGCAGCACCCTCATCTCTACAGTCGGCTCCTCTGTGAAGAGCAGCACTGTACTTTTACTTCTTAAATCCAACAGTTCTTACTGGGTTTAAGGAGATCTCTGTGATATAGAATGACATAATAAGAACCTCACTCAATTCACTAGTTTAATAGTCTCATTAAACCCTGCCGTTCCCAGAAGAAACTATTATGTTTTTATTTGTGCATTTGTCACTTACCGATATTGTCACACTTAAAGCACGACAGCCAGGATTTCAGAACTAACAGCAAGTAAAGAGAAAAAGGACGTGCACCAAAGTTTCTCTCTTGCACTAGACTTGTCTCTTGCAGTAATAACAGAAGCCAAGAGGAGGCTTCAAATAAAGATTACAACAAAAACCTGAACCTAACTCTGCTCCTCGGATCACCACCTCTACCACTTCAAGGGCAAGTATGTTTTCAACACTTTTAGCGAAGTCAAGCTGTGCCTTGAGTAAATGGCCCAACTTGAGGAACACTCAGTTCACCAGGTACCGTATGTAAGTGAAAACAGAAAAATTATGCTTACTATTTACCCTAATAAAAAAGGTGCACTCGACAGTTCCTACTCTGTACGTCCTCCCCCACATCCACGAGCAGCAGGTGACTGTTCTCGTTCAGCCCCTGGCTGCGGAGACCTCAGTGCCTGCTGGGATGCGCCCGGAGGTGGGGCGTGGGGAGCAGCAGCCCCGGGCTCCCGCGCCCTGCTGCTGCCGGACCACCACAGCTGCGCCCTCGGTTGCCACAGACCAGAGACAGACGCTGTGTGCACTCACTGGAGAGAGTACACGAAGCACGGGAAAGAAGTTTTGGCCTTTGAAATTTCTGTTGTTAAAGCTAGTTTATCACAGGAGACCTACTAAAAGCTTTTCAAAGTTTCATTACTGTTTTTCTAATTAAAATAATAATAGAACTAGTGTACGTAGCTCCATGTGTCATGTGTCTTTGTTTGAATTAAGGAAGCCATGTTATTAAATAAACAAATTAATTTTTGTAAGTATCGGAAGAGCATCATGAGCACCAGCCTGAGGAATAACTGAAACTCTCCTCAAACTGAGACAATGAGCTTTTGCCCCACAAATCACAAAAGGGCTGCAAGGAGAAAGGCTGAGGTACAACCTTAAATAAAGCGACTGCTTGTACAGAAGAGAGATGGAAGATAAGGCTGTGGCCCATGGTTTCTTACAAATCAAAAAAGAGTGACATGGATTTTACTAATATCCATGGGGTGCAGACGTTGTGAATACGCTGACCTCACCATGGTAGCCACACAGGTTAGGCTGTTCCGTAACGGAGAACAAAAATGAGCATGTATGCTACCAGTATGCTCCTGAGAAAACCCCAAACTCCTACTTAAAATGTAAGATTCGTAGACAGAATTCACTGTCTCAACGTGTACCTGAAGTCCATCCTGTAAAAAAAGAAAGAGCAAAATAACAAACTGTAACTATTTCCCACTGAGTTTACTATAAAATTTGCCTTCTCAGTAGTGCATGTCTTCCTTTCACAAGTCTTAAATTCCACTGCAGCCCCTGCGTGAGGCTCCATGCTGCTCCAGTGATGCTCACCACAAATGCACTGAGAAGTTTTGCAGTGAAGGATTTTAATTACTGAGGTAATAGAATCCTTGTTTCCTTGAATTACAATCCTGGAGCCTTAAAATGCCACCTGCCCTGCAGGGATTTCCTGCACTGCAGGGTCATCTCCATTTAATAACAAGAAGTCCCAGCCAAATGCTCTTCCTTTTTAAGACGTAAGAGTTACTGATTTGGATTTCTGCTTTTCCAAACATAAATGAATGCAAGAAACTTGGTACATTGAAGGTCCCTTGGGTTCAAAATCCGATTGTGATAATAGGACTTTTGAGCTGCCTTCTTCATTTCTATCTCCTTCTATGACCATGTGACCTGCCTTCTGGATGCGGGGAAGGCTGTGGACGTTGTCTGTCTGGACTTTGGTGGGGCCTTTGACACCATCCCCCACGGCATTCTCCTGGAGAAGCTGGTGATTCATGGCATAGACAAGTGTACTCTTCGCTGGGTTAAAAACTGGCTGGATGGTCGTGCCAGAGAGTTGTGATGAATGGGGTGAAATCCTCTTGGCGCCCAGTCACCAGCAGTGTCCCTCAGGGCTCAAAACCCGCCTGGACGTGTTCCTGCGTAACCTGCTCTAGGTGACCCTGCTCTGGCAGGGGGGTTGGACTAGATGATCTCCAGAGGTCCCTTCCAACCCTATGGTTCTATGGTTCTATGGCTGAGTTGTGGGGCCAGTTTTGTTTAGTATCTTTATTGATGATCTGGATGAGGGGATGGAGTGCACCCTCAGTGAGTTTGCAGATGACACCAAACCAGGTGGGAGTGTTGATCTGCTTGAGGTTAGGAAGGCTCTACAGAGGGACCTGGACAGGCTGGATCCATGGGCCAAGGCCAATTGTATGAGGTTTAATAAGGCCAAGTGCCGGGTCCTGCATTTTGGTCACAACAGCCCCAAGCAACACTACAGGCTTGGGGAAGAGTGGCTGGAAAGCTGCCCAGCAGAAAAGGACCTGGGGGTGCTGGTGGACAACCAGCTTCACATGAGCCAGCAGTGTGCCCAGGTGGCCAAGAAGGCCACCAGCATTCTGACTTGTATCAGAACAGCGTGGCCAGTGGGAGCAGGGAAGTGATGGTGCCTCTGTACTCGGCACTGGTGAGGCCTCACCTCGAGCGCTGTGTTCAGTTCTGGATCCCTCTGTACAAGAGGGACATTGAAGTGCTGGAGCGTGTCCAGAGGAGAGCTACCGAGCTGGGGAGAGGTCTGGAGACCAAGCCATATGAGGAGAGGCTGAGGGAGCTGGGCATGTTTAGTTTGGAGAAGAGGAGGCTGAGGGGAGACCTCATGGCCCTCTACAACTACCTGAGAGGAGGCTGTAGAGAGGTGGGGGTTGGCCTCTTCTCCCAGGTGAATAATGACAGGACCAGAGGGGATGGTCTGAAGCTGTGGCAGGGGAGGTTTAGGTTAGATCTTAGGAAGAATGACTTTACTGAAAGAGTGGTCAGGCACTGGAACAGCCTGCCCAGGGAGGTGGTTGAGTCACCATCCCTAGAGGTGCTTAAGAAACGTGTAGATTTGGCACTTCAGGGCGTGCTCTAGTGACAGAGATTGTAGGGGGTTTTGTGTGTGTGTGTATGGTTGGACTCGATGATCTCAAAGGTCCTTTCCAACCATGAAGATTCTATGATTCTATTCTATGATTCTATCATTTACTTGACCAAATGTTGGAATGGCAGTTGGCAGGAAACTCTCCCATTTATAATTCTACAAAGGTATGAAATTTAGATGTCTAGCTTTTTATCCTACTTTTGTTCTTTAAGCACGACGTATTAGCAACCCACATACGCAATGCACCCTAAACACCACGAAAACCTGTACGAAATTTGCTAACACTGAAGATGCTCACGGTTCAACTTGTGGGTGGAGTCACGGTGGCTGGAATCCTCCAGGGCCTGGGAGGAGCCTGTCCGTCCCCGCGCGGACATCGACTGTCACACAGCAGGACCGATGACACAAGGCTGCAGGAGGCCCTTGACTGGAAGTGGCCAGAGGTTCCCCATCCCATTCCATCCCATCCCATCCCGTCCCGTCCCGTCCCGTCCCAGCGGCAGCAGAGTCCCGTGCAGAGTTAGAGTCAGGGGTGGATGCTGTTTGAGTCCTCAGTTGAAGCACGAGTTGGCTCCCACCTGACACTGAGCACCTTCCCCAAGCCAGGATCTAACACCATCAGCACACACGGCCAGCTGCCAAAGCTCAGATTGCCAGGGTTAATTCAGGCTGGGCACAAGCCGACATGAGCACCCCAGCCAGTCCAACCATTCTGGGACATTTCAGGCCACGCTGACTGATGCAGAAATGCTGGGACAGTTCTGCGGCACGTCGGCTGCCAGAGGGCTCACTCGCAGCTGGTGCTGAGCTCAAGCACTTGCGCTGTGTGCTGCAGTGGCCACCATAAGCCCAGGGCTCAGGGGAGCACAGTGTGGAGAGAGGCGAGCAACCCAGTGGCCAGCTTGGCTCTGGCAGGGCCAGCAGACTTCTGCCAGGGCTCATAAACCCCCAGGGACCAAGCTACATTTCACAGGTGGCACCCGGTTTCTAAAACATCTTGTACTACGTGACCATCAGCCTTTTTTTCTACTGGCTTGGTTACCTCATCTTTTACCTAATGCTAAATGGATGAGCGTCATCGCACACACCAGTCCTGTCCTCACACTGATAAGAAAAGGTACCACTGGTGAAAGACCTCCAGACTCTCGGGATTGGCCTGGATCGCCATTGCCAGACAACCCTTGCCTTGGAGTTGCAGCTGGATCCTGCAGCTGGATCCTGCTGCAGCATGATCTTCTCCTTCCCAGCCAAGGTTATTTCTTCTGCAGCCAGCCGTTGGACTGCCTGATCGTGGCCGCTCAGCACAGGCTCTCCCCAGAAGATGAAGAAAAGCCTGGCTCGTGGTGCTGGTGCAACTGCCTCCATCCTTCCACCTTTATCCTCACCCACTGTAATGGCCTGTTGCAGGGGGGATTGGAAGAGGAAGAGCTGCACAGCAAACCCCGCTCAGCTCCACCATGCACAGAAGACTTTAGCCTGAGCTTCTGCCTCCTACCCCACCACCACCTGCAGCTCCGTTCCCACCTCCCACCTCCTCCTCCAGAAGGTCTATAGATAAGGTGACCAGAATTCAGAATTATTTCAACACCAGTAGCATTTTGTTGGCCAGGGGCCTCCTTAGATGCTGTGTAGTAAAGAAGTCACCAGCACTAACACTAAGATGACGGGCTACACAAAAACGCCACTCAGCAAACATCAAGAAACAAGACCAAATGCAGCAGGAGTCAGCATTAAGACATTCAATACCACCTCATAAATTCATACAATTCAAAAGATTCCCTTTCCCAAGCCACTGAAAATAACCTATGCCTGCAAAATGGCATTTAACAGTTCTCCTTTCTTCTTTTTTTGGTGTGATAGCTAACACACACTTCAAGGCCACTGAGTCCACTACACAGCTGGTTGCTTCTTAGCCCTCATCGTAGTTTTCAAAATGTATGAATAATTTAAAATGACGACATTGACAGTATTCCAATTAAATAACAATTTAACTGTATCCTTCAAACTAACACATGTGCCATCAAAAATGTTATCTGCGTAATTCCATAGATGAGTTCCTCATTATTTGAAATTATGTCAAGGGATTACTTGGGGTCAGGGAGGTACAGGGCAAAAAGGCCAAGAAAAGTAATTTGGACATTCAACGATGGAAATGAAGAGCTTTTGGCAAGATGACTAGAGGCCGTTTTACATACTTTGGATGATACTGTAACTCGCTGGTGGAACTTGGAAGAGGGGAATACATTTTTAATCAGAATAAGTAGAGAAAAAAGAGCACAGTAGAGAAGCTGGCAGTAATGTTTTGCCTCTTTTAGGATGAAAAGTAAGTATTCCACACTTGGGATGGGGCAACAAGACTGACCACGTCCCGCTATGTCAGCCAGCAATGCCTACGCCCATACTGCTCAGTCTCCATTTTGCCAAGCTCTTGCACATGATGGAAGAGGCACACCTTGTTGTAAACAGACAGTCCAATCTATGCCCAGAGAAATATAATTAAAATAGGACAGCTGTCAGAAGTATTTGTTGGAAAGCGATATTCAGGAAGAAATTACCCAATGAGCTTTGTCAACTGAAGAGCACGCTGCTTAGAGGATCTGACACTGGCAGAGGAGCACCCCCAGAAAAGACGCTGTGTGGACAACGCTCAGCACAGCGTGCCCGTCCCGGCTGGCCCATGCAACAGCTCACCACTGAAAAGCATCTAAACTACACAAACCTGTTATCAACACATTTACATTCGCTACACACGGAAGTGCACACATTAGACACTAAGGGCGATCCGTGACCTAGGTCACCATTTCGTACCTCTGGCCACACATGACAAAATGTACCCCAAGTTCCCTTTCAATTAGCCTTGGCTTTTCCTATGGAAGATGGCGATCAGTGATGGAAGCGGTAAGAGTCCGGCCAACAAACTGGTTAAAATGCCGCCCTCCTGACGTGCCTTAAGGCAACGGTGATCTGGCTGCAAAGGAGTCAGAGGGGACCGAGCAGTTTGAATGTGGGCAGTAAATGGCAAACGAGAACAGGATCCATGGACGGAATTCGGTCCAAAGGACGTCGCGGTCACAAACCCCCGTGGCCGGGGAACGAGAGTGAATTTGTACTAGATGCCCCAAAAGCCAGTCCCCGTCTGCTCCTCTCCATCAGCTAAACACGACCCAGCTCACAGCCTCTCGTTGGGCAGAGGCACTGGCCCTTAAACATTCGGATTTGGTACATCCCGCGGCTGTTAAATGCAAGGCACAGAAACCTTCGAGGAAAATTAAGCTGCTGACGGAGCCCAACAACAACTTCTATTATTCTTTCCTTCCCTTGGATTGTTGATTATCTTGAAGCATAGGGATAAAACACTGTAGTGTCAAAATGAAGAAAAAAGTTATCCTGATACCACAAGTTAACACTGAAACATCTTTCCAAAGGTAAAGCTCGTTACTGCAGTAAAAAGACTGAAAAATTAAATTTCTCCAATATAGTGTAATATATATTAGAAATTCAGTCATTTTTCAGCTTCCGAAATAGCTTGTGCCAAATTCTATGTGAATTATAGATTATTTATTACCAAAAAAAAGGAAAGCGAGAGTCTTTGTTCAAGACAGAAGTCACCATTAATGTGTTTTTTATAATTCACAGTCAAACAAGGATTTTTTCTGTTTCCTTCCAACTTATTTATAGTTTTTAAAAGATCACCGTATATTTTAAGGAATATCTCTCTTAAAAAAAAAAAAAAAAAAAAGAAAAAGAAAAAGAAACCAGTTAAACGAGTTAAACCAAACAAGAAATAGGAAATGTTACTTTAAAATTTATGCTTTAGTAATTGCCAAGCAGTCTCATTGTGATTTCTGTAAAGCTTTTACAAGGCAAATACCTCGTACTGTGTCAGAAGTAGCTTTGGAGGAGTAGCTTTCAATAGACGAGTGTTAAAGGTGAAAAAATCCAAAACACGGCTATTTCAGCTACGAATCACCCCCAAACTATAGCCGTATTCCCAAACACATCCTGTAACAACATTTCCTACACAAACTCATCTCACCTTTCTGCATCAGAAAATGAGAATGAAATAAAATTGGAAATCATATTTCTCCATTTTTGCTGGTTTAAGATTATTTAAAGCAAGAAGCTTATTATTTTGCAAATTCATTTCATCTGGTTTTCTGGCATATTTCAGCCATTGATATTTGGGTCCAGGACAGAACGCAGCTGAACTTACTGGTGCTAATATTTTATTAGCAGTCTCTGCCATCAACAACTTAGCACAACCGTGGTTTTTGCAGTTCTTTGTTATTAGTTATTTTGTGTTTAAATTTCAGAAACAACTAATATGTATCTCTTCACAGATACTCCATCCTAAATGTTTTATTTAACTCCTGTGTAATTAGAGATATCATATATGCATAAATATAAGGATCCTTGCTGTAAATAAAAATACAGGGATGAATTTTGTTAAATAAAATTTGTGTGTGCGGAGTTTAAATGCATACAAGTAGCATAATTGTTTCTGGAAAGATCCAATGAAAGTTCATTTTGAAGCTCTATGATTATACTGCATTTTGTATAAATATTACTGAAATTGCGCTATTAACTATGTGTTTTGAAAAAAAAAAAGTCTTCAGAAAAGTCAACACTAAAATGTAAATGAGCAAGTACCATGTCTCTCTGGTGGGCTGTAAAATGAGCCATTCCCCCCTCTTTTCTCATGCCTCTTTCAGACGACTCCCCTCTCAGTTTTACAAGTGGAAAATAACCTTTATTTCTGAATTAAAAACATATTCTTAGATCACTGATGGTTTCATACTTATTGCTCCAGACTACCTTGCACCATCCTTCTCCCCCCCGTGATGTGTGGTGCCTGGGATGCAGCGCATTCTGCAGCCATCACTGATAGAAGAGCAGTATTAGTGATTTTAATTACTGTGATAACACACAAAATACCACTGAAAACATTGTACTATATTGCTGTACCTGTTACACTACTTACAAAGTATACTAGAAAATAGAGGACTAACTGTATTTTTATCACAAAAAACTGTATTCCACCGCTTAGAGCAAAAAGCGGAAAAATAATTGTTTTTTAATCAAGAAGCACATGTGGAGTTAGGATGCCTGTACTACGCAGCCGAATATGGAGGTGCAGCACTATCACCTGTGTACGAATTTGATTAACGAAGTCATTAGTCAACTGTTTTCAACCCCAAACATTGTTAGTATTTATGCTCAGATCACCTGTCCTAATTTTTGCTCACTGAACCACACTGAGATTGGTCAATAATTAAAACTTAGAATTTTAAGTGTGGGGAGATGTGAAGAGAGTCTGATACTGATACCTTGATGCCATTTTGATTTTTCTTCCTTTCTCCTCCTCTCCTTTTTTCTTTTCCTTGATGAGAATTGTCTGAACGGACTCTGATTTTTCATTCCTTGCATACGGAATTGTGTCCTATATGGCATTTAGTTTTATTAATAAACTTCAAAATTACAATAATAGAGTTAAATGTTGGAAAACAAACTGAAAAGAACTCGCTGTCTAAATTTCACATTCATATTGGAAGAGCTTTTTTTATCCTTCCCTTCATCCTTGAATTAGCCGACATTAAGAGTAATTTTCATGTTTTCCTCATTGATGGTAAGTAAACTATTTAAAAATAAACCAGCTAACTAGACACAGGGAAACTGCTGTTCATTTCCTCTAAAACTGAACAGCCACTTAGACCTCGGCTATTTCCCGGCCTGATTTATCCTGGAAGCTCCTGATGAGCCCCTGTGGTCAGTGCCCTCAGGAAGAGATGGCAGGGAGCAGATTAAATTCGGGCTGACCTGAACATTTAATGCCACCACAGCTAATGCCACCACAGCTAACACCACCAGCCAGTGACCCTTTCCTGCCTCTCCTTTTTATTTCAGGTGGCACACCCAAAGTTAAAACCGACATAACTACCTAAGACAAGATGAATCGCAAATAACGGCTGGCTAACTCAAAACCCTAGCCCCCACAACTCCGTCCCGGCAGACGTCCCGCTGCTGGCAGTGGGATACACGTGTGGCCGATGCCTGCGCCGTGCTCATGCTGCTGCCTGCCACGAAGGTCTGCGTGGGAACACCTGCAGATCCCGCCGTGGGGACGTGTAGGGTTTCTGCCGCGTCCCTGCCGGGCACCGGGCTGTCCGTCTGGGGAGGATGCTGCTGCCGTCACAACCCACCCCTGCTGGAAATGCTCTCCTTTGGGCATTTACATTCTCAGAGAAACTACAGAAAAAGAGAGCTACAGCACACTGAAAAGCTGTTCTTGCAGCTGTACCATTTCCATTTCCGAACTATTGACAAAGATTTTTTGGTGTGTTTTTCATTTATGTCTATTTTATGAGCAGAAGTCCTCTCTGTAAGATATAAACTGGAATGGCAACATCTAAGCAGACTGAGAAATGGTCTCAGTTTTACTCATGAAAAAAGCAGATACTTGTCAAATTAAAAAGAAAAAAAAAGTTTAAATGAAGTTACCCTTAGTGTCCAATAGATTTACAACACTATACAGTAAGAATAAAAAAAAATGTCATGTGGGAAGAATCCAGTTCCCAAAGAGCCTGCTTCCTCCTTCGAAGTCCTACAGAATTTTAGCTTCACAAAGCAGCTCAAGATTAGTCAAGCTTTGAAATAAAAAAAAAAAAAAGAAAAAAAAGGATGGGGGAGGACGACTTTGGAGCTGCATTCCCTGTGATGATGAAGGTGGCATGCAAAACAAACCGACTGGGCTTTAAATTAACTAAATACTTTAGATACAAGTAACTTGCAGGCTCAAAACCAGTTAGCACTGAGAGTATCACTATCCTCAGCCACTCTAATTCCAAGGCCAGCCCTGTCCTTCCATCGGCATGCACAGCCTCCGGCCCAAGCGGCATTGCTGGGTGCCCGCAGTGTCCCACGCTGTGAGGAGGTGCAAGGGGGTCAGCAGAGAGCTGCCAGCCTGTCTCTGTCGGCATTCATCTCCTTTCCCAGAGCTCAGACCACATGGGCTCAAAAGCAGCTTCAGCAGCTTTTTTTCCCATTTTGACGCAGTGTTTCGTTGCCTCACCAAGTACCTGGAACATTTTCATGTGCTCCTTCTAATTACTTGAGTCCATTGGAGAATGATTTTCAAATGGTTATTTCCATAAAAGGGAAAGTATTTCTCAGCTTTTGTCCCTCTGAGAGTGCACACGTGTGTGCCATAAAAAAATTACATCACTGACATACGTCATAAGAGGTGTCATTTGTATTTAAAACCATACTGCACTTTGAATGTGCAGGCTAAGATATATAACTAGCTTGCAGACTTCTCACTTAAGACCTTAGGGAAAGAGAGATTAAATAATGCTTGCCAAAAAAAAAGGATTTTGCAATTTTACTGTTTTCTTAAGTCGGTAACTCTATGATCATTTTCAAGAGAAGGTAATTTTTAAGGTAAATCACAAACACTTGGGTTCAGAACTGCCTATTAGCAACGGTGCTTCCACCCCAGAAATGGCGAAAGCAGGACAGGAGACTGAAGCCTGCCGGGCCCCAGACGCAGCCCCCCCGACTCCCCAGAAGTAGTCAAACAGGGAAAAAATACGGCGAGAAAAAGATCATCATGAACCTCTCCAGTGAGACGCTAATTGGTGCTGAGCACGCACCGTCTCCCATGTAATCCCGCTGCTGACGGGTCACAGAAGCGGCCGGAGCCCCCGCTCCCGCTGCCCCGGCAGCGACGCCGGCCCGCCCGCCAGCCCCGCCCGAGTCCGCTGGCCGGGGGGACCCGCGGGCAGGGCCGGGGCTCGCGGCGCCCGGCAGCGGGCTCGGCGGGCGGGAAGGGCTGGAGGAGGGCAGGGTCCGGCGGGGATGGGGACAGGGACGGGGGAAGGGGCAGGGACGGGCGGGGGCGGGGCAAGGACAGGCAGGGGCAGCCAGGGTTCACGCAGGGGTCCCCCCAGTCCAGCCGCGGGGCACCGGTGGCCGGAGGGTCCCCGGGAGCGTCCGGCGGAGCAGGGTACCGGAGCAGCGGCTCGTCCCCTGCCTGCGCCGCGGGGTTCGCGCCCTGCTTGAAAACACCGGGCAGGACACGGCCAGCGCCACTGCCAGCCCCGAGCGCGGCGCTCCCCGCCGGGCTGCAACACGGCAAACGGCGTCGCGACACCGGCACAGGGCTGCGGCTTAAACGGGGAGAAAACCCACGCAATACGCAAGTGACTGCCTGATGCCTGGTCTTCAGGCTTCGTTTTTGACAAAAGGATGTAGCGCGAGGACAATTCTTTTTTTTTTTTTTCTATCCAGAAATATAAAAGTTTCCAAAAGATTTTTTTAAAAAGAAGGCTGCGTCAAAAATTAAATAAGATAAAAACATACAGACAAGCTAAATCACTAACACCTTAAAGGTCAGCACGGACATATTTCAGAAAAACTGCCTCAGGGAATAAACTGCCTCCAACACCAGCTCAGCAAAACCCCACAGAACAACGCACGGGGAGGTGCGCAATGTAAGTCACAAATAAATACACTACAAACACCAGCCGAATTGTCCCTCTGCTCTGATGGCTGACACTGATTTCTTAAAGGAATCTCTTTGCTATTTTAAACTTTACACCAAAACAAAATTATAATTAAAAGTCTGATGAGGAAATCCCCCTAGTGCACACCCACTCAGATTTAGTTCTAGAAGTACCAAAAGTTCAGGGAAATGGTATGGAAACTGCGCACATCCCCCGGAGCCTGGGGGAACGGTCCTGTTTGTGCTGGGCTGTGGGGGGCTGAAGCCTTTTGCACCGACCTCAGCCATCTCGGCTGCGGATACAGGCTGGGGATGCTGCTGCCCCCCTCAGAGACATATTTCGGAACACGAGAGGAATTCTCCGTTAAAAGTTGGCAACTTTTCTCACTTGAGTTTTCTTTGTAAACCTGCGTGTGCGTGATATCCCACATGAACACAATGCAAGCGGGAAAGCTGAACCTTCACGTACACGTCTATAAATACACATACAAATACACACGTGTGCATATGCTTACACATGTGTACGTACGTTCCTACAGGCACTCACAGCCGGCCCCGAAGCGCTGCCGGGAGCCCCCCATGGCCTCGGGGGGGTGGGGGAAATCCCCGGACCGCTGCAGATAAAGTTTTAAAAGTACAAGACGCAGTCATGGCTTACCTTCAGCAACGTCTACGCCGGGACGTATGTACAACCATAACGCAACTACTGTCACCGTGGAGGCTGCACGACACCCCCATGCCTAAAGCGCAAGCAAAACTCTGCTGTTTTGCCATGCACAGGGAGTTTCAAAAAGAGACCGAAAAAAGCATCTGGCGTCCTCCCCCCGCCCCCGCCCCTCTCCCTCCGCCGCTGGGGGCTAGAGGGGCTGATGGAGGGGGATTTATCGAGTGCTGAGGGTGCCTGGCCGGGACCTCGCTGTGCCTGGCAGCTCGGGACTCTGGGGAGGGACGAGCCGCAGCAGCCCCCGCAGCATGGCGAAGTGCAGGTAAAGCTACCCGCTTTGGGCAAAGGACTGCTTTGTGATTGTCGCCAAAACTTGCCGTATCCAACAGGCCGCCTCAGCGCCTGCGAGTGTATTCCTCTCGCCTACACTGCAAAAGGAGGGAAATGGAAGAAAAACAACCACCACGTATGAGACCCGAGGCTGTACGAAGAGGCAAAGGAACTCACAGAATGAGCACCCAAAACACATCGTGGTGGCCAGTCCTGTGCATATGGCTCTCTACAGTGCGCGGGCAATGGCTTCACTGCTCGGTAACATAAGCCATGCATCACCTGCCCACAACGAGAAGTTGAATACATAGAGCTTTTATTTTCTTATTTTCACACTTCTAACAAAGTCATTATCTCCCAAGGTATATACTCAAGATACCTGGTGCTGTTGCATACAAAATAAAATCAGAGACATTAGCAAGAGTACTAGAGGAAAAACAGACAAACATCACCACCACCACAGCAACTGCACAGAGGTTGAGCCTGGCAGATGGGAAACCTTCCTGGTGCTAGAAATTGTCACAAAAAATTAAACAGCTTAAAGCTGAATTCCACAACTGCAAAAACTGCCGCATTAATGGGAAATGCCACTGTGAGCCAGAAACCCTCAGCAGAGGCAATGAGTGATGGGCTGCTCATACAACCTCCTGCGCGGTCCTTGGTGTCACCCTCACCTTCGTCACCCTTGCCTCTCCCACCTTCCGAGGGCGATGAGCTCCGGCCAGCGGTGCTCCGGCACGGAGAGCTTCCTGGGAGAGCCTGGCCGTCATGAGCATCAGGCAACTGGAGAGATTCTGGTGACAAAAACCTCCCTAATCCAGAGTTTCTCTGGAGATTTGTGGAGTTACTCTGATTTACACGTGGAGTTTGGAATCTGTCTCAGCACAGGGGGGAAACAAACTGGGCAGTTACAGAAGCAGGAGGAAGCGTGGGGACGCAGAGGGCCGGGAGTGGGGTGAGGTGTGAGCCCACACCGGCCTCTTGCCAGCTGACGGCACGGTCCTTGCTGGCAAAACCCACTGGAGGAGCGTGGTTGTGGGTGAAATACATGAAAGTCACAGAAGGCATGCAACACTTAACAATAAGAATACTGGAAATATCAATTATATACATTAACAGAGTATAAAGACTACCACTGTAGCCATCCCAGGACTCATCAGGTTGTGCTATAGATACTGTGTGTACGCACCTGCACACGCACAGATACTACGGTATTAAGGATCTACTCCATATCTCCTCCAGACTGAAACAGCAAAGAGCCACCCAATACCAACTGTTACAAGATGAATGGTTGCTGTGACGGTATCGCTGTGACGGTATCACGGCATATGTTTTCCATGCTCTTCATTAAGAAGGGTACAAACGGCCTAATGCGCTGGCTGCCGTGGTGGCAGCACAGCCGCTCAGCCCACCTGCACTTCGGACCTCTGCGGTGAATCCCCTCTGCACCCGAGACACGGCGAGGTCTCTGCAGCAAAAAGGGACCAGTTTCTCTGGAAACGGGCCAATTACAACCTAAGGGCTCATAAAATGAGGCATGTGCCATCCTTCTACATGTCGATTTTGTCGACAGCTTTGAAGGACAAAACCACTTCCACTAGGTGCTACGATAAACAGGAAAACACGTAATAAAGCATTAACAACAGGCCATTTTATTCCTCCTGTCAGTCCTTCTCTAGACTTTTACTCCGTTTTAAAATTCATTAATATAGATTCTTTTTTTCCTGTGCTTATTCCACGCACGTATCTGCATGATTTACGTCCCTTTGTAGCCCTACTAAAACTTAACTTTCCCCTTTTTAAACCATCAAGTCTTTTGTCTTCAGTATGTTCTCTATTGCATTTTTTAATTACTTAAAAATCTTGAACTTCTCCTTCAGAAGGATTAAATCAGTTTCCCATCAGGGTTCAAAAATTCAGTTGCAATATGAGAGTTTTTCCCCACCTGTAAGAAGCCCAGAGAAACAGGGACAAGGAAGAAAGATTAAACCGATGACAGAAGTGGGAAAAAAAAAATCCCCTTATAACAATCAACAGAGCAGCAAAAAAAAAGAGAAAAAAAGTGAAAAAGTCACCCAGAATATATGACCATGTAAGCATGGGCACTCTTGCAGAAAACCTAGTCAGCAATCCAAAGCCATGGGAAATTTAAATTAGAGTTAAGGTCCACAATAGCAGAGAAATCTGTACAGATAAAAGGGCCTGCTCAGGCTGCAGGTATACTTAGTCTAGATCTCTTCAGATTTGCAAAGGAACTTTATTAGTTTTATTAATTTTTTTTCTTAAATAATCAAGAGATTCGAGTGTATCCACATTACACGGTAAAGAAGATTAAGGTTTTTTTGCTTTAATCAAAATATCCATATGCATGTGCTGTATCTTCCAAACGGTAGGTGGATTCCCACTGCTTATTACGGCTCCGGGGTGCATTCTGCTGCAGTAACTCATGCACAAAACACTCCTACTACATTTAGGTATCATTAGGGTTCTAGCGAACACGAGCCAGAAGAAAACCCCCCAAATCGCAGGAAAAGCCCGAGCACTCAGCGGAGCGCCGTTGTGAGCAAAGCTGGTAAGGGGTTTCAGCAGCACGTGCACAAACACACCAACACCGCAGCGGGTGACCTCGACCTGCGCCTCACCGGCAGCCAGCACCACCTGGCACCACTGCGCCAGTGTCCCCTTCCCAGCCCCGCGCCGGGCTCCCATCGGGAATGGTGACAGGGCCAGGGAGCTCCCAGCAGGGGAGGGAGGACCAAGGACCCCCTCCTCGGGAAGCCCCTCCATCCCGAGTGTCGCAGGCGGCGGGGACAGCGCGGTGCCACGTGCGTGGCGTACCGAACAGCACGGGATGCTCACAACAGCTCTGCTTTTACCCCGGGGCCTTCCCGCCTGCCGTGGCACCGCTGAGGGGGCAGGGAGGACTTCTCCAGAGGGGATGCTGAGCCGCTGCCGCCGTGCGATGGCCACGGCCACTGTCTGCACCGTCCCCACATCTGCCCCGGCCCCCGGAGACGCAGCGGCGAGCGGAGACGCAGTGAGCTGTCGGCCGCCATGCAACCCTGCTTCTTCAGGGCTCGTGGTTGGGGTTTTACATCGGAGTTTGTACATGGACCGCACTCATAAGTCTTGCTGCTTCTAAGAGACGCAGCACTTACCGTTATGTATTAGTAATAAACAGATTTTAATTGTGAAACTAATTTTCACCAAGAAATCTTTTTTACTTTTGAAAGCAACTTTTGCTGAAATTTAATTCAGCAATTCCACAACTTAGGCATCCAAAAAGCACAGGGAGGTATGGCTCTAGAAAGTTTTTCTGCAGCCTAACAAAAAGAAAAAATTCTTGTAGATATTTTTGTAAAAAAAGTAAGTTGGTGCTACAAATATCAAGACTCTAGAATATAAACATACTATATCGTGCAAAGGTTGTGTTCAAAACTAGCTGTCAAGGGAAAGGGTAAATTAAAGAAGAAAAGCACAACTCACTGTACTTTTTTGTCATTTCAGAAAGAAGCTTACACTTCTTCACCATTTAAAAATACACTGAGGGATTTGAATAACAGCACAGACAGAAAAAATACAGATGTGGTCAGATTTTTGAATAGTTTCTGTAGTACCACACAGAGTTAAGAGAAAATTAAGTCATACATCTAGAAGAAGACATTTAAAAACTGATAGTTAACAAAGCGTATTTCCTTTTTGAGTGTGGCTGACAGAGATAAAACAATAAGCTAAATTTATCAGAGACTGCTATTTCTGTTCTGACTCCATAAGCTGTAGTTACTGCTGCTGAATAGAAAACTCCTTCCTATATTATTTTTTAGGGAAGAGGAAAAAATAAAATGCTTTAAATTTCTTTTTTTCAGTTTAGGCATGGATTTTTTTATGGTTTCATTCACTAAATGTTTACATCCCGCCCCACTTTTTTTTTTCATTTTGCAGATGTATTTTTATTATGGTTTCTTTGACTAAATGAGAGGCTTGATTACTAAGGATAGAAACCAGCGCATAGCAAGACCTCTAAACCTAGTAAACAAGATGGACACGGATGCCAAAAGGGAAAGCTGAAAAAACTGCTTTAGAAACACTAACTTGCACTTCATTTTATGTTCACTATTTCTTTTTGTACAAGGCAGTTTTACAGGACAGTAGGAGCAAAACTGGACACAAAACCCCAGGCCTCAAGTGAAATGATTTACCCCTTGGAGACTGGCTTCCTTTCATAACTACTTTCAACACAGAAGATTAAAAATGCTTGGATTTACCAAATTCCAGAAGTCAATCTGTTAGGAAACACAAAAATTACTTAATGTATTCAGATAGCTAGAAGGTCATGTGATAAACAAATTAAAAAATATCTGGCAACTCCCCGTAAGCCTCAGTTTTGTGCTTTCTGCTCTGGATCTTCTGCTCTTCGTTTGTCTGAGGTTACCACCAGTGCCAAAGCAACCCCAAGTACGGCTTCTACGCAGTCGTGGAACAAGATGCTTAAATAAAAGCATGGTGTTGTCCATGGCAGAGCCCCTCTGCACCCCCGGGCTGGAGCGCGCTCCAGCTGCACAGGCACCGCAGCGGAGCAGAGGCTGAGTGGTCCCTGCTCCGGGCCCGCTGCTGTGGGGGGGAGGACCCCCGGGACCCCCGGCTGGCAGCTGCGCCAAGCAGCACACGTGGGAATGGCTCCAGCTACTGCGTGGCCTGTCTCTGCCTGCAGATGTCACGAAAATGCGCCCAGCGCCGCTCAGAAGGTGGCCCCGGGGTTCCTGGGGAGTCTGTGGAGACACTACCATGGAGGGCATGGGGATGCGACGCTCCGTGCCAGGGCAGAGCCGTACCCAGGGCTGGTGCTGTAACAGCAACCTCTTGTGCCAGAAGTAGTAACTCTAGCGATACTCTTGTAAAAACCTCACTACCGTGCTAATAGGAAAAAAATGAGAGAAGAAAACAACCATTCCCTCTGTATGAAGCCAGCAGAGTACCTATGTGCTGTTTTACAGAAACTTTGGATTAAAAAACAACTACACAAACCGCACTCCACAAACCTGCCAAGCCCAGAGTGCGATCACATTAGCCTGTTGTCTCCGAGGAAGGGACTGGGTGGGCAAAGGATGAAAGAGGGAGACGATAAATTGTTTTTTGTACCCCTTAGTGGCCGGACACCAATGCTGCAGCTCTGGAAGCCGTCTTTCCAAAAGCCGTGAGGGAAAAAAAAATGCAGAGATTAGGATTGCGGCTATACATGGGAGAGGAAATATGTTAAAAGGAAGCTTTTAATGAAGGAATGGATGAAGGACTTCCAACTACAGGAGATTAACGTTCTTATCATATATACTGCTATTGCAAAGTGGAGGAAAGGGGTGGGAGGGGAGAAACTTCCTCCAACGACCTGGAAACTCTATGGCACTAAAAATGAATTTGGTACACTTAGTACAGTTTGTGATGATTCTCTTTGCACACTTTCTTCTAGACTCCAAACATTTAAAAAATCAGGTAAATCATACCAAAGACGATTTTTTAAATGCCACGTGAAGTGGGTAGGACCTTTTTGCAATGTAACAAGCCACAGCAGCAGCGCACTTTTCCAAATGCAGTGCAAGGAAACCCACAGGTGACCAGGTGGGGGCAAGTAATGCACACAGGTTCGTGGTCACTGTCTTTCAGCTTGGCCGACTGTGGGTGATTGAACTGCCTGCTTCGCTTCCAAGCTATGCACAATCTACCACAGGAAAACAAAGTCAGAGTCACAATGGACACAGTAAGTGCTTTGCCTGACGTTGCTCTGTGTGAAACAAGGAAGCCAGTGCCCATTCTCATATCCCAAATAATGAACGGTTGCCAATCAGCTGTATTTGCTGAGAAACCAGCAGATGCACAACGAAAAGTTGGATTTTACAGAAATACAGGGACAAACATGATTTTGCTGAACATGACATTAGACAAGCAAAAATAAGAAGTGAAAGGCATCTAAAGCCATGTGGAAAGAGGGCAGAAAGGGAGGAAAAGCTTTCAGCTGTGTACTGAACAGCAGTGTTTGTGGGGCAGCCCTAACTTTCAAGATGTCAACTGAAGACAGAAGGGTACAGATGAATCTTGATTTACCATCAGGAACCAGAGCTCATTTCCCAAGGCAAAGGGACATCTCTTCCGTCACAGCAGAAGGTGGTGGCTGAAGCTAGAAGGCCGCATAGGGGGAAGCCTGTGCTGGAGGCATCAAGAAAGTGTTATTTGTTTATAGAGAATATTAAAAATAATAAGGCCATTAGACAAGAGCAGGGCAAGCAAGTAAGATGTAGAGGAGTTAACCAAATAAGGAGATATACCTAATTCCTTTCCTTGAGGGTTATTTCTGACTCCGGTGGAGCCTCAGCATCTCTACTTCAGGGACTCAGACATGAAAACAGAATCATCAAATGACTGACACTGTCAGAGAATTCTTCACGTTTCAGTTTCCTTTTCAGTGTGAAGCAAACTGGACGCTAGACAGGCCATAACACTGTCACAGGAGGTCTGTCCCGTTTACGCAGTCACAGGCAGTTTCAGGGGAGAAGGGAAAGGTCAAGGCTTCACCAGTCACTACACTCTCCGTCCATTCTTACTGATACTACAAGCCCTACGATAGTAATTCACATACTGTGTAGTCACCTAAATACTTGATCTCATTCTTTAGAAACCCTCAGAACAGAACTGTGCATGTCTCAAAATAATTTACATTAATTAGCAGGGAATATCTTTGAGACAATAATTTGCCAACACACATTTTTAAAATGCATTTCTTCCTTTGGATTTAAAACTTTTATGTTTACTTTTCAGCAAAGGAATCCTATAAAGGACTATAAAGAACTGGAGTTCTATATGCTTCATAAGCTTAATATACAAATTATGGTTACTTTACATTAGGAAGATTTATGGCTTTTGTTCCCTAATACTATTTTGATGCTGTTTTGGCTTTTCATTACATACGCACATACATACACCACCAATTTATTTTAAGCCTGTGTCTTTGCATCCCCAACACCATACATGCTAGTGCCTGAGCCAAACTCATGTGCTGGAGCTACCTAAGTATCATTCCCTGGAAGGTGGGATGCAGTTGAGAAGCAGGGGTTTGAGGGGCACCCGGCGCCACAGTGCCCCAGTGCCAGCATGGGGCACAGCACCCGCAAACGGGTCACCACTGGCCTGCTCACAGCCAGAAGAAACGCGCAAAGGTTAAGGCTTTCTGTAACGTTGTACGTATGTAGGAAGGCAGCAGCCAAAATGAAGAGGGATGGGTGTGTACAACGAGCAGCTGCTTCCCAGGGGCCGCCTGTGCCTGATGCACGATCCAAACGTCCCACGTCCCCAGGCACGAGGCGGCTCTTGGCAAAACCACTGCTGATGTGAGGCAAGGCGCAAAAAGGGGCTTTGAGGAGGTTCTGACGTGGCTTTGAGAATAAAAATCACAGTAGGAGAAGAACAGTTATATTTATGAGCCTCTTGTGTGACTGCCCACGACTTCCCATTCCAGCATCGCAAAAAATGCTTACATCACCCACATTAAGTGAAACAATTTTTGTTCTTAAGAACATGTAAAGTTTACACACTGCAGGAAAATTCTGTTCCCGTTATCTGCTTTGAATGTGGCTTGCTTATTGTCAACATCTATGAATATATCTATATGAACAAGAAACATTACTACATTTGTTACAAAAACATACCATAAGTTAGCAAAACTGTATCCTGATATTAACCTCCCATATTGATTTTTAAAAGCCTCTTTCGGTTGGAACAGGCAGACCTTCACTAGAAAAGCATAAAGAATGAAGACAGGAATTTTCATTTGCATGTTACACGTACTCAGCATAATCACCCCAATAAATTAATTACAGAATGTTCCCCAAAATGTGTATATGTAATTTTGAAATATGCTTAAAGTCCCAAGCACTGTTTAAACATTTTTCTGTCTTCTGTTTTTTTGAGTGATCGTTACCGCTACCATCAGCAATTTTGTGACACAGATCTGAGAAGATACACAGAGTAAACCGAACAAAAGAAACGTAACTCCTGGTCATTTGCCTGCCAGCACTTATGAGGAAAATAGACGCTACCCAGAAAATGTATTAACTGTGCTACGCACAAGCTGCATTGCTCTTACAGCAGTCACCACACGTCACCAAACATTAGCTCCCCAACAGGCAGAGTAAGTTAAGAAAAAGACAGGCTAATTAGCTCTAGTTTCAAAGAAAAGGATGGGATATGAAAATACAAAAAAGAAAGAGATTAATGGAATTTAGCAACTTCAAGTTAATTCTTAGAAACTGCATTTTAAAAGATTTATAGGGAGAAAAAATTATATAAATTCCAAACATAATGTGTCTGTCTGGGGTTCTGGCACGGCAGCTGAACGCTCTGCCACTCTCCTGGCATCGCACTGGGAATAGGAAAAGCATTTCTTAACTCTGCGAGGCTTGGGCAGGCACACCTTCTGAGATCACCTGTGGGCTACGGTCTGACTAGCAACGGGCGATGGATAGCTATGCAAAAACATACACAAGAACAACTCTAAGCAGTAAGTTATTGAACATTTATGGGCAAGGAACAGGTGTTTTACCAGAAAAGAAGACAAAGACAATGTCTCAGCTTTCCCCTCTCAAACAGCGTAGCAGCATGTGAACAGCAGCACTGTTTGCTCAGCCGCCCTGAGGAAAAACTTCACTACTATCAGCCTGCAGAACATTTCATTTCCCTGCACCCAAACCCGTCTCATTTACATCTGTACCAAGTAAAATTATGGTATACTTAAAAAAAAAAAAATTATGATAAACTTTTTTTTTTTTTAATCAAGATTTTTAAACATCTGGCAAAGGTCCCCAGCGCTGTGGCTGATGGGGCTCGCCCTGCCACCGAAGCAGCCTTCTGTCAGACTGGCAGGGGACGCTGTTTCTGGAAATCATCTTTGTGCACTGGGAAACCAGTGGGCAAGAAGCAAGCATGGGTGACCGTCTAAGAGAGTCACCTTGTTGTCACCTTGTTGCTGGTGACAAGGTATGTATTCCATAGTATGATTATTACAAACGCGTATCTAAAATCTGCCGCACTAACCATCACATTTAGTAACTCTGCATTGTAACGTGGAATAATATTTTGCAAAATACCCATATGTTAGATGCTAAGCCTCAGCGGTTGGGAATCTCTCTGAATTATTCAGCGCAGAACCCATACAAGAAGTTACAGTAAATTTTAGATCAATAGCCCAAACTGCCAGACTCCTGAAGGACGGGTTACAGAATCTGCTTCTGGAAGGAGAACCAGCTCAGGTGGTCCCCCCTCCGCTCCATGCCGTCCCCTGTGACAGTTCATCCCTTTCCTGAGCTGTAATTTCTCCGCTGTAGTGTACAGCACAGCCTTAATGAGCACCAGTGTCTGCACCACTGAGGGGCAACGAGGCAAGGCAGACAGGGCAGGGGGGCAGAAATGTCATCACATGAAAAGAGGAATGGCACTACTCCCTGGGTTATGAGCACTAATTATTTTCCTACCCTGCAGCACTTCTCAGCAAACTTTTTACTGTTACGCAGTTCCTACCTTTGATTTTCTTTATGCCTTTACTCCTCAAACTGTTTTTTTCCTGCTAACATTGTTTACAATTAGAAACCTTTTTATTTCACCCCCCTTCACCCTGCAACTTCTTATATGCTCTTAGGAATACAAAATACACAGGAAAGATGTAAAGTTCCCAAGATTAATCACTCTGACATCACTTCTGAATTTCTACCAGAAAAAATATTGTCTTTCCACATATGACACTACTGAAATAAAGGTATTGAAATGGTATAAAAAAATGGCTGTTTCCTTCATCATAGTTTTGCACCCGTCATTACACACTCCAGTTTGCTTTCTGTTTATCTTTCTTTTCAAACATTGGCATCGGTATCGTTGCAAACAAATCCTCCCACATACATAAGAATAAACAAGCAATTAAAAAAAGTACCAACCTTCGATGACAGGAGTTGCACAGCCTTCAAGGTTCAACATTATATCTTCATCTCCGTCATCTGCACTGGCTCCCAAAAGCATCCAGCTCTCGACATTATCACTTTCAGATAACAAGCTCTCCTCCTCCGAGCTGTCATCTATTATGAACACATCTTGGATGGCATCAGCTCCAGCAGAACTCACTGGGTCAAGCTTCCTGCTAGTGCTTTCCCTTTGCCTTGAAACGTCAGTGCCCAATCCAGCAGCATACCGGGTATTACACCCAGCAGCTCTGGCATGATCTGGTGTGGAAGATCCTGGAGGGATACGTATTTTACCTTGAGACGAAGAGCTTGTTGACTTCTTTGCCTTGCTTTTGTAAACACTGTCTTCATCTGATGTATCAGACAAGACAATGACCTCAGGGTCATGTGAAACCTGAGTACCATGATCAATCAATTCAGTGATTTTCTTGTCTTCACACCATTTCTCGGTTAGAACTGAACTATGATCCATGGCTCCTGCAACATCAGCTTCTTCATCCATTTCCAGTGTGCTGATTTCTCCAAGATTTTGGGAATAGTGGATCTGGCTATAGAGATGAAATTCCACCTCACTATCAATGCTCTGCTCACTGGATGACTCCTCATTATAAAGTTCATCTTCATACACGTCAGTATCCTCATTGTCTTCATATCCAACAAACATTCCGGAAAGCAAATTGTCTGTATCTACAAAAAACCAAAAGGTTATATCAGAATGGTCATGAATGTATGCCAAAACCCATCTTACAGATGATACCTTTGGTCATTCTGAAATTGCTAAGGTCAGTCATGGAGCTCTGTGTACAGAAGGTAAAACTGAGCAGACTTAACAGCTGCAGCAATCAATGCTCAAATACATAATAGCAAAAGCTACTTAAGGGTGCATCTGATTTAATCTCAACTACTACTATAACTACTACTACAACAACTACTACAACCCTCAGCTACTTTGGCTTCTGAAAGTTGCACTTGATACACTCTCAGCCTCCATAGCTCCTCTCCATCCTGGGTCCAAAGCCAGAATACCTGCATGGATCGGGAGGCAAATGAGTGCCTGAATCTGAGTTTTGATTGTTCCGCCAACTACTATTAATTCTGGGTACTTTGCAAATTGTTTTGCTAAGTAACATCTTATATACATACCTGAAAGAGCAGGGAAGGCACATTCAGCAATATCTGACAGAAGTAACTTGGAGCCTATCTACACCTGAGCTGCAGAGCCACCTGAGCTGGCACTTCAGAATGTAATCCTATGAGAAGTGCCAGGGCTATGATACAGAAGCACCCAGACATACTCTGCACAAGCTCAAGCCTGATGGTAGCATAAAGAACAGAAAAGGTAGTATACAAATCTGCAGCCTTCATGCAAACTAGCATGTCACATTGTCCCATTAGGACTTACGAACTGAGTTACAATGCCATGAACACGCAACTGCAACGCTCTTAGGCCTGAGAAAGATATGCCTGCAGTGTCTGCCCAGCTGAACACTAGCTATGACATCTCTGCGCTGCTACCAGTTTAACAATAATTACCTACAACCTTTAATGGCTGTTTTGGTCCATCTAGGACGAAAGCGCCAATGGCCCTTCTCACGTACTCAGTGATACTGCTTTTCAAACAAATATGCTATAAGAGCTGGCTGATGGGACAAAGTGCACCCTCAGCAAGTTTGCAGATGATGCAAAATTGGGAGGAGTGGCTGATGCACCAGGTGGTCGTGCTGCCATTCAGAGGTGCCTCAAGGGGCTGGAGAAGTGGGCAAAGAGTATCCTCATGAAGGACAACAAAGGTAAACGCCAAGTCCTGCACCTGGAAAGGAGACACGCTGGGGGCCCACTGCCTGGAGAGCAGATTTGCAAAAAAGGACCCGGGGATGGGACAAGTTGACCATAAGCCAATACAGTTCTGTGACAAAAAGCATCCTGGGCTGCTGAGGAGCAGGGTGAGGGAGGTTATCCTTTTGCTCTAGTGTGCGCTCACGAGACTGCATCTGCAGTGCTGTGTACAGCTCTGGCCTCTCCAGTGCTGTAAAGATGGACATACTAGAGTCAGCACAGCAAAGGAGCACTAAAACAATTAAGGGACTGGAGCATCTGTCACACGAGGCCAGGCCGAGACAGCAGGGACATCCTTGAGAAGAGGAGGTGCAGGGGGATCTTATCCTTGTACATAAATACCTCATGGGGGATGTAAATTTAAAAAATGGGGGAAGGGGTGTAAATAAGACAGAGGCAGGCTCTTCCAAGCTGTGTCCAGTTACATGACAAGACCAGCAGCAGAGCCAAAAAATAAAATACAGGAAATGCCACTTAAACATAAGAAAAAAACCTCTTTTATTCTGAACCTCTTTTATTCAGAAAGGCTGTGGAACTTCATCCTTGAAGATGTTCAAAACCCAGACAGACATGGCCCTGAGCACACTGCTCACCATCACCCTGCTTTGAGTCAAGGGGGATGGATGAGATGATTGCCAGAGGTTCCTTCCAACCTCAGCTGTCCTGTGGCCCCAGCCCAATGGTGAGTGGCTCCAGAGTTCACTACTGCTCCCCAGTGAGATGGGAAATCCAGAGACATTCTGAAGTTACTTTGCCTAATTCATGGGATACATTATTTCATTTACATGACTACATCATGCAGGGAGGAGAGGAAAGGGAATAGGTCCTGTGAAAAGTCTATCTTTATTTTGGTGTTACAGTTACTCCTAGGGAAGGTAACAAGCTTTTTTAGACATGAGAACTGTCAGAGGGAGATCAGTTTTTTTGTTGTGGAAGGAAGTGCATGGTACTGTTTAAATTCACATGCTGATACACAGGTACCAAAATTTAGATTTGGAAGCCTTATACATAAGTAATTTGTGCAATTATGGTATTTAAAGAACCCAAAGGCTCTTACTATGACAGCTTTCTGTGCACAACCTGTGAGAGTCCTTCCCTGATCGTGATAGATTTGACCTCGTTTGTATTCTTCTTATACCAGCAGTCACACTAAAGAGGAAAACATTTTTCCCACAAAAATAAACAAAGCAAAACCACGCGAAACATGAGCACACAAGCAGGAAAATGCAACGCTTACAGACAATCCGTACGGTGTACCCTTTTCTGTTTAGGCTTCCAGTAGATCGGCATACATCATCCCTCAAGAGTTACAGAGAGTAAGTACATGATCATTGCTGAAAACATGCAGCTAAACAAGACTGCTGGATCACGAGTATCAAAGAGTGCCCAAGGAGCTGACTCACACGCACTTCATAATGCGGACAAGAGTAAGAAGAGGCAGCATGGCACTACACTTACTTTGATCTATCCTCCCCAGAAGCTCAGGTCAACAACGGCTCCTCCTCTTCCTCAAAGGTCCATGCACGACTGGAATGATGAAGGGCTCTTCCTCTTGCTCAGCATGTATGGCAGGCCACTGGGAAACATGAAACATCAAACATCAGCACCACAACGCAGTCTGGAGACGCTGTTCACCATCCTCAAACTCAGGCAATAGCTATGCCCCACCTCTTAACCACAGAGTGAAAAACACCTGTTTCAGGTGTTTGGCATCAAAGCAGACAAAAATACTGCCTCTAGGAAAGGGAAGAGGAGCTCAATAGACAAAGTTTTGACATTGTCAAAGTGAAGCAGTCTCTTACTCCATTCATACTGATACTCAAATAGAGAAAGACATATCTGACTGCCAGTCTTCATCACTGAAAGATTTCGACTATGGACAATTGTCCTTTTTGCTACCAGCCAGACTATGACAGAGACATCCCTCATGTCTGGCACAGGCTCGATGACTTGATAGGTAATACAGACTGCAGAGAGCATAACACACTGATGCATCATACTTTGAAACTGGCCTGCCTTACCTTTAAAAAACGCCCAAATGTCAAACCCTAGGCCTGTCCCTTCAACGAGAGGAATACCATTCCTACCTGAACCCAGAGCACAACTTTCCTCACAAGTACCTGACTGCCTGTCTGGTAGGCCCTAAGTAAGAACAGTTCAGGTAAGGGGCTAATGATCTTAAAATTCAAAAATCACAGCTATCTGAATGTCTTTTAGCCACTTCCGAACAAAACTCCAGATGGCTATAGTTGGAAATGGTAGGAGATCATTTTCCTGGATCATTTACAAAGATGGTTTGCCAGCACGTTTTGTCTAGTCCATTAAAAAATCCAGCATGCCCAACTTGATAAAGTAACAGAAGCTGGCAGCAGCACAGTGCAGTCAGAAGGAAGATGCTGAGGGCGACTTGTAGGGAGGAAGAGCACGAACAAGCTAATCAGAACACCCACAGCAACTTCCTCAGCCAAAATTCCAAAGCAGCCTGGGACACTCAGCTGCAAGATAAGTGCAGAAGGGGCTTTGTGTAAGTGGCAGTAAGATGCCCAGGCCAGTCCTTCCCATGCCCATGCCAGTAGGTTTGTCCCTACTGACTCCTCCTTTCCTCTGCTTAACTCCATTCTGCTGCTCTTACTTTTTCAACTCTTAAAACCTTTCAGAGCTCACACAGTAACCTTTTCCTGTCTTCCTCTTGCCATTTGAAATACGCATTCTGCTTAACCTCAAATATTGTGATTTCTTGAAAGAAAAAACTCTCAAACAAACAAAAAATGAACTGCAAAAAAGATTTACTTTTTCATCCTTTGCAAATATGGCTTTTCAGACAAGTATACTACTCCCACCACAAATCACCAGTGAAATCCAAATATTTCCTCATTTTTCTTGCTCTTTGCCTGATTTTTGCAGTAATGCCAAATCTAACACTTTATGCCAAAGTCTGCATTGAAAATACAGCAAAAAATGTATTTTCTGCTGTCTTAGGAGGTAAAGACAAGACATAACCCTATCATCAGTCTCTCTGTTACAGACAGGAACAACAATAAAATGGAAAAGAAAGGTCTTTCAAGGAAGTTACCAAAAACTTCCTAAAACCACAAGTATCTATCAGAACAGAGGTTCAGACATCAGAATGGCAGTAGACATCAACAGACTTCATAGCTGTGTGCAGACCAGACCTTTTCTCAGTCTTCTGTCTACTCATATTTGTAATACATAAGCTGCCTTTAGACTGTTCAGATACTGCACAGGTACAATCAGCATGAAATTGATAAACAACTTAAATGTTCGAATACAGTTAAATGAAATCTTTCATTTCAGCTGCTGTAACTGCTTTTGTACCCTTCATCAGAAGTTGCATACCTCTTTTTTGGGAAAGATAAGCAAGCAAAATTATTAGTTGTTATGAAGCGCAGCACCAAAATGAAAATCTTTGTTCTTCTTGTTTACCTAAAAAGGCATACAAATGTCAAATCTGTATGTTTGGGTTTTTTTAAAAAAAACCAACAATATGTGGTTATTATTGGAGTTCAATATCAGGAGACAGTTTTTTTCTTCCTCTGTGCTGTGTTTCTGTACCAAATGTACACAGATCATATTTTGGCCTACAGAGATAACTGAGCTGCACTCAAAGCAGATGAGAAAGAAACATTTTTTGTTTGCCGCCCAAGGTGAGACGTGCAGCCATCAGACACCTCGTCGCTCCCCGCACTGATGTGCTCAGTCTGGAGCAGAAATGTCCTCACAGTGCGACACTTAAAAATGCCATGAGGTGGATTCCAGGGCAGCCAATCCCTCGGTTTTCAGGAAGCAAACCCCATCAGGTATGTACTCCAGCTATTGTCTCAGTTTCAGGTAGCCAAGAAAAAGGCCGACAGCACCATAAAGGTGATCTAATGGTGACATTAGTTATTTTGGGCTAAACTTTGTCACTTGTTTCTTGCAAGGATAACTTTCATTGCTCAATGCTGAGATGTAAAATTCGCTCTGATGTCGATTTGCAGTGTGTTTGAGAACACATTTCTTCTCTGTACTTCCTTTAAATACAGTGCAAATAAGTGTAAAGGAGAGAAGAAAGAGAAGAGGTAGATGTTTTCCTAGTGACAAGTTATACCTTCAGGAGATCACAGGAATATATCTTCCACACACAAACCCTGCAAAATAACAAAACATTCGGAGTTTACTTTGAGCCTTTTGGAAGTTTTTTTTTTCCTTTTTCCGCTCAGATCAATAGATTTGTTTTTTTCTGAGATCAGGACTGAACTTGGCCGGCTGACCCGGAGGCGGCTGTGCCAGCGGGAAGGAAATAGAGATCCCCAGTCTGTGGGGAGGAGAAAAAGGAGGAACCGGTTGAGGGGGAAACCGCTCCACAACGCGGCGGGGCCAGACCCCGGCGGCACCGGGCCAGGCCGGGCCGGGCCAGGCCGGGCCCGGCAGCCGGGGCCTTCCCGTGGAGGGGGAAGCCGGGTCGGAGGGGCCGGGCGACGCCGTGCCATGAGGGGTCGTGCCGGGGGAAGGCGGGGGGAGCCGGGGGGAGGCTGGGAGGGGGGTTCGGGGCCGGGGTCGGGCGGCCGGTACCGGCGCCGCTGCCGTACTCACTGCCGGCCGCGCCGGGACACGCCGAGCAGGAAGTGGCGGCGCACGCGTGCTTCCGGTCCCGCCCACCCCCCTCGCCCCGCCCACCCCCCTCGCCCCGCCCACCAGGAGGCCCTGTCCCTCCCCCGTACAGGGAGGGGCGGGGCCTCCTGGTGGGCGGGGCGACGGGGTGGGCAGGGCCTGTGGTGGGCGGGGCGCGGGGATGAACAGAATCCCTGGGATTTTGCCCCAGAATGGTCTAGGGGACTGAGAGTTGTCGGGGTTCAGCCTGGAGAAGAGAAGGCCCCGGGGAGACCTTCCAGCCCCTGCCAGGCCCTAAAGGGGCTCCAGGAAAGCTGGGGAGGGACTCTGGATCAGGGAGGGGAGCCATGGGACGAGGGGGAAGGGTTTTACACTGAAAGGGGAGATTGAGATGAGATGTGAGGCAGAAATTCTTGGCTGTGAGGGGGGTGAGCCCCTGGCCCAGGTTGCCCAGAGAAGCTGTGGCTGCCCCATCCCTGGAGGGGTTCAAGGCCAGGTTGGACGGGGCTTGGAGCAACCTGGGCTGGTGGGAGGTGTCCCTGCCCAGGGCAGGGGGGTGGAACAAGATGATCTCTAAGGTCCCTTCCAACCCAAACCCTTCCATGATTCTACAAAAACCCTGGCCCAGGCTGACCAGAGTGGTGGTAGGCACCCCATCCCTGGAAAACTTCCAGGTCAGGTTGGATGAGGCTCTGAGCAACCTGTGATAGGTTCGTGGTTGGACTCGATAATCTTAAAGGTCCCTCCCCGCCTAGACAATTCTATGGTTCTATGATTCTATGGTCTAGTTGAAGATGTCCCTGCTCATTGCAGGGGGTTGGACCTGATGGCCTTTAAAGGTCCCTCCCAGCCCAAACTGCTCTGTGATTCTATGGTTTTTCAATCTCAGGCAGTGCCTGGAGAAGACAGAGGACCTGGCCTGCAATGCTGCAGGGCAGTTTGTAGGAGATGGGATGCTCTGGGTCAGCAATGAATTTGGCAGAGCAGCTGGATCCCTGTGGATGAACCAGAGCTGTCCTGTGCCGCGCTGCCGGGCCCTCGGGTGTGCGGTGCCAGGCACGTGCTGTGGCTGCAGGGCGAGCTTGCCCACCTTGCCCATTTGGTTGCAGCTGTTACACCCCCGGCCCGCCCTTGCCTCCATCCAGGAGTGCAGCAAGGATCTCCGGTGCAGCGCTCCGTTCTGTCTGAGAGTACAGACGAGAAGTAGGGCTGTTTTCCTGAAAGAAAACCCTGTAACAGCCCAAACGACCAAAGTGGGGTGCCCCTTCCACAGACGGAACCTGCTGGGCTGGATGGAAGCCTTGCTGGTGCTTGCGGTTCCCAGCATCTGAAGGGACCCAAGATTATCCATGCTATCCTCTCTTGATGGTGTTAGCTCTAATAATTAGCATTTTCAGTGACACTTTATGGAGCCTTAGGGCTTTTCTTACTGGGATCATAATGAACCAGCACCTCCCAGAGCAAAACAGCCGCCTCTTTCCTGACTTGCTAATACAGGCATTTTTCTCATAATTTTGACCTGGCAGGGAGAGAAACGTTTCTTTATTTTGCTGTCTTTGAATTTTAGAATGAATTTCTTCCACCCAGGAGGGACACAACAAGTGTTGCAGATTTTCAGGTATATGCAGTTGTATGAGGATTTGCCTGAAACTGGAATGTTCACTTAAACCCCACTTAATATTTTTCATATATAAATGGGTTTGGATATCATTGTTTCATAAAACCAAGCATTCTGTGAGCTGAATTTCTGCATCAGGCTGCTTTACCTCCTGCTCTGATGGCAGCAGTTCAAAGATTTTCCTATACAGCTTAATAAAGGTGAATAAAAATTAATGTAAATAAAAGACTTTCAGGGAGCTAAAGTCAGCATCTGAGGTAAAAGTTCCCTCCGTGTAAAAGCATGTTCCAGAAACAAAATTGAAACGATTGACAGAAATTCTTGGTGACACCCTGGTACCCACCTGCTTCCTTTTTATTGTGTTTTGGTTTCTAGTTCAAATGCTCACAAAAGATAGGAAGAGCAAGCAGTTTTCACTTAAACAACACCTAATTCTTTAACACACTGGACTTTCAAATAATTATCTTTGTCCTTTTTCTCTTGAAAACAAACCTCTGTGCCCATTTAGTTTTCAAATGCTCTGACGTTGTGATGAGAATTCTCAGCTCACAGTTTTTGGTTGAGCGAGTTACATGGAAATCTCAGTGGTTTTATCAAGAACCATTCCCCTTCATGTAGAGCAACGCTGGAGGGGATGGGGCTGGCTTGGTGGCCCAGCAGCAGCAGCATCTTCCCGGCCAGCGGTGGCCCTGGCCCATGCTGTGGGGAGCAGGGCTGGCCACCCCGTGCCTCTCCTGTCACTGGGAACATGGGGACAGCAAAGCCTGGAAGATACGGGGCAGGTTGGACATGGAGACCCTCAAGGCCATCAGGGATAACTCACCACTGGTCCATTACTGGCCGTTGGAGAAGCACAACCTTGGGAGCTGGGAAAAGCCTGCTCTGGCTTCGGGGAAGAGGCGATGGCTGAGCAGGGGAGGAACAGGCCCAGTGGCCCGTGGAAGCTGCCACTCTGCCTGCCCGCACCCTGCAGCCCCACAGGGCATGGACATGGCCCCACGTGCTGGGACGGGGGGACGCCGGCTTGGTGCTGGCAACAGCTCCAGGGGCAGCTGGCTCACCCCTGTGAGCGGCTGATGGCCAGCACCAGCCCCGCTGCCCCTGCGTGCTGCAGGGGGACCAGACTGCACAGACTGGTTCAGGGTGCTGTTAATGAGTGTGTGCTGCTAATGAACGTCAGTCGTCTTGTGAAGTTCAAACTGGCCTGATTTACCCTTCTTCCAAATGCCTCCGTTGCAGCGATGTCTGACTGCCTCACACATCACTGGTGCACGTGTTCCATGGCAGCGCTGCTCGTGCTTGTGCAACGGCCGTCTGACCCTCCCCACCCTGGGCAGAGCCCCCAGCGCAGTCCCTTGGCATCACCCCTCCTCTGCCGGGATCCCCGCGGTGGGGGCTGCCCAGACCAGCAGCCCGTCAGGGAGAGGCTGCCGCGCCGCGTCCCCAGGCTGGGCACGTTTTCAGTGGCACATGGACACACAGGCACACGGGGCACACAGAGACGTGTGCTCTCCACTGGCCATGGGGAGCCGCGGGGACGGGAGCCACAACACTTGTGCAGACACAGGCAGCACCAAGGGCTTGTCTGGCCCCTCTCCGGCTGCTCAAGATGCAGGTCCCGTACTGGAAAAGAGGTGCATATTCACGTGTGCACGCACACGTATGCAGGTACCTACATGTGTACATGCACACACCAGGCAGGTCCAGCCAGTTGTCGCCTTTGCCAGCCTGCCCAGGAGCTGTGGCTGCCCCTGTGTCCCCAGTGGCCGCAGGGACACACGCGCACTGGGCAGACCTGGCTGCTGCGGGGACATGCGTGCACCAAGCAGGTCCAGCCTCGCAGGCTCTCGCTAGAGCTCTCAGATGGTCCATCTCCCCTCCATCCACTGCTCTGACACTGGGCTCCCAAGCCTCCTGTCCTACTTGCCGGACACCTCAGCTTGTCATTGGCAGTGACCGCGCTCGCCGCCAGCGTGCGCCCACAGAGCATGGACGTGCTGCAGCTCCCTGGGTGCTGCACCACCACACGCGGCCCCTCCGACCCGGGTCCGGCTCCTCCAGGTGGCTCTGAGACCTCTGTACAAAGGTGTGCACAGCACAGAGAGCTCCTCACCCAGGGAAACCCCTAGATGTCCCATTTAATGTGGCCAAACAAGGTCATATTAGAGTCTGTGTGCTGTGCTTCTGCTTTCCTGGGCCTAACAGGCCTGCTGGGCTGCAGCAGGCAGCGGGGGAGTCGCGCAGGGCGTGCGGGGAGCGGGAGAGGCGGGCAGGGAGCTGTGGGGACTTCAGCCATCCCTGCTGCCCCGTCACCCCTGTCCTGCCCGGGACGGGTCCCACGCACAGCGGGGCATGGACACGCGCGCACTGCTGCCTCCGCTCAGCCCAGAGCTTTCATTTTTCATTTAATTTTTTGTAGGCCTTTCAGACTTCAGGGGTTTCCTTAATGCACTGCTAGTACTCTATTTTCAACATTACTGGCATGTAATTAGAACCTGCGTTTTGCCTCTGGGAACGTTAGCACAGGGGTGTATGTGTTGGCTGCAAAAGTGCCTCTCGAAGGGCAAAATGATCTGACTCTGTGATCTGGGAGGCTTTGGGTGCAGAGGGAGGAGAACAAAACCCGACCCACGAGGATGAAGCTTTTAGCCCTGTCAGGGAGCAAGCTGACCCTGGCAGAAATGTAGATGAGACACCTGACACTTGTGACAGGCACTTTGATCTCATTGTGACACCTTCCAAAACAAAAAGGTTTTTTACTGCCTCTGGGTATTATGAAACCTTCTCAAATGTATCAGATAATTAATCATTGTAAAACATATGCCGTTAATATGATTAAAGGATGAGCTGGAATTGCAAATCGTTACACAATGGTTGGGCCCCTGAGGACACCAATGGACTGTGTTGACCCAGGGCTGTGTCTGACCCCAGGTCCCCTCACCTGGTCCTGACCCTGACCCACGGGCTGGCGTCCCCTGCCCTGGCCTGTCCCCGTCCCCGTCGAGGTGCCTGACGCTAGGGCAGGGGCTGACCCGGTGCCCCCCAGCTGCTCCTGGCCGGGGCGGTGGGGGGGGCCCTGCCCGGTCAGCTTCCACTGGGGCACCTACTGAAGGGGTGTAAAGTGTGTGTTTGGAGAAAGACCTCAGGTCTGGAACCTTTCCTCAGAGTGTTTCCAGAAAACAAAATTCCATATTTCTAGAATAAGCAGCAGAAAGATGAGAGGATTTGGGTTGAGCACTGATTACGGTGGTATTTTACGCTTGCAGGAACTGATTCTTGCCAAATTTGACCTTGAAAGGAAGTTTCTCTTTGGTGGCGTCATTGCGGAAAGTCAGCAGCTGCCTCTGATGCATCCTGCACGTGGTTGCTGGTCCCCACAGCACCCTGGGGCCACTGGGGACCCTGGGGACCTGGCGGCAGCCTCTTTAACCCACAAAGGACCAGTTCTCCTCCGCACTGCCAGTTCATGAGCCCAGTCTGGGCCATAGGTATGTATGTATATGGGACCACCTTGTGATGGACACTTGAAGGTTGGTCTTAATATGGTTTGTATTGCTCTGGTTTGCATCGGTGTTGATGCGTACAAACAAACCAAACTTTTCCACCAAGTGTGTGCCAACAGCATTCACTATTAGCCTCACCTGGTGGGAGTTTGTGTCTTCTCTGGGTCTTCCAGTGCAGCTTCTCTAGCCTGGCCAGCTCTGTCTGCAGATGAGGTCATCAGGAGCCAGAATGGCTTTTACTGAGCTCAACTTGACAGCAGCCACCACTTCAGGAGAGCGCGGGAACACAGTGGTTTAGGTGTGGCACTGAATTTCTGAATGTCATGTGGCGTAGGAAAAGCGTGGCCACATGTTTGCCTCTCCTTGAAGGAACAGCCCTCGTCAGAGCTTTTACGTCATATTTTCCAAGTACGTCGATTCTAGGTGGGGAAGTGCCACAGCTCCGTTTTGGATGTGCTAGGGAGTACTTTGCTGCCAGAGAGAAGCAGCATTGAGCAGAAGTTTCCTGCATTGAGTGCAATGGGATCCATGTGTGACCTGCAGGTGCTGGCGTTGTCACCCCTGTGCCCTGTCACTCAGGCAAATTAAGCCCTGCTGCTACCTGGGCTTCTGAGCACCATTTCTCCGGAGAAATGATAACCTCTCCCTGCCATGCACCTGAACCCAGTTCAAACTGTTTGCCTCCTCCCGTCAATAGCCCGTCTTTGGTGTGCCAGCGACTCATTCATGAGAGGAGAGGACCTCAGTGCATAGATTCAGGTTCTGACGCTCATACCTGGCCAGGACACGAGGGGGTGGCACCTCCTTTCCATCCCATTCCTGGTGCTGTGAGACATCTGTGGTTGTGTCCTGCTCGGCTTGCGGAGCTGCACTCCCTCCCTGGAGACAGGCCCCTCTTCTCCACAGCTCGCAGCTTTCAAAGCTGCTCAGGGTGGAAGGAGGCACCTTCCTGCGGCCCAGAACTGGGCTCCAAGGCTGCGGGGAGCGGTGGGGATGGAAACACCCCTCTCTCCTTCCTACCTGACACTGTCAGCTATAACTGACTGCTCAAGGCATCTCTTGCAAGGGCAGTGCAGCGAGTCCCGGCTGCAGCACAGTGTGGGCATCCCCCACACTGACTACCCCATGGGTTTCCCTGCAGGAGGGGCGATGATGTTTCAGCCGCCGCAGTACCGCCTTCCCGCTGCGGTTTGCCCAGAACCCCCAGAAGTCACTGGCCATGCAGGGAAAGGAGCACCAGTTCTCCCATGCCCGAGAGTGCCGCCCCGCACCCTGCAGAGCCCTGTCCCTCCCCACCTGCCTGCCCTGTGGCATGGCAGGGTCTGCGGGGAAATCCTGAGCTGGGAAGCCTGCGCGGGTTGCAGGGAGGGAGACGTTGCAGCATCTCCCACTGCCTGGGGACACTCTAGATCCCCTTGAGTCTTCCACATTGCGGGAGTCCATGAAGACCGTCGATCTTCCACCAAACCCTTTATCTGCTTAAAGAGAAGAGGGAAGAAAGAGGGAAATTTTCCATATATGGAAAATATGCCTAAACCGGCAATTTACAGCACAAATGCCAGTAGATGGCGCCCAAGAGTGCGCAGCATTGTTCGCAGCCTTTGTGCAAGCCCGGACGCTTGGTCACCAGAGAGGTCTTCAGCCTCCGCTCCCCCGGAGCACCAGGGAAGGCAGAGGGCTCTGCCGCTCGGGTGGACAGGGGTCAGAAAAGACCCTGGGCAAGAGAAATGATGGTTTTCCTTTCCTTGTTTTCAAAGCCTGTTTCTGAGCGCTGTAGGAAACAGCGTGAAGGAATCCAGAATTAGTCTCATCAATGTGATGTGCATGTCAGGATGCTGCTTTGTGTCGCTTGTAACTTTGCTAGATGTCAGCCCTGTGAGGGAAAATGGCCCCCAGGAGCTGCCGCTTCACCTGGCGCTCCTTTGGGAATTTACAGCTGGAAGGAGCTGCCCAGTCCAGGAGCATTGAGGAAGAAAGTCACAGGAGTCTTGGGCACATTGGAAAGTTTGTGTGATGTTTCTTCTGGTCTGGAACAACATGGGGATGTGACTGAAGAATGTGGACATGCAAGGAGGTTGATTAAATGTGCGCAGGCAATCATCTCCTCATTTTTAACAACTTAATTTCGCAATCTTGTCGAACGCTATTTTTACTTGGACTCGCTGAATGACATGGGTTGTACTTGTTTGTGGTCACCTGTGCTAAGGGAAGTTGTCTCTGACCCAGCGTAGGCTGTTTCCTGACAATCGTGTTGGTTTTGTCCAGCAGCTGCAACTGATGGTATGTTTTCTGTTGGGTGTCTGGGCCTGTGAACTCCATTTTTGCCTCTCCTGACCCAGTAAAATACATAAACTTGAGGTGACACAGTGCTCCTGCTCCTTGAAGCTCAACGGTGGACCTGCCGCACCGTGGCGGGCAGGAGCAGCAGCGCTGTCTGCACCGGCCTCGCTGGGAACCGGACAGGCTGCAGCTGCTGGGGGGCTGAAACGGCTCAGAAATTCTGGGCAAGGAGGCGGGGAGAGGCAGGGAAGGGGAGGGAAACGGAGCAGAACAAGTCTGGACAGGGAAGAGGTGGAAGACGTCTGCCATTGCAGGTGCCATTTTCCCATCCTGCCGCCCATTTCATCATCAGAAAGCTGCATTGCCCGGGTCGCAGGAACAGCACTTTGAAAACACTGCATGGACATGGCATGAAAATCGTAGGTTCTGAACCCTGACAGGCCTCAGGGTACTCGGTGGCCTGTGCCAGCTGGGTCCCACTGATGAGACCTTCACAATAGCCTGGAAGAAACGCACAGCTCCCAGTGCCACTGAGGCTGGGCATGGACCACGGGGACATTTGCCACCACACTGCACTTGGACCTGTGCAACCTCCTGAGCTGCAGCCCATCATCACCCTCCACCGAGTGCAGCAGGGACAGGAGCACTCTAGAAGTTAATTAAATTCCCACCCCCAACCCGATCTGCTCCTCCTCTTCCCAACGCTCCACTTTGCCGCTTCAAACCCAGCAGCGGGAGAGGGGAGGGAGTGTAATTATTTAGCTCCTTAGAGCTAGCTCTACAGTGCTTCATAGCTTGTTAATTACAGTTTCAGCTGTGCTAGTCAGTGGAGGGCCAGAAGAGCGTGTGGGGAGTGGGGGGCACGGGCTGAGGGAGGGGAGGGACTCCGTGAAGTTGGGAAGAAGACACAAGGGCTGACAGCGGGGACAGGCCGGAGTGAAACGGGGCAGAGGACCACGGCGCTGGCAGAAAGGAACCTGGGCAAGAGCAGCAGGGAATGGGAAGCAGCTGGGGAGCAGCAGAAGGTGGGGGGGAGAGGGGAAAGAAGAGCCCGGCAGGGGCAGCAGCGCGGTCCATCTGCGGAGGGTGGTGGGGACGCAGGTCAGGCACCAGGGGATACTGTGCACTGGCATCACCAAAGCGCGTCCTCCATGCCCACCTCTGACAGAGTAGATAAATGCCCAGGATCCGAGTCCAAGCACTGCCACTGACTGTCCTGCAGTTGGGTGGGGATTCGTCTCTGGAAGACATAATGGCTTTCACAGCATATTGACCCTTGTCAGAGAAAGCATTTCCTTTCCTCAGTCATCCTAAGTGTCTCACTAAATGAGCAAAATCATCACAACAGTGCTCTACCTCTCTCCAAATTCCAGCAATAAGAATCCTCAACATTTTCAGGGCAAAAAACCGCAACATCCCTGGTCTGATGAAGAGCTGAAGCCCTCTGAGGGACGTGCATGGGACCCCAGCTCAGAACATGCAGCACCACAGTGCCCCCGCCAGCTGCAAGCACCAGGGATCAGGCAGGAACCAGGGATAAGCGGGGATGTGGTTTTCTCTCCTGACTGCAAGTCTGTGCTGGGTGCCCCGGCACACTACGGGTGAGCTGTGCTGGCCATGCTGGCCGTGCTGGCAGCCCCCTCGGAGTGGGCAGAGGGGGCTGAGCGGCTGTGGCAGCTCCATCCCCGGGGAGGCAGGTCCTGCTCCCTCGCCCCACTCTCCCGCTTGCTCTGCTCTCTTGGTGGATGCGACGTGGACCAAGCAAGTGAGGAGACAGATAGCTGTCCATGTGCTCCCCCTGCCCCTGGGGCAGCCCCCCGCTGGAGAACAGCATTTCTGCTGCTGCCCCCTGCTCTGAGGGTCCTGAGCTTAAGGGAAGAGGTTGCCCTTCTGGACATCCACAGTTTCCAAAAATAGGTTATTTAAAAGAATGTGGTGGTGGGAAGAATGTGCAGGTCCTCTGTGGGAACCATTTTGGTCTTATCTACAGCTTCTGAAATGAACACGTGCAAATTTCCTCTTTTGACAGAAGTGAAAGGACAATTCAGAGCCAGAAAAGACTCTGTGCTCAAAGACTTGATGCTGCACTGCCAATAGTTTTTAACTCTGACTTCATGATTTCCATTTTCTTTTGGCAGCTCCCAGTCTCTGTTCCTCTCCTTTTTCTGGAAAATTTCCCTTAAGGAACCACCAGTGATGGCCCAGGAGACGGTGTGTGAATGCTTTGCATTATGTAATGCTTTGACATTTGGCATTCCCATGGTATTATCCCCCATCAATGCAGAATAAGTTGTCAGAGCATGAAATTGGTATTTTTACATATTCTTAATGTACAGATGTCAGTCTGAAAGCCATGCACAAGCATTACGATTAAACTCTCTCTTTCATTCTCTGCCAGCGCTCGGATCTGTTTGGAACATTTCTTTCCTTTTGGGGGGTTATAGGGAAAAGACACAACCTTAAAAAGTAATAATTCTACTTAATAGCTCTATCAAAAGGTGAAGACTAAGTTTAAGACATTGTGCACTGAATGCAATACAGACTCATAAATCCAGAGCAATAGTGTTCAATTTCTAGCACCTGTGTTCCTGGCATGGTAGCAGAGAGTGAACAACAAGTACCAGATGCATAGAGGGAATATAATCACTGACCCAGTTTCTGGTGCCAAATATATCAACATGTTCCAAATCAAATCTGCTCAGAGTTTACAAGTTTGTTATTCTATGTTAATTACAATGTAAGAATGGCAGACCCTTATGGGAGGATTAATATGCCTAAACATAATGTACAGGGAGAAAGAAGAGGAAGAGCACAACTAAGGATGCACCTAGGACTCCAAATTGCTTGATTTTGTTTGTTTGGTCACAAATACATAAAGAAGAGGAGCTCTTGAAAGCCACCTGCTTGGAGGCAAATCAGCAGCTCCACCCTCTGCTGTCGGCCCCTGTCTCCAGGACCTGTGCTGTAACAGAAGCCAATATTGGTGAAAAATGATACAAGAAACTGCAGTCTCCATCATTGGGAGCTTTCAAGCCCACGCTGGGTAAAGTCGTGACCATCCCGCTCTGGTCTCGTAGCCGACTCCGCTGCAAGCATAGAGTTGGGCTAGAGACTTCTTGAGGTCCCTTCCAGCCTGAATTGTGCCATGACCCTGTTCTCCTGCAGCAGAAGGTGAGAGCAAGAGGATGTTCAGCTCTTGCGTGACAGACCTTCCTGCTGGAGTTTTTCTTAGCATTTGTCCAAACAGCTCTTAAGGCTGTGCAGAGCTGCACCCTGGAGCTGCTGCTCACCATCATTTGACACATGTCAAGAGTCCCTGAGCATCTGCAGAGCTACAGGAGGAGCCCACCTACTCTGCCAGGCTTCCAGGTTACAGTGAAATCAGGAGAGAGGCCAAAGGCCTGACTTCTCTCCATGTACACCAGAAAACAGCCCATGGACTATTTTAAGATGGATTTCACTAAAAAATTAGTTATGCAGCTGTCTCATCAGTGATTGTTTGCTCCTCTTCCCTGTCCATCTCTCCACCCTCCCAGAAGCTTCTGCTGTACAGGCCACCAGCTCTGGTCAAACATACCGGAGTGGTGAGGAACTCAAGAAGAACTGAGCTCACAGGCTTTTCATGAAAAACATCTATGTGGAGAAGAGAGAGGCAGACTAGTGTCTTCACTGGTCACAGGGATCCAGAATGGTCTCATCAAGGGTCTGTGTGGCCTCCTGTCTTGGATACGGTCTACGACCAGCCAGATCATGAGCTGCCTCTTGCTCAGTGCTAGTTAGAGGGGGTGAGGATGGTTTGGGGGTGCTGTCAAAGAAGCTGTGAAACGGTAAATGCTGGGGAAAGGAAGAGGAGCTTGCACAGAAAGCCAGAGGAGATGTGATGAAGGGAACTGGGTTTATTGGGGTGAATGAGGCACATGGGAAAAAAAGACTCCGTTAGTTCCATTAGTTATTGGAGAAATTGCTAATAGATGATATTCTTACTAAAAGTTCACCAAGATGAATAAATATGATGGGACTTGGGCTTGGTTTTCAGCACCAAACTTCCTCCTGGAGGCAGTTCAGGAGCAAATGGATGGACCACTGGGTGGGTAAGGAATTGGTTAGATGGCCACACTCAAAAAGTTGTGGTCCAAGTGGCGACCAGTGACAAGTGGTGTTCCTCAAGGGTCAGTACTGGGACCGGTGCTGTATAACATCTTCGTTGGCGACATGGAAAGTAGGATTGAGTGCACCCTCAGCAAGTTTGCTGATGACACCAAGATGTGTGGTGCAGTCAACACACTGGAGGGGAGGGATACCATCCAGTCCTGGACAGGCTTGAGAGGTGGGCCCATGCCAACCTCATGAAGTTCAACCAGGCCAAGTGCAAGGTCCTGCACGTGGGTCAGGGCAATCCCAAGCACAAACACAGGCTGGGCAGAGAATGACTTGAGAGCAGCCCTGAGGAGAAGGACGTGGGGGGTGTTGGTTGATAAGAAGCTCAACACGAGCCAGCAATATAGACTCGTAGCCCAGGAAGCCAACTGCATCTTGGGCTGCATCCCCAGCAGTGTGGGCAGTAGGGCGAGGGAGGGGATTCTGCCCCTCTGCTCCGCTCTGGGGACACCACATCTGGCGTACTGTGTCCAGCTCTGGGGCCGGCCCCCAGCACAAGTGTCCCAAGTGCCAGGTGCTGCACTTGGTCACAACAACCCCATGAACACACCAGGCTGGGGGAAGAGTGGCTGGAGAGCTGCCTGGGGTGTCGGTTGACTGCTAGCTGAATATGAGCCAGCAGTGTGCCCATGTGGCCAAGAAGGCCAACAGCATCCTGGCCTCTATCTGGAATAGGGTGGCCAGCAGGGCTGGGGCAGTGACCATCCCCCTGTGCTGGGCACTGGTGAGGCCCCACCTTGAGTCCTGTGTCCAGTTTTGGGCCCCTCACCACAAAACAGACCTTCAGGTGCTGGAGTGTGTCCAGAGAAGGGCAACGGAGCTGGTGAGGGGTCTGGAGCACAAGCCTTGTGAGGAGCGGCTGAGGGAGCTGGGGGTGTTCAGCCTGGAGAGAAGGGGGCTGAGGGGAGACCTTCTTGCTCTCTACAGCTCCCTGAAAGGAGGGGGCAGCCAGGGGGAGTCGGGCTCTTCTCCCAAGGAACAGGCCATGGGACAAGAGGAAATGGCCTCAAGTTGTGCCGGGGGAGGTTTAGGATGGATATTAGGAAAAAATTCTTCCCTGAAAGGGTGTCAAGCATCGGAACAGGCTGCCCAGGGAAGGGGTTGAGGCACCATCCCTGGGGGGATCTAAAAGTCATGTAGACGTGGTGCTTAGAGATATGGTTTAGTGATGACTTTTGTCAGTGTTGGGTTGATGGTTGGATTCGATGATCTGAAAGATCCCTCCCAACCTAGACAATTCTATGATTCTAGGCTCTTAAAGGTCTCTTCCAACCAAACTATTCTGTGTTTCTATAAGAAGGTCACAGACCTGTTTGAGCAAGTCCAGAGGAGGCCATGAAGACACTGGGAGGGCTGGAGCCCCTCTGCTGTGAGGACAGGCTGAAGGAGTTGGGGGGGTTCAACCTGGAGAAGAGAAGGCTCCGGGGAGACCTTGGAGCCCCTTCCAGTCCCTAAAGGGGCTCCAAGAAAGCTGGGGAGGGAGTTTTTACAATATGTAATGATAGGATGAGGGGTAATGGCTTCAGATATAAGGAAGAAATTGTTTGCTGTGAGGGGGGTGAGTCCCTGGCCCAGGTTGCCCAGAGAAGCTGTGGCTGCCCCATCCCTGGAGGGGTTCAAGGCCAGGTTGGACGGGGCTTGGAGCAACCTGGGCTGGTGGGAGGTGTCCCTGCCCAGGGCAGGGGCTGGCACTGGGTGGGCTTTGAAGGTCCCCTCCAACCCAAACCATTCTGTGATTGTATTCTACGAAATTTGGAAAGAGTGATTCAAGCCACAGACACAATACAATGCTAGAAGAGTTTCAAGACTGCTTTTTGAAGTGGCCATTTATTATGCTTTTAAGTTCCAACCTTTGCAACCAATGGCTGATAACAGGATGGGCAGCTGTTGCAAGGGCCTGCCACACGGCCAGCCAGCACAGAAGCCCTAGTTCATGGGCTCTGAGATGGTCTGCAGACCCTGTGCAAAATCTGTCACAGACAGCGGAAAGTCTGCTGTTATCTTTTGTGCAGATGGACAAGCACCTTCAGACCAAGATGTTCACACCTCCCAGGTGTATACAACCTACATCACTTATTTTGAAGGTGATGGACCATTTTCCCTCTTTCTATAGGAGATTCTGAAGTTAAGCGTTGAGCAGGGACTTCCAAGGGAAGTTTCATGGAGACTGAAGAGGAGTTGCCCCAGGAAAGCCACTTTTTCCCCCCAGAGTGAATGTGTTTCTCTTCCTACCCCTCTGCTCAGCTCCCTGCCTGAACATCAGCCTGACTGGGAAACGTCAGAATTCGGCCAGAATCCTGGGAAATTGGGAATTTGGCCAGATAACTACCATCGAGTCCATGGAGTGCACCAGACTGCCACTGAGCCCTTTGAGCAGATGCCGTGCCTCTGCCATCAAAGGTGTTGGGAACAGAGGAAAACAATCTGCGTGCAGTCCCTCCACTCTATTGCTGAAGCCAGTCTACTATGAAATACCTGAATGAGTCTCTTTTGGGAAATGAACCAAAGCCAAGTAGTTTCGGCAATGCTTAAGCAATGCTCCGAGGCTGCGGCAAGATCACCGTCTTGCACATTTGGTCCAGGAAGCAATGGGCAAGACAGCCTTTGTGCGGACTACAAGCATGAGCTACAGTGATCTACTGTAGAACCACAGGTTCCCCTCCAGTGCACTCCACGAGGCTGCAGATCTTCTTCACTAGGCCCAGAAAAAGATGTAAATGTGAGCATAAATTGTTTTGCCTGAGAAAGAAAGACACGCTGGGCCTTCTGCGCCAAGTGGGCGATTATTGCAAGGACCTCAGGGCCTTGTTACCAGTGGGATGGTACATTCAGATACGAATCTGTGCTTTATCATCAGGAGCAGGCCAGCAGAGGAGAAAATAATCCATGCGGTGACTGTAAAAGCCAATCCCGAGCCTGTGGGGAACTTACATTTGCTGAAGAAAATGTTTGTTTTCCCAAACAGGAGTATGAAGTTAATCCTCATAAGGAGAAATCTAAGTCCTGTGCTACTCTCTGCAGGATTTCTCCTACTTCATTAAACTCTGACATCTCAGAGGGCAAATCCGCATTGTCACATGTCACTTGTGCTTGGAAAAAAAAGTGCATATCAATGCTTAATACAAGCTTATTTTCCCTTCTTATTTTGCAAGTGCAATTACGTAGTAAATCAAACTGTGGGCTTTTATTTACTTGTTAGCATTAAGTGTGTTTCAGGACATATGTTTAAACAAGGGTATTAGCACAGATTCTCTGGGGCAGAGCTGGTCTGTGCCAGCTGAAGACGTCTCTCCCGTCACCAGGAGGGTTTGAGGGAAAGGCAGTCAGAGAAGCAGTGACTTCAGCTCGGGGTGGCAGGCTGATAAACACCCTCATTTGTGAAAACAGCGGTATAATATTCCTGGCTGGTTATTTTGCCACCGAGATTTTGGTCTCATCTGATGATGGTTGGACTAGGTGATCTGAAAGGTCCCTTCCAACCTAGTCAATTCTATGATTCTATGATCTAACATTGCTTTTCCCGGGAGTTTTTCTGTCTAGGCTGATGAAATCTTTAATGCTTGCAGGACAAAAGTTTCCAGGTTTCTGTGAGTGTCCCTCCCTGCTGTGAGCACCGAAAACCTGGGAAGTGCCAGGAGCGCTGCCCCTGTGGGGGAACGGGCTGCTTCTCGGGTCCAGCCTCACAGAACAGATTTCTGCTCGTGGCTGCTTCTGGAAATGGCATCAGCAGAGATTTTACCTGTTCTGTCGCAAAACTGGGAGAAATACCATTGATTCACCTGCATGAACGAGTCCCGAGGGAAGTCATCCTCTTGCGCACACTCCAGGCAGATGCAGGTTTACTTCTTGTAGCCCAGTTTCCCTTCCTCCTGTGCATGAGAATTTCCAGTTAAACCCAGCAAGTTGTCCAGCTTACCCCATAGCTGCTTCTGCAGTGAGAAGGACCCACTTCTCTTTTCTATGTCCCACTTCAGCCCCGCTTTGGCATTGGGCCCTGGCTAAGCCAGGAGGTGCGGCCGTGAAAGGACTGACCATGGCAGTGGTGACGCTGGGCCCCAAGTCAGGGGGCCTCCAGAACAGCCAGACCTCATGAGGTAGCACTCGGGGAGGGAAACACGCTTGCACCACCACATCCAACCCCATGCCACTCCAAAACCAGCTCCCAGCACCATCTTTACTTCTTGGTGGCCTTCGTGGTGCTTGTTCATGGAAGGACGATCCCAGCAGAGAACTGCTCGTCTCGCTCTGCGGGTGGGCAGAGCAGAGGAGATGATGCTGGGAGTTAGGGAAGGCAGGGCTAGCTCACAGGTTCTCCTCGCTCCTGAGCCTGTTCCCGCAGATGTTCAATACTTAACCCCCTGGCGTGTTCTGTCTGCTCTGCAGCCCAAGATGCAATGGCAGCTCATGCAGAGCCACTTGGGCAAACTGGCGTAACCCCAGCGCAGCACAGGACATGGGACGTGAGCTGCTGTGAGGTGGATTCTGTGGGACCCTGGGGGAACCCTCGGACCATGCCATGCTCATCTCTGAGCTGCAGACCAGCACCGGGGGCTGCTGGGGCCAGTGTCACCGGGCTGTGTGGTTCTCCGGGTGCGTTCTGCAGCCTTGCAGATCTGCCTTCCCCATGCGCAGGGTCTGCAGAGAGGGAATGGAGCTGCGCCAGGAGATGCCCCTGCAGCCCTGACCCCCGGCAGCACCCTGCAGAGCTCAGCCGTCGGTCCCTTGGGCATTTGCGAAGTGACATTTGATTTGAATGGCGCTCAGGAGCAGCTGGCTGTTGACAGGGCCAGACCCCAGGTGTCTCGCATGAGGTGTACAGCAAATTGGGGTAACATGGCCAGTGCAGCCAGTGGGGAGGCGAAACAAGCTCGAAGTAGCCTGAGCGGTGCCACGTACAAATGCGACAGACACGGCACTGCCAGAGCCAGCAGCTGCGGGTAGAGATGCAGCAGCTTTAACCGGGAGGCCACCTCACAGCCCACTGCCGCCTCCTTCGCTTTTCACTTCAGGAGGACAAACGGAGCAGGAATTGTGTCGTTAATGATGTCTGGTCAACCTTAGCCCTGCCTCATTCCTCCTGCTCCAGAGACGACCTTCAGCAGAGCTCCCACCGGTCAGCACGCAGCTGCAAGGAGGGACACGCAGAGCTGAGGGGCAGCCCATGGGGGTATTGCCAGACGCCGGTACTCCAGCACAGTCTTTGGCACTCACGACTGAAGGTCTCTGGATTCACAGTGTCTGTGCTGATGATGAACGTGGAAAGCTGGTGTGTGAGCGTGTCTGCTGAGTGCGGAGGAGCGTTGTGTGGTGGTGAGGCGTCCACGCGAGCCAGCTCTGCGTGGTGCCCGGCTGTGGCTGCCCCAGGGTGTTTGCTCTCTGCTGTAGAGACCACAGAGGCGCATCCCCAGGGACACCACGGGAGCCAAGCACCATGTCTCCTGTGAAGGCAAATGGGACATGTTAAGCCCAGGCAAAGCAGGCCGTTGCTCCGGGCAGCTGGGGAGGCACAACTCTGCCCTTCGCCAGGGCGATGGGAAGGCAGACAGTGACAGAGGTACCAGGAGGTACCAGCCACCCCTGAGCTGATGGGACCTGGGGTGGTGAACACATCTGCCAGCAGAGGAACACTGTCATCATGATGATGTATGTAGAACTATTTTAAACATTGCAATTTTAGCTAATTCCATTGCTGAAAAAAGTAGCAGATACCAAGCTCAACATCCTGTTGAGCTGCTACTTATTTCAGCAATGGAGTTAGCTAAAATTGCTGATCTCTTCAGGGCTACCAAGCCTGTCCAAGTGTTGCACGTCACTAAGAGCAGGCTGGTCCAGAATCGCACAAGTGGAAGGGTTTCATTGGCAGTTCTGGGGTAAGCTGATGGAGAGGAGGTGTCTCTAGAAGCTGATGGAGGAAGCAAATAGTGTGTCTGTTTACTTGAAGCCCCTGCAATTAGTAGACAAGAAATGTCTCTGAAGACCTCTTTGGCTTGTCTTCCCTGTGCTGGAGAGACAGAATGGCTGCTCATCAATGGGCAGATAGCCTACACTGAGAACAGGAGAGTCCTGATGTCGAGTACTGGCATTTAGTAAAGGACCCAAATTCTGGTGACTTGCTGAACCTCTGTACATTCCCCAGGAGGACAGCCAAAGCAGAAGGGTCATGTTGTCTCAGGACGGCCTGTTCAGACTAGGCTGAAACAGACTGCTCATTGGCCTTATGAAACCAACTCATGGCTGGGCTGGGGAGAGGGAGGGAGCAGAAGAAAGGCAAGATGCTGCTCAATGTACGTGGAAATTTGGGTGTGGAAACGTAGATGTGTAACCCTGAGGAGTCCCCACCCTCAAAAGTGTGGTATTCTCACGGTAAAAACTGGTCAAGGTAGTGCTCTGAAGCAAAATAATTCTGAAAAGCAAGTTGTAGTAGGAATACAGCAATGACTGTTATATTCTTGAGAAACGATTACTTTTTCACAAAGCTTTCTCAGAAGACAAATACACACATACACATAAGCAACCCACCCAAAAACCAAACCATAATCTGAGAGTCATATATGTAGTGTGGAAAACTTCAGCCCAAACTCTTAAAATCTGGCAAAGGTGTAAGCAACTGTAGGTCTTATGGGAAGTGATGGCTGCACTCAGTTAAGCAGTGAAGCTTGAATCACCTATAATTAGGCAAGGAAACATGTGTGTATACCGGAAACTATACAAACAAGATATTAATAGCTGCTTCATTTTCACCGTTCTCCAGCCAGCGGTTAGAGGTCTTGAGGCCCCACTGGTGATGCTTGGGCTGGCCCAGCCACGGTGGTCCCATGGTGAGGTGCAGATGCCCTCAGACCTGCCCCACGGCATGGGCGCGGGGCCTGGCCCCACATCGGCTTCGGCAGGTCCTGCGGCCACGTGGCATCTCTGCCAACAGCCAGCCACAGGCCTTCCATGGGGACGCGGGGACTCTGAGCATCATTCCCCGTGGCAGAAAGCAGGTGTCCAAAGGGGACACGCAGGCGGTAACCCAATATTTTTCCTAGGTGACATGTCCCTTCCCTTTTCCCATCAGACAAAGACCATGGCCAAGGAAGGACAACGTGCTGCAAAAAGCTTGTTCTGGAAATTTGACCGAGCTGTTCATATCACTCACCCTGCTTGTCCACACAGCAAGGCCAGGAGACATTTCTGGTAGCAAGAATCCTTGGTCTGCTTTGCTGTGATGCTCCTGGCAGATTCCCCATAGCACCTGTGTTCAGGAGGGCTGAACGGCAGCAGCTCCTGAGCTGTGGGGACGGGAGAGGGAGCTCCCACCTCTGCCTCCCATCTGCTGGACCTCAGATGGGCAGAGACCTCCCTGCTCCGGGATCCTTCACTGGACCTCCTGCCCACCTCCCCAGCTGGTTCCACGGGTTAGCACATGGAGAGCTTTGACAAAAATGATGTCATCGAATATCAATGTGGTGCCAGGAATAAGAGAAAGGACGGGTGTCTGTGGTGTGGGGAGCCAGAGGGCCACCATTGGCCGTCAGGGCAGGGGACAGACCTGCCTGGGTGCAGGGATGTTCCCAGGGGGGCAGAAAATATACTTAGTGCTGATGGAGCCCAGGATGGTGGAGTCGCTCCCTCGTGCACAGGGTCTGTCCCTTGGCAGGACTCGGGGATGCAGGTGCTGGTGGCACAGGACAGCCGTGGGCATCAGCCCCTCTCTTCTCCCACCGTGTTGGAGAAGACATCAAGCATCTGCTGCTTCCCAGGCAGATCCACGGTCTGCCACTGGTGCCCAGCGAGTCCCTCACCGCCAGGACGGCACAGCAGCCACACTCGGGGTGTGGGAGGGAGGGGAGGTGGCAAATCAGAACCAGAATCAGGGAGCAGAGCGGGTGCATTAGTACATCAGGCAGCATCTAAAGGATAAGGGACAAAATCCCAGCTGCTGGCAGGGGAAATACCTTCCCCTGCAGTTTGGTGGAAACACAATCAGACAGGACCATCTGGCTCCTCTCTCTGAGCTCCTCCTGCCTGGGACTGTGAGATGCCAGCCATTACCACGGGAGCGTGCCCCGCTGGGACCATGTTGGGTCAAGTGTCTGTGCTCTCCGTGAGTGTCCTTCCCCGGGAAGATGAAGGGGCTTTGCCTAGTAACAGAGGGCTGCGCTCTGTTCAAGAAACGTACAGGTGTCTCCCGTTTGTGTCGCACCGGCAGCACGTGGCTTCCCAGGCTATAAAACGTGGCGGACACCTCATGGCTGCTTCGGTATCTGGCTTCCCGTTAGCCAGATTAAGTACATAAATGCTCAAGTAAAATTACTCAATTCACGTGTTTTGCAGAAATACACTGGTCACCTTGTTCCTGCACCGTCTGCGAGGCACGGGCTTAAGTGGGAGTCCTGGAAAAAGGACTGTCAGGGTAAATCCCGGAGGTTTAGGTTCAGACAGTCACCGCGGTGTATTTTAGCACTGGCTTTTCTGTGAATATCAATTTCTAGAAAGAACTAGAAATCTCTCTAATCTTGTCTTGCTTAGTTAGAATTCATTGATTTCTGCTAGTGTTTCAATATATTCCTTAGAAAAGGCAAATATTCCAGCCCTATTGACAAAAAGAAGCTTTTTTTGATACATGCACGGTCCACGTATGGGTTTTTTAAAGTAAAGCATTTAAGAATTATTTTGAAATCAAGTGGTGCCTGATGTCAGCTTTCTCTGTGTGGTGCGTTTGCGCCGTGTCACCTCGTATTTAGTATACTGTGTCTGTTGAAGCACCCTATAGTTTCCAGGATGTTTTCTGAGGTATTTAGATTTATTTCAACGTTTACAATGTATTTGTTGTTCATTAAACATATTTACCCAGGCTAACCCAACATGAAAGAAATTATCTTGTTTACAGTGGAATCTTGACAAAAATACATGCAGAAAAGATAGACAAACACACATAAACCTGGATTGCTGAGTGGAACATTGATTTGCTGCCACTTCCAATTTTTCTCATTAGAACTTATTTTATTTGAACATAACTCAGTACCCCGTGTAAATGTGAAATTGTTAATCTTATTACTATACGGAAAACAAATTAATTATTATGCATGATATTGGAAATGGGCTGTTAGGTTGGCATTGGGAAGATTACAAAAATACACTCATTACTTCAAATTATATCTGATATACATGTACAACTCTGTTTTTAAAATAATTTGCTATATTCAGATAGCAAATACAGCAAGTAGAAAAGCCCTTCTTCCATGTGGTTTTAAAATTTCAGGCCCATGTTCTGAAGGTTGGATTAAAGACTGTAGTTTGCAGTTAGACTTTTATATTTTAAAACGCCGGTATTGAACCAGAGCAAATGAAGTTGTTAGATTGAATTTCATCCAGCTGCAAGGTAGGATTCACTATGTTGATATAGTTAACTAGTATGAGATCCAGGTGGCTTACCTAGGCAGGACAAGGATCTGCATTTCAGGTCTCTCTCACCATGACTGCTTCCTAAAAACACCTGGACGTAGACGGAAGAAGCCCACTAGTGGTATTCTTTAAAAAAAAAAAATAATACTAGGAGTAGGAAAGGGAACATGTGTGTAAGGTATCTTTAGTGGTGAAGCTTGCATAGCTGCTGGTGCGCTGGGGAGCCAGGCTGTGGTCGGGACCTCTGGTTCCTGTGGTAGGAATAGCGTTTGAGGGCTTGGGGTCGTGGGAAGCTCATACTCTGTCTGTTGGGAGCATGCAATTTCCTTGCTGGTGAGGCAATGAGAATGACTGGGGCGGGTGACGTCTTGTCCTCCTAATGGTGCTGGGAGGCCAACCTCTTGGCCAAGGGGTGAAGGGGACAGGCATGGACGACTGACTCTGTGTCCTCCTCAAGTCTCCAGCCACGGTAGTGATCGAAACATCTGCTGTGCACAAGTGACGCTCCTGGGGAGAAGGTGGTGCAGACAGACTCCAGCAGCCATTGCTGCCAGGTCACCAGCAGCAGAACTGTAACTGTTGGCAAAATAGGTTTTTCCTTTTAACATGGAGCTGCCTTCTTTGCTGGTAGCTTTGCATGGTCAGGAGTTGCCTCTGGTAGCTTCGCTGCGGTCCTGCAGATGACAAACATGTTGTTTTATTCCAAGGAGAGCTGACAGCCCAGTGAGTTTCACATCAATGCAAGTGGTGGAGCTTTTAAGAAAAAGTACATCAAATTTGAAACAAAAGAGGGAGATAAAAGCAGTGGAGAGTTTCCACAGATGTTTGACTTGCTCATCACATGGATTCATGCTGGCGTCTTTTTTGCCCTGATCACATAGATCTGGCAGATCTTAGGAGACGTTGAGCCCTGCCTTCCAGCCCAAATGCCCATCCAGGCTAGGGGCACATAGGACCTGTCTTTTCCATGCCAGAGCCTTTCTATTTTCCAGGTGAGGTCCTTTCCTCTCCCTGTAGGTTCCCCTCACTGTCTACCCAGTACCAGCATACTTTCCTTCTCAGGCTTGGACAGACCTTCCTTTCAAGCGTGCTGCTGGCATTCCTCAGATGTTCTCTCTGCTGCGGCAGACAGCGGCACAGAAAGATAGGGAGATACCTGCTGATCACCCAGGCTGAGCTGCAAAGCACAAACCCAGCTGGATTTGCAAACCTCCTGACCAGATCATGGCAGCCAGCAGAAGAGCCGGTGGCATCTTCCTTCACAGTGGTGACAAATTCCACCTGCCTTGTGCTATGGGCGAGGTTGGGCTGTGGGCCAGGGTGGCCTCTTTGACTCCGAAAGCTGCGGAGGGGAATAAAGAAAGGCAGCTCTGCCAAGGAGCAAGATCTTTGTCATACCTGGAGTCTCCAGAGCTGGCACCGTAACCTCAGGAAACAAGGGGTTAACAAAACTTCTGGAAAACTCCCCTGAAATCAGTTGCTATACTCAAAATAATGCATGTCCTACAGGGCAAGAAATAGAGACAAAACTAAAATAGCAGCATTAATGAGCGAAGTAAATATCAGAGTAGAGCTGTAAAAGCAGTGAGGAAATTCCCCTAAAGAATGTTTTGTTCCGCTTTAGTGCCGCTAGATACAAGGGTTCGTCTGCCGTCTCGGTCGTGCCAGAGGCTGCCACCAGCTCTGCTGACAAGAGCCCACCCTGGGCCACTGGGGGGCTCGTCCCCGAAGCCGCACAGCTGGGGACAGCTGGGCGTTCGCTGGGCACCGCTCCCTCCCTGGAGCCACGGCTCCACCGAACAACCCGCTGGGATCGCTGGGACGGGAAGAGACAGGCTAGATTTTAGTGGAAAACGAGTCTTTTCTTCCCATTTGAGTGGCTAAGCGGGCAGTCACGCAGCGCTGCGTGGGCAGCAGAGCCGGTCCTGCCTCCCGGCACGCCGGGGGTCCTGCCCAGCGTCCCCCCGCCGGGGACGGCGGCTCTTCCCCAGCTCAGGTCGGGGCAGCCCCGGCCCCGCGCGTCGGGGGGCTGCGCGTGACGCCTCTTTGCGGGGTGATTTTTGCCGGCGAGGTGCCGGGGAGTCCTGCCCACCAGCTGGAGCTTTGTCCCCCTCGGTGATGCATCCTGCATTTCTGCCCACACATCTTGCCTGATCTTTGCGCTTAACTGAAATATTGTGTTTTAAAGCAGGCAAGGAAATTCTTCAGTTTTCCTTCCTGCAGAACATATCACGAGGTAAATGGCTTTTCATGGTGGTTATAGCTATATATTGAGCAAACAGGGTAAGTGTTATCAAACCGCTCTTTTTTAATTTTCTTCTTATTGATTTCAAAATTTAACTAAAAAAAGATTTCAATTACAACCTTTTTATATTTCACACTTGGTAATTTTCATACAGATGTATAATTGGAGGTAAGCAGTATCTGGAGTTAATGCAATAGATTTCTGTATTGTTCTTAAAGTCTCCGGTTAACTACAATTCTCCGTGCGATGATAAAGAGCAGAGCTCTTTGTCATCTGCTCCAAACACAGCCCCCGCCCTGCAGAATTAGAGTGAATGCAAATAAAGAAAAAGAAATTACACCAAAAATACCTAAGGAGGGGAAACAACCAATCTCATGCCGTAATTATTCTCAAAGGGGCGCAAGGACTGAAAACACCCCGATCTGTCTTTGGACTGAGCTGCACCGGTACGAGTTATTCACATCCCGCATGGAGCATCCTTTTACAACCCACCTGCGGGATTCGCCCAAGCTCGCACGTCCGTGCCTGTGGCGTTTGGCAGCAGCGGCTTTGGTCCCGGCTTTGGGGGCAGCAGAGGCGGAGGGACGAGCGGCCCCCGGGCCGAGCTGGGCTCGCTCCCGCCGTGCAGGATACGTGGCTGAGGCTGCTCCTGCCTCTTCGTCGTTTCCCAAAGCCTGGAGGTTTGAAACGCTGCCTGAGAGGATTTCCAGGGGAAAGAAATGCTTTGTCTTATTTAATGCCAGAGCGTAAGTTACTGTGAGGTTAATGGCTTGGGTGCAGGTGAGAGAAAGGCAGCGAGAGCAGAAGGGGAGGAGTCAATTCTTGAAACGAAAAGGCAAGAAACCTTCCCAGCCTTTTAAAGTAAAATAACTGATGAAGTACAGATAGCAAATGCAGCAAAACTTTCCTTTTTTGTTTTTATTTTTTTCACTCATTGGGTAACGGGCTGTTTCCCCTGGCATGCTGTGGGTCAGAGCAGACAGACGGACATGGATGGGGATGGGGGGTGGCCCCGCCTGGGGGTATCCTGGCAGGAGGCAAAACACAATACACGGTCCTGGAAAAGCATCAGTGCTGGGCAGATGGCGGTGGGCCTGTCCTGCTGCCATGGCAGGCCGCTTCCAGCTTGTCCAAGACCATTCCACCTGGATCCTGTGGGGACAGGGTGATGGAAACCCCAACCAGCAAAACAACATAAAAAGAGCAGAGCTGGCAAGAGACGTAATCGCCTTTTTGAGCACCACAGTCAGAACACGCGACCCTCGCGCTGACCTGGCGGGTGTAGTGGGCTCTGTCCTGGCGTCCGAGGGAGCTGCGATGCACGTGCTGGGTGAGAAAGCCCCCGGCTGCCCCTGCGAGCTTTGCCCCGGCCCAGCATCACACGTGCTGCCAACAGACAACCCAGCGGCACCTTCCCCGGGCCCTTCCCCAGCCACGTGTCCCCGCAGTTTCCCTCCCAGCGATGCCCGTGTTCCCGCAGTGAAGCACCGGCTGGTTACAGGAGTTATTGCACAGGACAGCCGCTCGGGGTGGTTATAAATTACCTGTGTTGTGCCCGTTCAGCCCCCAGAGATGGCTGCAGCGCAGAGGGGAGGCAGAGAGGAGGGTGCGAGACCTGCCTTTTTGGCTGTGGCTTGTTCCTGGACCTCCACGCCTCCATGGCCATGATGTGCAACTGTTCTGCGTGAAAGGCAGGGCTGCGGCTAGCAAACCCACCCTGCCACGCAGGGACCTTGGGAGTGGTTTGGGTGCACATATGAAAAGAGATAAAAAAACCCCCCAACTACAGAGCTTCAGCCTCTCCTGTCAAAAAGACATCTGCTTGTCCGTGGTAGTGGGGGAAACATCTGAGTTGCTCCCGGTGGTGCTCCGCAGGATATGAAAACCTGGCAAATTGCTGTGGGCGAGTCCTTTGCTTGCCGCAGGCCCCAGTGGCAGCAGCCCATCGAGGAGAGGAGCCCAGCACCCCAGGACGTACATCCCGCCCAAGCCCTCCCGGCCCATGTGTCTGACCAGGGTTTCACCCGGGTGCCTGGCAATGAAAAACTTCCAGGGTAGTAACAGCAAATGGGCAACATTTTCATCCGTATTTAAATGCTCTTGCATGTACCGGTGTGACTCCTGGAACTATGGAAGGAAACCTTTCTGCGGGCCATTGAACGGTGGTGGTTAAAACACCTACCTAAAGCACGTGCTATGACGTATCTAATAAATATTCTAGGGAAAATTAGAAATCTCTTTAGAAGCAAAATATGTTAAGATGAAAAATCCTTTGGCAGCTGGGACTTACAGCGGCATCTCTTTATGTACGTGGCAGCATGTCGACCAAGGGATGTGTTCACTTAACAATCAAGTAGTTAGCCAAGGAGGGGCAGGAGAATATTGTACCGTGTTCCTGTAGGTATTAAACACCTGATCTAGAGAGATTATGGACAGAGCTGGACTCAGAGTGCTGCCCAGTTCCTGATGTCAGCCATTTATTTGATTAGAGTTAATTACATGTTTGGAGGCTGCGACCTACCACCCTTTTTTTCAATCAATAGGAGAGAATCAGGTTATTAACATGAAACCTAATCTAGGAAAGGTAACAACTAATACCCTGGGTATGTCTCCTTTTGAGCCTCACGTAAGCCTTAGATTTCTTAACCTCCTGTCTTCTGCTTGCATTTTCTGGACACTTTTATGTGCGGCAAAGGGCTCACTTAATCAATTGTATTTTCCTCTTCACTGGCAATTGTTGGAAGCAGACTATTCAGTGATTTAACTTCCTATCTCCCAATCTACCTCTTCTCCCAGCAATTCTCAAAGCAAAGGAATCAATTTGACCTTTTTCAGCGTTTTAATAGCAGCAAACACAGCAGTTACAGCATAGGATGAACTTGGGCTGAAATTTTTGTTGGCTTTCTTGAGAGAGACTGGAAAAGCAAGCATTGTATAGCAAAGTCGATCGCTTTCCAGCCAGAGCTCCCATAAAAAAAAATATCCTCATTCTTGGTTTCTTTACTTTTCAGCAGAGCCAAAATGGGCCCCTCTTTTCAAAATATCTATGGGAGGATGCGTTCAGAGAGAGAGAAGTGGGGCTTATAACCCAGCGAGCTGTTCCTTCAAGCAAAACGGCAGCCCAGCAGCAAACTTCTCCATTCTGCGTAATGCAGAAATGAGGTTACAACCTGCCCCTCGGGGCATCTCGTTTGCCAGGTGCCCAGGGCACCATTACAGTCCCAGCCCAGTGACACAGGGCAGACTTCGAGGGTGCTTTTTCAGGAGGTCCCTGACCTACAGCTGCAGAGATGTCATTCCTGCTCTGTGCTCTGCCCGGACCTGTGCGCTTCCCAGGCACGACACTGCATGTCCCTGGTCTGCCCTGTGGAAAAGGGCTCGGCAGCCTCTGCCTTCTCCCACCTTCCCCAGGCCTGGCGGGGGCTGCTCTGCAGCCCCAGACACCACAGCCCCAGTGCCACCACCTGTTCCCCCCACTCTGCGCCCTGGTCCCAAAAGCCACGCTCATCCTGCGTCTGCCGCTGCATCCGAAACCAGCCTTCCAAGGAGCCCACCAGGACGCTGTCGCCTGGGGACGCCGGTTCTGCTGCTGAAGGTGCCTTGCGTCACCCTCTTCCGCTGGGCTTGAGCGAGGAGCTGCCGTGCGGGGCCGGGAAAGCCCAGGCTCTGTAGTCCAGCCATGCTCCGCTCCCAGGAGGCCAGGCCCTCGCTCTACCACGTCACTGCAGTAATCTCAGAGGATATGGTGGGGTTTCTCGCAGAGCTCTCAGGAAGAGGTAGAAGCCAGCATCTGGTGTGGCTTGGCCTCCCCTGGCTCATTTTCAGCTGCGCATGTAAGCGTGTCACCAGGCAGAAAGTTCTGCAAAGCTGACTTTTAAAACCATGTCTTTTAAACTATCAAAATAACCACACTCGAGATCAGTGAAAGTGACAGAGAGAGGGGACCGAAGCATTCGCTGTGGCCCTGAACCCACACTAGACTGATAAAACAGGTATGAGCAGGGTTTAGGCTATTCATTGCTTTGATAAATGAGGTTCGTCTTCTGCTTTGACACAAATACATCTCTGAAAACGCAGGCCCTGGTCACTGTGTGGTTGTGGACTAGAGGAAAAAAGTCCCAGAGGAGAGAAAGGGGTGGCGAGGAGCAGCCCTCGGGGTTCGGGCCAGCTGAGCCATGGGCAGCTCTTTCAGAAGAGCGCTTGGCCCTGCCATGGTGCCGCTGCAGGGCAGCAGTGGCTCGCTCTGCTCAATACAGCCGACGAGGACCCTGGCGCACTGCTCGGCACCCGGTACAACCGGCAGCTCTTCTGAGGCAGCAGTGAGTGGTAGATGAGGGGAGAGCAAAAGTAATAATGCATATTGACTGAAAAAGAGAAGTCTCTCAGCGTTTCCTGCCCTCCTCTCACGCTCTCGAAAATAAAACCGTCTGGTTTTGTCAGCTGCGCCCCCTCAGCGCTGCCCCCTCGCTGGACTGACCAGGCTGGGTCGTGGAGCCCTGACACAATTGTCGGCATCTCTCCCGACCAGTCCCATCCAGGGGGCACTGAGCGCCCCCTCCACACAGACCACCGGGCAAATGCCGCCACTGACGGGATGCCTCTTCTCCACGCTCTCATCTTTGAAGCCTCATTTCCCGGTGGCTTCCCATGGGCAGCTCTCTAAAGATCGCTGAGGGTATTAGATCATGCTGCCCAAGTGCTCTCAACTTTACAGGACTGCCCATCTAACACCTTTTAGATTAGTTCGGTCTAATTAGCATATGCTTCTCAACGTTCACTTTTCTCTCTGGGAACATACTGGGCCACGATCACCCCTGAATCTCCCATATTTTGAATTTAAAAGGACAGAGCCAGAAGAAAAAGAGTACTGCAGAGAAGCAGCAGTTATTTCTAACACAGACTCCCTGCCCCCGAATCCTGCCTGGACTGGGGGGCAGTTCATCATTTGTAGCAGTGCTCCCCCTCTCCCACATTTGGTATCAGTGTGTTTTACAGAAATGTGAAAAAACACAAATAACTGCAAAGGTGGTACAGGGCTTTGGATGCTCTGTGCGACCCTCTGCCCCTACGCTTCCTCAAAATCACGATGAACCGACCCTCGGGAGCAGAAGGGGGTCGGTACCGGGGAGCCCAGGCGATGCGAACGCTCCGCTCCGGAGGCCCCCGGTGCCCCGGCTGCGATTCGCCGCCCCGATCCCCGGCAGCGCCGGGGGCTGCATCCCGTGGGGAGGGGGCGATCCCTTCCCTTCCCAACACCACGCATCAGGGATAAAGGCACAAAAGGTCAGCCCGGGTTTGTGATCTTCTCGTCACTTGAGAGAGGGCCGGCAACGACAACTGCCCCTGGAAAAATCCAAAAAGCACAGATTTCTGCCGCGCCACAGCCCCCCCGGCCGCTGCCGTGCCGCCCGCCCCTGGCCGCGCACGGACCGCGCAGCAGCGCGCTGAGACGCGGCCGGGGCCGCGCCGGGGCCCGGGACCCTCCGTCTGCGGCCGTGGGGTGGTGGGGGACTGGGTCCCGAGCGGGAGGGGGCTCTGCCGCTCTGCGATGTCGCGCCCCGGCAGAAGATGCTCCTGGGGGAGCGGGAGGCGTTTTCCAGGGACGTTCCCGGGAGCTCTGGCCCGCCCGAGCCGCAGCATCCCGGCTGTTTCCAGCCCCAGAAGCGCTGTCCCGGTGTGGGAACGGCGGCGGCTTTTCCCGGGCGTCCGTGGGGCCCCGCTTTCTCACACCAAGGCCCCGAACCCCACGGCGGGAGCGCGGGGTGGGCCCGGGGCGCCGGGCGGGGCTCGGCTCCGCGCTGCCGCGGGCGCCCGCGGTGCCGGAGCCCGCTCCTCGGGGGCAGGGAGCGGGGCTCCCCCCAGACACCGCACCCCGGGGCCGGGAGCGGGGCGGGGGGGCGGCCCCGCGCTGCTTTCGTTAACGCGCTGGCGGGGGTGCCCGGGCGCGGCGGGGGGTTCCAGCACGGCCCCGGGGGGCGGCGGCCCCGGCGGCGGCTCCGGTACCCGCTCGCCGGCGGGGCGGATTCGCACCCGCATCCCCGGCGCTGCGGGCCCCGCCGTCCCCACGCGTGTCGGCGCCCCGCGTGTCCCCGCGGGTCGGGCCGCGGCCCCTCCACCGCCTCCCCACGCTCCTCCCCGGGCAAGGCCGAGCGGGCGGCTCCGCTGCCGCGGCGGGAGGGGACGCGGGAGCCCCGCGGCCTGTATTTTGGGACAATAAAGTGTTTTTCGTTGGTTTCCGTGCGTGAGGTCAAAAAGCGCTGCCGGGCTGCTCGTCGCCCCGTGGCCGGGAGAGGCAAAGGGAAGAGAGCATCTGGAGGGATGGGGGGATTCTGATGATCATTTGGTCGGCTTTTGGGGGGCTTATTTTGGGGCTGCCTCTGCCCAGGGCAGCGCCGCGGGGAAGGGCCATCCCGCGGCGATTGTTCGCGTTTCAGGGCGAGCCGGCGGGCTCTGTCCGCCGGTTATTTTTGTGTAAGCAAATGAGAGCGAAGAAACGTTGGTGAAAAGGGAAGCAAAAGGGCGAGGAAGGCAGGAGCCGGCGGCCCTCCAGACGCGCTGCTGGCAGGGATGGAGCCAGGCGTCCGGGGGTCCCGGTGGGCCCAGCCCGGGGCGGCCGCTCCTGGGATGCGGCGGCGCCCGAAGCGGAAAGGCGGGCAGGAGGGGAAAGTCAGATTTTGGAGACAAAGTCGTGTCCGCACCAGCTCTCGGAGGGGCGGGGGGTGTGTGGGAGCGGGAGAAGCGGCCGGCAGCCCCTCTTTTACCGCCCTGGCGTCCCCAAATCCGGGCAGAACTCATCCGCGTCCCCCCTCCAGAGGGCTGTTCATCATCTCAGGGCGGGTTCCGTGGGGGGTGCGCGGGTGGGAGTGGGGTGCGTGGCTGCAGGCGATGGTGGGCCATGGGGGAGATCCTCTCGCCGGGCCCGGTTTCACGGCAGACGCCCCGGGGGCGATGTTTTTTGTCCTTTGGGAAAGGGAGCGCCGGCGGAGGGACCCTCCGCGCCCCGCATGTGATGCGAGACGCGTGGGGTCCCGCCGCCGGCCCCCAGGCAAATCCCCGTCCCGCCCCCGCGGCAGCCCGTCCCGTCGGGGAGCACGGCCCCGGAGCTGCGGCGTCACCCCCGTCCCGGGAAGGGGAAGTCGGTTGTGCTGAAAAGTTGGTGACGGGGTGGGGGGGGAAGCAGAGCTGTGCCTGTGCCGGTGCCGGTGCCGCCGCTCCGCAGCAGCCGGCGGAGCGGTCGGAGGAGGAGGAAGAGTGCGGGGGGGTTGGGGGGGGGGGGGGGGCGGCTGGTTGGGAGCAAAGTTTGACTCCTGCTACAACAGATGTCAGAGTTTTCTTGGGTTTTGGCTGCGTCTGGGGACATCTTGTGATGTTTTAGAGAACAGGACATGATCTCACATGGCGAGGAGCTCTTTAGTTTCTTAATCATTTCACGGTTCCTTCAGAGGCTTTTTTTCCACCTAAAACGTTTAGTTTCAGCTCAGTGATCAGCTGCAAAAGCTCGGCGGGGAGCGGAAGAGTTGAATTATTCCAACCTGCGAGAGCCCCACAAAAAAAAAAAAGGGGGGGAAGAAAAAAAAGAAAATAAGAAAAAGAAAGGAGAAAAAAAGAAAAGAGAAAAGAAAAGAAAAGAAAAGAAAAAAGAGAAAAGGAAAGAAAAGAAAAAAGAAAAGAAAAGAAAAGAAAAGAAAAGAAAAGAAAAGAAAAGAAAAGAAAAGAAAAGAAAAGAAAAGAAAAGAAAAGAAAAGAAAAGAAAAGAAAAGACAAGGAAAAGGGAAAAGAAGAGAAAACAAGAAAAAAGAGAAAAGGGGAAAAAAGAAAGAAAAAAGAAGGCGATAACAACACGACGTGGAAACTTTTCTCTCTGTCCGTTTCCCAAGCCGTGACAAGCCGGGATGGAGATGGATAAAACCTACGCGACCCCCGGGCCGGCCGCACAGGTGGGATTCGGGTGGGCGCCGGGGGGGACGCCGAGACCCGCCGCCCGTCACGCGTGGGCCGGGGCGCGGGGCGGGGCGGGCTCCCGCGGGGGCTGCCGAGACCCCCCTGCCCCGCTGGGGGCCGCCTGGGCGTCCGCCGGCCCGGGCCGAGCGGGCGAGGGAGCGGGACCGGGGACCGGCGAGCGGCCGCAGGGAGCCGGGTGCCGGTGTGGCCGGGGGGAGCCCGGGGCCGCCGTGGCCGCGGAGCCAGCGGCGGGCGCGGGTGTGGGCGCGGAGGCGGTCTCAAGGCTGGGTGGCGGAATGCAATTCCGAAGCGATCGATGGGGCCTTTTATTAGTTAAATCGCCTGAATAATCGTTTAATCGATAAAGCATTTCATGGCGGCGCGCCGCACGCCCGGGGGCGGGGGAGGGCCGGGGCCGCGCGATCGGCAGCACCAGCGGCTCTGCCCGGTGCGGCGGGGGGATCCCTGCGGGGTGCCGGGCCGGGGGGGCTCGCCCGCACGGCCCGGGGGGAGGCGGAGGAGGGGAGGACGGAAGGATGCCGACAGGGATGAAGGCCAGGCACGGCGGGGGGGGGGGGGGGGGGGGGGGGGGGGGGGGGGGGGGGGGGGAGGGGGGTGGCGACCCTGCCCCGCCCGCACAGGCCGGCGCGGCCCCCCCAGTCCCCGCGTCCCTCCCCGCCCCCCGGGATCTCGCCGCGCCGAGGTGCGGACTGGCGGCGGGGTGCCGGCGGCGCCGGCTCGGCTGCGGTGCTGCGCGGGAGCCCTCCGCCCCGTCCCGTGCGCGCGGCGGCGGCTCTGCCGCGCCGGGAGTTTCCCGTTCAACGAAAACTCGCTCCGCGGTCGCCCGCCCCGCGGAGCCGTGGCCCCCGTGCCCTCGGCGGGGCGGTGTCCGGGCGGGGGGGGGCTCGGCGGGGCCGTGCGGACGGGCGCGGCGCGGAGGGACCATCCGGCGGCCCGGCCCGAGGCCGCCCGCTCTCGGCGGCCGGAGCGGGGAGCCGTCGGCGCTGGAGCCGCCGGGCGGGCGGAGAGACCCACCCCGGCCCCTCGCGCCCTCGCCCGCTGCCCGGGGGTGCCGGGGCACGGGGGTCCCACGGGCCCGGGACGCGGGGTCCGGCCGTCGGGGGTGCCACGGCGCCGGGGGCTCTGTCCACGCACCGAGTGACCCGCGGCCCCGGGACGCGGGGTCCGGTCGTGGAGGGTCCCGATGCCCGGGAGGCTCCGTCCACCCGCCGGGGTCCCGGGGCCTGGACGCGGATCCCCCCCGGCCCCGACGCCCCCCACCCCCCCCGCCCCGCTCTCGCGTGGCTGCGCCCCCGCCCCGCCCGGCGAGGCCATGGGGCGCCGCCCCCCGCCCCCATTGGCCCGTCACCGACCAATCGGCGCCGGCACCACCCGGCGGCCAATGCGGGGCGGGCCCTCAAGTTAACTTTTGCCATTGGCCGCGGCGGTGAGTGACAGGCGGCGGCTCCGCCCTCCCGCCGCTGTCCAGCCGCGCGGTGCTGAAGCGCCGCCCCCCCCCCGCCGGGCGCGGGATCGGTCCCGGGGCGGTGCCCGCCCCGCCCCGCCCCTCCCCGCCCCGCCCCGCCGCGCGCCCCCGCCGCCCCCGCCGCCGCCACATCCCGCCGCCGGCCGGCAGCGCCGGGCGACGGCCCCATCAGCCCCGCGCCGCCCCGCACCGGCGGCCCTCGGGGAGGGGGCGGCGGCGGCCCCGCGGCCCGGCGGGCGGCGGCGGGGGCGGTGATGGGCTCGGCCGGCGGCCGCTGACGGGGCGCCCCCGGTCCCGCGGGGCCCCGCGGCGAGGCGCGGCGAGCCCGGCCCCCGCCCCCGCTCCCCGCCCTCTCGCACACCTTCCCCCGCCGCCGCCGCCGCCGCCCCGCCCGGCGCCGCGAGTCGCTGCCGGCGGCGCGGCGGGGGGCGGCACAGGCGGAGCGCGCCGCCGCCCCGGCACCGAGCCCCGCCGACGGGGCGCCCGCCCCCGCCGCCGCCCGCCCCGGCCGCCGCCGCCGCGCAGCCGCCGGCGCCGCCAGCACAAAGAGCCGTCGGGGAGGCAGCGCCGGGGCCGTCCGACCGCCGCGACCGCCCTCGCCGCCGCCGCGGAGCCGGCAGGCAGGAGCCGGGGCTCGGCGGCCGCCCGGGGAGCAGCCGGGGGCAGAGGCGCAGCCCGGGGCGGCCGCTGCTCGCCCCACTTCTGCCCCCTCCCCCGCCCCCCCCGCACCCTCGACGGAGCCACCGGAGGTTGGAGCGGGAGGGGAGCCGCGCTCGGCCGGCGCTGTCGGATACCGGCACCCGCGCGGGGCGGGAGTCGTCGGGCTTCTGTGGCTTTTTGCTTTTGCTCTTTTTGGGTTTGGTGTGTTTTGTGTTTTGGTTGGTTTCTTTTTTGGTTGTTTTTTTGGGGGGGGCTTTTTCTCCGCCTCCCCTCCACCCCCCCCGCCCCCAGCCCCAAAGCCGAGCGCCGGCGGCGAATCGAGACCTGCTCGGCGAGGCCGCCGCGGCCCGGACCGCTCCGATGGAAATACACTGTAAGCACGACCCGTTTGCAGCAATGCATAGTAAGTAGGCTGCCAGTTCAACTTCTCTGACACGGCCGCGACGGGCCTGGCGCGATCGCGGACGGGGCCGGATCTCCCGCCCGCCGGGGGTCCTGGGGCTCCGGGCGCACGGCGGTCCCGGAGCCGTCGGGAAGGGCGGCCGCGCCGCGGGGATGGTGGACGGACGGCGGCGGGATGCTGCGGGCAGCGGGCTTGCCCGAGGTTTGTTTTCCTGTAGAGAAAGAGCCGATGTGAATATGTGTTTAAGTGTACACATAGATATACACACACGCCTAACTGTATGCCTGTATCTGTCTGTACATACGCACGCAGGCTTATGTGTGTATATATACGTGTGTGTATATCTGTTTTTTCCCTTTAAATCAAATCTTTGGGAAGAAAGCCTCCCGGTATTCCCGACGAACGGAAAAGTTTGCTGTACGATATTCTCCCTCTGTTACAACATTTTGATATTCGTTAATTAAAAACAACCAAATAATAATAATGATAACAATAATAATAATGATAATTTTTAAAAAGTCAAACAAACACGAAGAGCGCGGAGCGGGGCTGGAGGGAAGATTTTCCTCTTTTTAACCATTCGAAGAGAATGGTTAAAACGGTTCCTTGGTGAGCTCGGCGTCGGGCAGCGCCGCAGAGGACGAGCGGGCGGCAGAGCGGGCGGTTAAGTTAACAGGTCGTGCGCGATGGACTCGCCTGAGATTTGTTGTGCTTGAGAGGTCGGGGAAGACTTATCCATTAGCACAGTGTTATGTGAAATGACATCTTCTCTCACGGTGAGTTAAACGCTGCATTACGGCGAGAGATTGCGAGGAAATTTAAGGTAGAACTAATCTCATTTCCTGGTGCACCGCAGCCCTTCTAGCTAAAAGAAATTTGTTTGCGAAATAAACGATCCAGCGCCCGGGCTGAAATTCTCCCTCGCTCCGTCCTCCCCTCGCTGCCGCTGATCCGCCCGCTCCCCGCCCGTCCCGGGGGTGTGCGGGGCGGGGATGGCAGCCCGTCACCGTGGAACCGCCGCTGCCGCCCCCGTGAAAACGGACTTTCCCTCCCGCCACAACCCAGCGTTTCAAACCTCCCTTTATTCCGCTCCCGTCATTGAACCGAGCCGCATTTTTCCAAGGAGAACTTTGCGGGAGGAAAGGCGGCGGTGCGGGGCGCGGGGGGACGCGGAGCCCCCCGCCCGCCCGCTCCCGGACCCACAGCCCACGGAGGACGGGATCCCCGCGGGGGGACGGGCACCCCCGCCTGGGAGAAGCGGCGGCGAGTCCCCGCGGCGCCCGCCGTCATTCGCGGCCGTGGAAAATCGATACCTTCCGCAGGAATGTCGGGGCAAAACAGAAAGGAAAAAAACCAAAACGCCGGTGCCTTCGCTCTGGCCGCGGCCGCAGCGGGGGAGCCCCCGGGGCCGTTCGCCGCCAAACGATCCCCGGACCCACGGCTCCCCCGGCGGGGGGAGGGCGGGGAGCGGCCCCGGTTGAACGCGGCGGCGGGGGCCGGGGTGGCGGCGGGGGCTGCCGCCGCGGGGGGAGCGGGACCAGGGCGGTCCCGAGCGGGGGTTCGGCCCCTTCTGGCTCCCCCGTCCCACGGGGGCAGAACCCGTGGCCCCGCAGAGGGCGGGGGGCAGCCGGGGCAGCCCCGACCCCCCCCGGGCGGCTCCCCGGAACCGGCCGCCGCTCGGGCCGGCCCGTCCTCCCCCCACTCCGGCTTCACCGCCCGGGCGGGGACCGCGGACCCCGCACCCGCTACCGCGCCGGGGCTTCCCCCGCGCCTCGCCCCGTCCCCGCTGCCGGCGGGACGCGGAGGGGGGAGCGGAGCAGCGCACCAGCCCCCGCTCCCCCAGCCCCACATGCACCGGGGCCCGGAGCCCCGCGTCCCCCCTCAGCCCCCGGGCCCGACGGGGCCCCCGGCGCCCGCCCGCAGCCATCCGGCGGAGGGGGACCCCGGGCGGGCAGCGGGGCAGGCTCGGCGGCGGGGCCGCTTACCGAGGCGGGGGCAGGTTTGGGGAGGGGTCCCCCGGCGTGGCGGGAGGGACTGGCGGCGGCCCCAGCCTTTGTTCCCCCGCGGCGGCGGGGTCGGGTGCACTCGGTCTGGGCTGGCACGGGGCTGGAACGGGCTCCGGGAGGAGAATCAGCCCTTTCCCTGAGGAAACTCGTGTCTTAATGCTTTCTCTCTTTCTCTCTTTCCTTCTTTTTCTCTCTTTTCTGTTTTTTCTCACCTTCCCTTCCCTTCCCTTCCCTTCCCTTCCCTTCCCTTCCCTTCCCTTCCCTTCCCTTCCCTTCCCTTCCCTTCCCTTCCCTTCCCTTCCCTTCCCTTCCCTTCCCTTCCCTTCCCTTCCCTTCCCTTCCCTTCCCTTCCCTTCCCTTCCCTTCCCTTCCCTTCCCTTCCCTTCCCTTCCCTTCCCTTCCCTTCCCTTCCCTTCCCTTCCCTTCCCTTCCCTTCCCTTCCCTTCCCTTCCCTTCCCTTCCCTTCCCTTCCCTTCCCTTCCCTTCCCTTCCCTTCCCTTCCCTTCCCTTCCCTTCCCTTCCCTTCCCTTCCCTTCCCTTCCCTTCCCTTCCCTTCCCTTCCCTTCCCTTCCCTTCCCTTCCCTTCCCTTCCCTTCCCTTCCCTTCCCTTCCCTTCCCTTTCCCTCTTTTTTTTTCCTTCTTTCCTTCCCTCCTCCCCCCCTACCCTCTCCCTCAACCACCACCGCAGCATCTTGCTGTTCATATGGCGTGTGCTGTGCATGATTTTGTGCAATTAAAGCCACTGGTAGGTGAGGAGCCGGAGGTCTCGCTCGCCGCAGCGTTGTGGGGCTGCTCCCGCACACCTCAGCCATCGAGTTTCCCCACTCTGGCCGCAGCATCACCCCAGTCCCAGCACATCCCTGCTGCTGCTGCCAGCCCATGGCTGGGGTCTGCTCCTGCACCCTGGGGGCTGCAGGGGGCCGGGGAGGCCGCGGTTGGCTCGGCCGTGGGCAGGGATCTGCCTCTCGCACTGGCGAAGGCAGAGCAGGCACTTTTCTGCTCGCCACGGGCTTTGGCAGTCACGTATTTCACGTGGATTCATTATGTGCCTTGACAGTTTTAGAACGCGTTTGCAAAGTTTGACAGCAGTTTATCAATGGTGAAATGACTGGATTTAAATAAAAATAGCTCTATACAATCTTTTTTTTTTTTTTTTTTAAACACTCAGGCATTTGTCTTGTCAGCTTATTCAGTACAGTTCGAGCCCTGGGCAAATAGAGAGATTTTCTGTATTATTTTTGTTCCAGAATTGGCATCCGTACTGCCCCTATTGCTTGTTTTCAGTTTCTTCACAGCACGAGGGTTCATTATATTTCCTCACTTGGAACATGGGATTATTTCATGTTCATGGGTTTTACACAGTTTCACTGCTGTTCATCCCAGTGGTCCCCTTTCCCACCAGACAGACGATTGACCTTGCTAAAGGTGAACAGTGCAAATCTGCTAAAAAAGGGATAATATACTGGGCTTGCCTGAGTGTGCATGTTTCGTTTGTGGGATCATAATATCTGCTAAGACTGCTGTAAATTATAAGAGCAGAAATCATGCTCTGTTTTGGTTTTTTTTTTTGGCTCTTGATTAAGTTAAGGCATTTGGAAAAAAACCCACAACATGTATTTAATTTCAGGTATCCCCTCCTGTGCTTAGGCATGAATAGCGTGTGGCATGAGTGACCACCCTTGTTTCCAGTCCGGGGCTCGGTGGCAGCCTCTTCTCCCTGGGCAGCACCAGGCCTGTCCCCGGCCTCCGCAGTGGGGCGAACGAGGCTGCTGGCCTCGGGAGGAGGGTGGCCTGTGGCCGAGCCAGGCACCGCCGCCTGCTTTCCTGTGGCCATTTCCCAACACGGGGCCTGACCTGCCTCCTTGCAGGAGGGTCCTCCCCTCTGGCGAGTGGCATTGCAGCAGCACAGCCAGCGCGGCTGCCGCTGTGCTGCGGGTCCCGGGGAAGAGCAGCCGGAGGCTGGAGTGACGCTGGGGAGGTGATGCCCATCGCTGGGGGCTGCGGAGCTGGGGGGTCTGCCCTGCAGCAACGCCCGAAACTCTCACACAGCTCTTCTTCTCCTGCCCTTCTCCCCCCTCCCCTGTGTGTTTCAGGACATGGAGGCGTGAATCAGCTGGGGGGTGTTTTTGTTAACGGCCGCCCCCTCCCAGATGTCGTCCGCCAAAGGATCGTGGAGCTCGCCCACCAAGGGGTCCGGCCGTGTGACATCTCCCGGCAGCTCCGCGTCAGCCACGGCTGCGTCAGCAAAATACTTGGCAGGTAAAAGGGGGGAAGGCGAATCCTTCTGTGTCCGTCAAAAGTGTCAACCGCCAGCCCCTTAATTGCAGGCTGCAAACAAATGCAGACTAGTAGAAACCTGAGCAAATGAGTCCAGGGAGGAGAGGGGCTTCCTGACCACGCCAGGTTTTACGTGCCTGATGTGGGGAAAAAGTGCCACTATTTGCGTGCCTGGT